>KN817543.1:87466-251179 GCA_000827495.1 Hypholoma sublateritium FD-334 SS-4
TTCCCAGAGCAGGAGCGGATCTTCAACTGCCTTCAGAACATATGTCCAGGTGCAATTAGAAGTAGTAAACGGTGGATAAGTGAGATTGGAAAAGGCTGTGGGTGGAGGGAGAATCTTGTCATATGATGTATGGGCGCCTAAAATCATTTCGGTGCCGCGAGTTGGAGATATTGGTGGTCCCGCAAGGCGCAGAACTATGTATTTCGTAGAGTTCGGCCCATTAACTATTTCGGGCGTCAAATATGATGGCCGATTTGCAGGTGAGTTTGGCGGCATTGATTGTCCAACTGGAAGCATAGGAGGCACAGTCGGAGGCGGAGTAACTGGTTGATTTAATAGGGAAGGGAAGGATGTAGGCCACRGAACATTGGTAGCGTGAATAGAGAAATCGAGAGCAGGTGTCACAGTAGCAGATGATGTAGAAGGCTTAGGCTTGCGAGTCATGCTACGAACGGCTGTCGATGTTGATGCTTCCGGCGGAGCTGTTTCGGTTCGGGGGCGTGATGGCGACCACTGCGCTGTTCTTCGTTTGATGATGGAGACCTCGGATTTTATATCCCGGGCCTGCGCGGATAATGTTGCAAATGCATTCTGCGTCGGAAGCTCTTGAAATGCTTGGCCAAGAGTCACTTTTTGATCATTTAGTACCTCTTCTTGCTGCCTCAAATGTGGCCATTGCTGCAGAAATCCAGCCGCTGCACTATTTTGTGAGTGTTTGTCCCATCGGAAGTAAACGTCGGCGGGGCGGCGGCATTGGCAGCTTTTAAAATAAATGATTAAAAGTATGAATTTTGAGCTCCGGAGCGACGCGCGCTAAGTTCGCGGGCTGCTCCGTCACGTTGCCCGCGCGCGATAAATGGTGGTATTAAATCCTCTGCGAGGACGCGACGTGCTTGAATGATCTGGAGCACGTTGTGTGGCTCAAGCGTGAGGTGCAAAAACGGCACTCAGGTATATTCATGCTAACGATGGTCAAACAATAATGCGCGCAAGGTGCACGCTCCGAGAGGCACCGGGAATAATAAAACAAAATTGGCCGACGCGCACGCACACGACAGTCAACTGAGTGTGCTTAATTATCGGGATAAATCACAACGTCCAGCAGAAGTCAAAACCCAAAGTCGGCGCAACACTGCTGCGCTCTAGAATGTGGGAATATTTCCTGATATGGCTCAGCGCCTGCCGCCCGCCGCCCGCCGCGCCAACCCCTGCCCTCAAGCTTCAAGACCTGTCATAACCATTTAAAAAAAGGAAAATAGGATATGCTAATTAGCATCCTTACTTCAATTTCCGCAGAACAAACAACGATGATGCAGGGAGGGTTGGGTATAACTCACCGGCGAGCGGTGGCAATAAAAGTGCCCGATCGGATCGAGTTATACCAATCGACTCAACACTGGAAAACTTGTAGTGTGGACGGGCGCTATTTTTCGCTCGTGGTTCGGTGCTTATTGAACTTAATTTTATGGTCGACGGTATTTTTAATTTTAGAGATGCGGTGTAACAGCGGTGCGCAATTGGCGTGGCGCGTCCTTTGGAAAATAGGCTATGGCCCCGGTCGTGGGGCTGTCAGCTGTAAGTAGCGAACGGGCAGTTTGAGCTCAGCGCTGCAGTGTGAGAGATGCCGGGGGGATTAAATGCTAATGGGCACCCACACCGCCGGCGTTCCTGCCGCTCAATAGCTATTAGATCAAAAAGGAAGCTATTTATTTTAATGCGGGACATATTTGCAGTGCGAAACGCGGAACCTGAGGAGGAGTATGAGTGTCCGTTAGCACATTTAATAAGCACACCTCCATGTTAACTTTCGACGTGTCAGATATAATAGATACACAGTACAAGTAGGGGGATTGGGACGGGGTGGGAATCCGTGAATGCGCGATGGTAGAGCGCGCGTGATGCGGAGCGCGCAGGGAGAATGTCGAGAGCTGAGCGCTGAGCGCTGAGGCCTTGAGGCAGCTACGTGCACCGCGAATCCTTGTCACATGTATCAGAGACAGCATGGAAGGCTGCCGCCTTGCGTAGCCTCACTGGGCGTCGGTCCAAGCTTGATAGGACCAGCGTGTATTCGTCTACGAACGAGACAGAGGATACATGGGTGACGATGGTGGTGGTACGGTATATGGAATGTGAAGTACGTAGACCGGTGGTCGGCCTCTATATGAGCAATGCTCGATATAATAGACGGATGCCGTCCTCCTAGACATTCAGACTTCGCGGAATATCATGTGACGAGCATGTGACGATACATAATCTGCGGTGCGCGAAAGCTCGAAAAGGGTTGAGATGCAAGGTAGCTTTAGTCAATTTCTTTGCTATATTCCTTACAAGTTCCTTAGCAGATAAAATTGGGAATTGTGCATGGATGGTATTTGAAGTCGCGGAATGCGCGGATAGAAGGCAACGTTGATTTTGCCTTAGTCTCTTACCCATCCGTTTTGGCCCAGTTTTTGGTGTGAACACTGCACGGTCAATAAATTGATGGACTGATTCCTGAAACCAGTGGTATAAACGGCCTCACTAAGGCGTCGCGAAAACACAAATAGGACTCACGTGTAGCCAAATAAAAGCTCAAAGCATTCGAAATTGTCACGCTATGGCGCATGGGGGCTCGCTGATACAACACCAGACATTCTGGGGTTCTGGAATCTGGGTAGAGCCCATCGATTTATTGATAGTGCAATGTTCACATGAAATACGGATGGGTACGCGACTAATTTTGCTTATATATCCGAAATGTAGACAAGGTCTACAGGATTTGTTAAGATGTAAATGATGAGCGCATGCAACTAAGAGAGAGACATTACATGAGGGGGTTCTTTTGGCTTCGACTCAAAAATAGGTCTAACTTACTCACCTCCTGTGATTAGTCAGAGCCCCACGCACATCGTTCGCCGCCTACGTTGGCGACGGTCTGATAGATGTGAGGGCGTTCATTGGGCACCCAGAGACGGCGCTCATACCTGCTCAGCGGCGGCGAGGGGTTAACAGCAGCAGGAGCAGCGGCGAATACAATATCTCACGGCCGTGTGTTTTTTGTGCTCTGTTGTTCGTCTGCGCCGTGCTTGACTGCAATATTCCCCGTTCACCACGCGCTATTTCTGTGAGGCAGAACTAGTGCGGATCCAGAGTTGCGGTCCAAGAGAACAGCGGCAATACAGAGAGGACAAGGACGAAAACAAGATGTAGGTACTTACTAATATACCGCACTCAACAGCTCCAGGTGACCACCTCTGGTCCATCTGGACGTCGAATAACAGTCTTACTCTGATTTCCCAAGAAACGAAGTGCGATGTGCGAATAACATGAACGTGGAAGCACTCACCACTTGCCTTCCCGTCACGTCTCCCCACAGCGATATCTGACGAAAAAAGTTGAACAATGCAGGTAAGTAACGCGCACGGTTTCGCAAATATATCTAATATACTCTCACACACCTCCCGTGGTCAGACACAGCTCCACACACACTTCGTTCGATGCGCGCGCCTACCCTCTCAGCTCCGGCGACGAGTCAGAAACAGCACAAGAGCGCGCTACCGATGGTGAGGGCATCCACATGGTCGGTAAGGCTGATATATTGGGGTTTGCAGGGAATAGCGCCGCCAAGGGGCGTACTTTCGATGGGCACTCCGGATCGGCGCTGGGACCAGCCTCGGAGCGAGAGGGCGCACGGTGTCGGCCGGCCGGGCGTCGTCGCTGGCAGGACTGCTACTCACTGGTAATGGCGCTGTTAACCGCGGTGCAGACGACAGAGCGTGAGAGACACACCCGTGAGAACTGACTGAGGCGCTGTGCACCGACGACGCCGTGCTACGAAAGAGAATGTGGGCAGCAAATGCCGGCGAAGATGGAAGCGGGCGACGTGTCCGACTGCTGGACGGCGCCGTGAGCGCTGGGTCAGTGGGCGGGTGGCCGTCAATGGAAGCGACGACAACCTAAAGACATATCAAATGTGCGTAAACGAGTACAATGCTGCAAAAAATCAATGAAGATCAGTTCAAAGAGCACAGCGTACGTACCTTTATATCCATCGGGTTTCGAGGATCCTCGTGTACGCGCCGGGAACGGCGGCGATGGCGTTCGATAACGTGACGATGTAATTCAACAAGTGGGGCGCAGAGTCTGCGCGGAGAGTAGAGGGAGGATAGGAGCTGCGATGGGAGTGAGAGGCGATAGTGGCGATGGCGGCGGAGAGACCAATGGGCTTGCTGCGCTAACAAGTCCATTCAGACTCCGCCGGCCCTTAGTTATCCGCAAGCAAAGGACTACTAGTAGCGCTGCTGGATTGCTGCTGGATTAAGCCTTCGCGCACGAGGATTAAGCCTTCGCGCACGAGAGGGACCCGTCGTATATGGTTCCCAGCTAAGTCTTGTAGCCGAAATATGTAGGAGGTGGCTTTGTCGAATAGATATAAATTAGATGATGGATCCGAGCAGGCGTGCAGGGATTGCTTTCGCCCGTCTGTGCTATATTGAGAGGGCGAGCCGTGTTGCAAGCCGTGTTTGTGCACCTCGAAGGGACCAATAGCGTTGGATAAGGATGTCGCCTTTGAACGCTAAATGTGCCGCTCTGTTGATGACGCCGCGCGTCAGAGAAGTAAGGCAAAACGGAAGTACATGTACTACCGTGGAGCTGTGATGGGAACTTACGGCGCTGAGATGACGGAAGGGTGGATTGTTATGCGTGAATCAAGGGGTGGGGATGTGAAAGAGGGGAAGAGGGAGGGCAAGAGGCGGTACGCACATCATGCACGGAGCAGAGTGGAAGTACGAAATGCTGAAATATAGACACGAGCAATGAGACATCTTCCTGCATACTCATCAAAAAGATCTGCTTCATGCCTACCGAAGATTTATCTATGGGAAGTGTTGGGGAAGTGCCAAATTTGTTACGCGCATATGAATCATGAATTAATTACGAATGTGATGGAAGCTGATTATTATAACACATATGTACGTCGCTCCCACCCTTTACACAATGGGCTACACCAACCCAATAGAGAAGAGAACCTAGACCGACCCGGAATTCATGCCCACGGAAAAGAGACACTCCTACTGCGAGGCTCGCCAAACGGCGCACACTTGCACTCCTGCCACCTGAACTGCATATTGTCAGGGTACCAGCCTATTACCTAGTGAAGCGGAAACAGTTGACTAATGTCGCAAGCGCTTCTCGAATGGCAGTACAGGTTGTAGATAATATCTCTTGGGTTCTGGCAGATGCTCTTCTTGCACCGTTCTGCTGGGCATGCCGCAGCACAGGCGTGTGGCACACCACTCATATAAAGACTCACCGGATGAGCAACCGATTGGCTGGATATATATAACTGAAGGGCGGTGCGCTTGCGGCGAGGCGGTTCTTTTTCTTGCTGCTACTATTTCTTGACTATTTCCTTCTTCCTACTCCCATATCAAAGTAAAAACACACTGCACAATACTCAGACAAAGAGAATTTCCAATCCATGGCTCTTGAGTACTTTGATTCTGCCATTTCTATACGCCGTACTGACTTTAGTTCAGAATTGCTAGCATTGAGAACCTCAAGCAAGTTGGCTCAATAATTTCGCAAACCATATCATCCCCGCTCCTTCTCATATACCAAGAAGATGGAAATTTCAAGACGTTTGTAGTGCTTTCCATAAAAAAAATGTTTATTCACCTCAATATTTTCTAGCCATCAAATGGGCACCGGGCGCCTCGCACCCGGCATTATTGAAGGACTGCTCCAATATCTGGAAACCAGCAAGACTGCCGATGGAACACCAGGTCAGATCTTGCGTTTTCAGATATTTTAAGGCCTAATTAGTGGCAAAATGACCAGAACAAAGTACACCAACCGCACCCACCATAACCGAACAAGAGACCGACTCCGATGATGAACTTCCCAATGACGATAATGAGTATGCAGAGATAGCTGAAAAGCTTGAATCTTTTGATTTGGAAGGGGAGAACAAGCCACAGACAGTACCCATTTCCGAACTAGTCGCACAAATAATTCAAAACCCCCTCGACTTTGAGAACGAGGAAGATCATCTCGCCGACTCGGACAATATGGACGCGGGCTTGGCTGACATGGATTCCGCGCACAACAGTGACAACCTTTCTATTACATGTCTGTCATTATTTCGCTTTTTAATGTTCTAGGCTAAAATAAAGTCCAGATAAAATGTCGTCCCTCAATCTTGATGGTGATTCAAGTCAAGTCGACCAGCCGACCAAAGGTTAGTATAACTCATTATTTTATAATATTTTCTCTGAAAATACTTGTGTTTCAGCTGAGCCTAAAACTGCCATTTCCGGGATGGCTACTGGCGGCGAGAGTTCTGTGGAGATGGCCCGTAAGCATATTTTGGCTTTGCATCCTAAATGCTAATTTTTTCAATTTTTATTCACATTTCCCAATTTAGAACCCAACTTAGAACATGCTGAACATTCTGAGCCTTCGTGTCTGGTCTCTGGTCCCTTTCTAGATCTCAACGGCCTTGTGTTTAACACCAAGCATAAGCTCATCATCTGCAAAAGCTGCCGAGTTGGCTTACCACTATGTGGAGTCGTGAACCATCTATCAAAGAACAGCTTACGAACTTGGGATAATGAAACTAAAGCATGGCAACTATTCAAGGTGACCCATCCTGTATTGCGCGGCGTCAAATCAACCATTGCCAAGAACAAATTTCTTGGAACGCTAGCGAAGGACCTCATTGACATTGGAGCGATTTCAAATCTGTCTGAAATTCTCAATGCACCAAACGCAACTGCTTGGAAGGAACAGCCAATCTGCACTGATGGAATACCTGTTGAAGGAATACGGATTGATCTTGGGCACATATGTTCAGTGTGCAAATACGCTATTCGAACCTACGACCGAATCCGGTGCCACGCGCATATCGATGGACCAAAGAAGGATATCTCCGCAAATTCTAGGGACATCATCAGGGATGTTGAATTACAAACATTCTCGGAGATTTGGCCCCACTTTTTTGTGGTATACTCTTCGCATCCTTGCCCCATTATCACGCCAACTTCCCCCGAAAACACTTCAGTACTTGGTCACTTGGAGCAGGAACAAAAACGAATCCTACAAACATACACTAGCACTAACACTGGGCCCACTCGAGACACTCTTCCTCCAATATTTCGTGATGGAGGGATCGAACCATGGCTTGCGCAATTTGAAAGATCCAATATCTCTTTATTGTTGCCTCGTGTGCCACTCGCCACTGACAACAAGAAGCCTGCACTGTTTATGCCCTTGCGCGCTGCCATTTTTTCCTTGTTTTGTGAGGACCTCCAGCTTATCCAAAACGGAAATATAAACAGCCTGATTTTACATATCCTAACAAATGGTAAAAGGTAAGAAATTACCTATATTCACTAGCACGATATTTACTGATTTGTAAAATAGCGACAAGAGGCGCCGAAGTTTCTCGGTTATTACACAAGCAGGAACTATAAGCCGCTACGCCACTGCAGAGCTTAGACTTGTGTGGACCCTTCTAGAATACGAAAAGGACGCGAAGAAAAACAAGAAAAAATCCTCAGCCACCACGAAGAAACTCTCGGATGGTGAACTGTTCACTCTTGATGAGACTCTTGAAATGTTGCTCCAGCACCTAAGGAAAGCTCTTAAGGCAAACACCAATATTCGGGAAGCACTCAGATCAGTTCTCGATAACTTATATTTCCCGTCTCAGGAGCAAAGAGATCGCGGATACACCCAACCCATTCACATTTTTCCGATTCTTCAGTATCTGGCATTTATATTTATTACAAATGAAGGGAACTATCTGCCGATCCATCGCATACCACCATTACTAGCTCAGCAGCAATATTGCATCCGCCTTCGAGGTCTCCATGCAATAAACCGAAACATCGTGGAGGCTAACTCAAAGGCATGGCAGAAGTAAAATTTTATTTTCTTTTAAGGTCAATTCAAACTCATTGGCTTAATTTTTGTAGAATTGCTGAGGAGTTTGCTGAAAATTTTCTCGCCGACTTTAGTGACGCGCCCTTCAGTATACTGCGTTTCTGGATGCACGGAATGAGTGTCCTTGCCAAGCACACGCCTCGCCCCAATCTAGTCTGGTGGAGGGGTGACAAGATCCTTATGTTCGGACAGGAGATCTCGTTCACAGAATACAAACAGAAGACCTATCGAAAAGTTTTGCACTTAGAGAACTTTATTCTCAATGAGGTCATGTTCGGCATGTATACCATCGAGGAGGCTGAACAGATTTTTGGCATCCAGAACGTGGAGGAAACAGGAGACGAAACGACACTGGGACATGGCGTCATTGCCAACACAGCGCATTCACTAATGCGGACCTATGAATCTGACTTATTCTTCCAGAGGGTCTTCGAGGAGAAGAAACTCGGCATCTTTACGCGCGCAGGCGGTGGCTTTGATGTTAATCAATGGGCAGGTGTTGCATGGCTTAACGCTATTCATTCAGCCTTCCGAATGCTCGTGGCGGCCTGTCATGTGCTTTGCATAGCCGGGCGCGGGACTGAATGGGTCACCATTTCACCGACAAATAATGCCGATGGTGCTAAAGGAGTGGTATACGACCCAGAAGCACAGACAGGAGCTTTTAATGCGGCCTACCACAAAGGCCTCAGCATTCAAGGGGTCCTCAAATACAATAGGAGATACATCCCATACGAAATATTTCGGCTACTTTACCTCCTTCTGAGAGTGGTCCGCCCACTGGAACTCACGGTCCTCTTTCTCACCGCCATACCAGAGAGTCACAAGCCTGCTACTTTGAAGGCTTACCACAACCATGTATTCGCCGCAATGGGTCGCACATTCAAATCCGACGATATCACTCAATGCCTGCGCGAATGGTTTGCTGACATAACAGAGGTGCCGATGGGCCTACACCATTATCGGCATCTGGCTATTGCAGTACAAAGAAAGTACATGAAATTCCGGAACCCAGCACCATCGGCAGTTGAAGAGAAAACCAACACCCTCCGCGGACACCAAAAAACTGTTGGCGATGCTCATTATGCGCGTCCTACGTTCTTAGGATCCTGTTCGATAGAAGATCGAGATCTTGCCCTCGAAGCTGGAAGAGAATACCACAAGGTGATGGGCTTCACCACTGGATTTTCTGAGGCACTTTCACCACAGGCGATAAAGGAGCGGGAAGTTTTTTCCTATGAGCAACTTGACATCCCAATGAATCCTATCCAGCGGATGATGACATTAGACGACGACACCACAGGTCAATTTCTTCCATTGCAAGACGCAAAGAAGGGAAAATCAAGAAATGAAGTAGACACATTAATGCGCGCAAGAGAAGGGCCGGCTCCAGTGCTTCGTCGCTCAACAAGAAAAAAGAAAGACAATCCCAAGTACGTCGACAGTGCAGAGCTTAGCGAGGAATGAGAGAGGAAGCTGTGTATTAGAACCGCTGCGATGTTGGTGACACTCTCGACTTGCTCTCGACGATAGTATACTCTCGATTTTGTCTTGATATTCTTGAAATTTCTTGTTTTCAATCAGATTATTTGAATACAAATACAAATTTTACCCTGAAGTCTCAGAATACAGAGGGCGCCGCGTTTCCGCAAACTCTTGCAATATGACGGAGATGAATTAACGCAGAGGACAGAGAAGTTGAATGTCGAGTAACGCAAAATGCAGAAATGTAGAAGTCCATGGGGATCGTAAGTAAGCCAAGTGCGGCATACTGACAAAGTGCGGCATACTGACAGGAAGACAGAGTGACTAAAGAATGCGAAAGGCCCATGAGGAAGTGGCGGGACGACGAAGCAAAGCAAGGAAAGCAAGCAATAAGCGCGGGAATGGGCGTGGATAGACTGTATGCTGGTGGATCGTTGAGGACATGCGGTAGGTGGGATCCTGGATGGTGAAGGCACACCAGCGCGCTGACTTCACGCTGCGCGATGTCTCTCCCGAGTTACCCAGATCCCGTTGACTTGTGAATCGCGTGCCAACAATGCTGTAGCCGCCACTTTCTAAGTGCAGAATTCGCTCGCCGGTGGAGAGGCAACAAGGCAATCGCAGTAGATGAATGAGCTTGAGAATCCTCTGGCGCATGGTTTTTTTATTAGAAATGTTCAAAAAAAATGAGTTACGCAAACGGCCGTACGATTGAATTGTTCTCGTCGTCAAAGTGGTAAGCCACCCTTATTTCGTCTCTGTCAGCGAAGACTCTGAGTCACATCTTGAATAACGCTACGCTGGGTCACGCGTTAGCGCAACGCAATGGCTGCGCCATCTGTCGTTGTTTAGCAATTGTTTAGCTTTCTGGCGCTCGACCCGCCTCCGACAAAAGCCAAGAATATGGCTCACGCGCTCAAGTCGACTCCGCGGTTGCCCGGGACTCTGCTCTACGCCAGCATTGCATGCGCCGTACATAGATGAGCTTGCGAAGGACCGTCGGGACTGAGTGAGTCATCGCTGATGAATGCATGTCGGCTGATCCATCATATCGTCGATGACGCTGCGCGGCGTGGTGGGGCGGGACGCGGTTGCCGACGAGCAGCGCACGCCGTGCGTTTCCCGGTTCTCCTTCCCGCTCGCTCCGCTGACGTCCCGTCCCGCAGTCCTCTTCTGGCACAGATCATCGCGCACGTTCTGGACAGCGGTACTGACCGCGGTCCTCGCACGTTCCGCCGCCGAGGTACGCCGTCTTCCTGCAGCGCCGCACGCCACCTGACGCTCGTCTATTTATAGCTACGCGCGCACCCTCCCGCGCGCCGGCCGCGCCCATCGAGCGCTCAAGGCCTTTTCTCCTGACTCCTTCCAGGCCCGCGTCGACAGCTATCGGCGGGAACGGCGTCGCGGGTATGATGCGCGTCGTGTGCGCTGTCTGAAAACGCATGCGCGCTGGGCAGCGGGCGCATGGACAGCGATGCGCGGAAGGCAAGGCGGGGTCGCCGAAGCCGCGGGGACGCAGCGCACGGTGTTCGTCGACAGTGCGTCTCCAGTTTCTCCGTCCCACGCACGCTGCTGATATTCGCCGATCTGTTTCAGCGGCGTGGATAAGGCGCGCACCGGCTTCTCATGGAGCGTCTCTCCATCTTGCGGCACGATAGCGGCGCGTCTATGCAGTCATGTGAGTCCCTCCCCCTGCTCTCGCTCGGCATTGGTCTGACGCGATGTACGATCCAGGCATGACTCCGCGCACATCGCCGCGTGCGCGGTCCTGCGGGCAGATCGCTCCTTGCGCGGCGCACCGGCGAGGTACGTCTCGCCTTCCTCCAGCGCATCGCGCTTCGTAGTACGCCGTCTGACATGACAAGATCAGCCGTGTCGCCGTGCCGTGCGTGCGTGCGTGCGCTGAGACGCGCAGGCGGCGAGATCCACCGGCTATAGACACGACCAGAATACGATAGCAACGACGTAATTCTGTACCATGTTGGCACTGACTAGATTTATATGGAATCGCGCCGACAGTCATGATTGTGCGAGGAATATGTGGAGTGGATTCCATAGCTCTGAAAGCGAAGCCTTTGCGACTCATACTTATGTCTGATAGACTTAATTAGGAGAGCATTCTAGCGGCACGCGAATCATCGTTTGCACATTGCACATGAATGAAAAACTGGGGACTCTGATCGTACTGTTAATTTTTTTCGGGGCGTTATAGTTATTCTCAGTCGCCTGGTTGGCATTTACGCAAGCGTACCTTCCGTATTCAAAGCGCACTTTCGCGACAATCTTTGGACGCACGCGCGGATAGCGATTGGCGATACAGGTCTCGTCTTCCTCTCCACACATGCTCGCACGGTTGCTTGTCCTGTCGATGACATGGCGTGGGGCCTCGCGCTCCGGAACCTGATGTATTAGTGAATGTATGGCCATTACGATACATGTATGTCCGCCAACACCACGTATCGCCAACGCATAACTCGTGCGCATTTCCACTGCGGCTGACGGGTTTTGAAGGCCTCGACCTCACACCGGCACGGAGGAGGAGCGCGCCGTTGATGAGCCCGAGCTCACGCCAGCCGCGAAATCCGACGAAGTCAGTATTCGACATGTGACCGGATCAAAGCTTTCCCGCGCCCTTCGCCGCTTTCCCACATTCGCCGACGCACATCGCCCGACGCCGCCCCGCCTTTCCAGCACATTCCGCTGCATTCCACACCGCGTGTAATCATTCCCAAAGCTATCCACCGGCATTCTACGTATCCGCGGCCGGTGCGCGCTTATTAATTTGTTAGCACGCGGTGCTTTGTCATGCATATTTAGGCGCCCACATTTGGTATCGTACTGCCTTCACTTCCGTTTCTGTAGCTTAGTTGTCCATTCCACTTCCCTAAAAACCTTCACCTTCACACTCTAGTACATTCTATGCTCTCCTTTCTTTATAAGCACATACATTTTACATACAAATTATAGTACACAAAGTAGGTATATAAAGACTGTAGAAAGCACTACAAAAATTAATTAATAAGTTTTCATTCATGCATTAAATCCGTCGTTCCCATCTCGTCTTCCTAATCGCTCTCATCTTTCTCATCGCGTCTCGTTATTGCGTCCCAGAGCGGTTCGAAGCTAGCGCTGTAGCTTACGCTCTCTCTCGTTTTCGGTCTCCGGTTGGCTAGAAGCCTTGTAGAAGCACCCTCGCACCCACACGCACCCTTCGTCGAGCTTCTGCGTGTCCCGTTCGTCCTATTTTCGTTCTGTTTTGTTTTGTTGTTCGCTCGTCGCCGTTGTTCGCACGCAGGACGCCCGGCAGCGTATCACCGTACACGCTGTGATATAAATATGTAAGCTGCGCTCTACTTGTAGATAGTCATATAATTAAAATCGTGGAGAAACGTAACCCGAGAATACATCGATTCTCCCACCCCAACTCTCCATCGATTGCAGTTAACTATCTGTCGTGACTCGTCTTACTGTTACAAGGCCCGTTTAATCAAGAACAAAATCACGAGTCTAGAGTTGCTGTGGGTGACTTCATACATATCGTACTCTATCTTAGCTTAATTATATATATATCACAGACCTTCAACAACGGATGATTTGATATTGGGCCCGCTTTCTCCAGCGGAGCTATACAAATATGCGAGGACATGCAAAGCCTCGCGCAATGCAGTGAATGCATACATCCGGCGCCAATTTCAGGTGCACAAACTTCTAGGTCGTTATTTCTCGAACCCAGAAATCCTAGAGTTCGTCTGCTGCAATTCAACACCGGCATGGTGATTTCCGGATCTTCGGCTCTTCAATTCTTCAATCGAACAGTGTATGATGAATCGGATCTCGACCTCTATGTGGAGCATCGATACCGCAAATCTATCGCTATATGGCTTAGGCAAATAGGCTACAAATACATGCCACATGCTAAATCTACGCTGGCGACACTGGATGACGCTCTTTTATCTGAATGTATGGGAGGTATGTATGTACGTTCCTCGCTCTGTCCTCCCACATACCACTCACCGAATAATCCAAAGACCTGCTCCCTCTCGCCCTCCGCGTACCTCTCCTAACGTCCCATGCGCACGCTCGCTTCCCGTGGCCGTATCGAACCGACCATCCGACGTGCGTTCCCCAACCCCTCGCGCAAGGTAAGCCCCGCTCCTCACAGAGCTCCGAAGTACGCCGCCTGACGCCCGCATATAGTACCATGCCTTTCCGCGCGTAGAGCACGCCGCCCTCTTCGCGAAGACCGCCTTCCTCCCTCCTCCCGCGCTGATCGCTCAGTCGATCTCGGTATTTCGCGCGGCGCTCGTCCGTCTACGCACAGACCCGCTCTACGCTGGGTGCTGACGCTGCATATCCGCCCAGGTGCGAAGAGCACCACCGCACAACGCCCTGGATATCGAACGCGAGGCGCTCTGCTAGCACCGCCCAGTCCGCCGCAGCCCATCCGCGTAGGAGGCCGCGTTCGCTCACTGGGACGTGCGTACGCGAGGTGGACTGTGTCGCTGTGCGGAGGTTCACCTGCGATAGGCCAGGGAGTTTCTGCGTGCCAGATGCGGGGCTGGGTGTATATTGAGGAGAACGATGCGCACAGAGGGCTGAGGCGAGGCGTCCCTTGATTGATAGTATGGGACGGCATGCTGCGTGTGGAGACGAAGTCATGCGGTGGTACAGCGCGCTGCGCGTGTGGTGCGGGACGGAGTCACCCGCAGTGCTGTGCGTCTCCCGTTTCTCTTTACGGTACACGCCGCTAACATCCCTGCCAGCAGTCCTCTTCTGCAGCAAAGATAAGAGCGCGCGCTGGACAGCGGTGCCGTGCATGAGGCAGGGCGGAGTCGCCGACGGCGCGGGCGAGGCGGCGACAGCGCGTTTCCAGTTTCTCCGTTTCATGTACGCTGCTGATGTCGAGCAGTTTATTTCTGCGGCGTAGATAAAGCGTGCGCCTACAGGGCGGGGACGCCGACGGCGCGGGCGCGCAGCGATAGTGCGTCTCTCGTCTCTCCGTACCGCGTACGCTTCTGACATTTAGCAGGCTGCTTGTGCTGCATGGATACGTGCGCGTGCTGCGCAGCGTGTGCGTGGACAGCGATTCCCGTGGTGGGCGATGCGCGTGCGCAGGGCAGGGCGGGTCGCCGACGGCGCGGGCGAGGCATCGATAGTGCGTCTCCCATTTATCCGGCCCGCGCACGCTGCTGATGTCCAGCAGTATTCTTAGCGGTGTAGATGAGGCAGGCGGGTGCTGGGCAATGCTAGCGTGGACCGCGGTGCGCGGGGTCGCCAATGACGCGGGCGTCGATAGTGCGTTGCCTGATTCTCCATTCAGTATACACTTCTGATGTTATGCAGTCTTTTTCAATGGCTTCGATAAGGTGCATGCGCGCTGGGAAGCGGGGCCATGGACGGCGATGCGCGGAAGGCAGGGCGGGGTCGCCGAAGCCACGGGCACGCGGCGCACGGTGTTCGTCGACAGTGCGTCTCCAGTTTCTCCGTCCCACGCACGCTGCTGATGTTCAGCGGTCTGTTTCAACGGCGTGGATCAGGCGCACCGGCTTCTCGTGGAGCGTCTCTCCATCTTGCGGCACGATATCGGCGCGTCTATGCCCAGTCATGTGCGTCCCTCCCCCTGCTCGGCGTTGGTCTGACGCAGACAGTTACGTCAGCCAGGCACGACTGCCATTCTATACATAGTGCCAACATAGTGCTGCTTCCTGCTTGCGACGACGACGACAATAGTCGACGGTACGGCCCTCGCTGAATAGGTAAACATATGAGCAGGATGAACGCAAAGTATATTCAACGCAAGACCGCTATGCATATTTCGTACGTGCACCTTTTTAATACTAAAATTGTGGAAAATAGCAATGCTTGAAGGGCGCTATTAAAATACCGCGTGGCCATCGGCAATGTTCGTGAATGCGGTATTCCAAGCGATCTTGAAGCGAGCTGCGCGCGGGAGGGCACTGATATCCGTGCGTGAGAGGGCGTGTTGTGGCACCGTGACTCGTGAGTCGCTACATCGCGAAGTCAGACGAGCTTGATTCTGTTGATCATACTGGTTCCTGATTATCTCATCCCAATGAATGTAGAGCAAATCATAAAATACGACACCGCGCGCCGGCTGCATTTCCAGGACCAGCACCTCTCGCTCGACACGATCGACGCCCTCAATCTCTTCGATACGCCTGTACGCGACAGAGTCATCAACCACGCTATTTCCGAGCGGTATGCACCACGCCAACATCTTCCTTTCTTCTTACAACGCTAATCTACATCCACCTTTGCAGTGATTACCTCCAAATCAATCGCGGCTGCGTTTGATCGGGAAGAATATTTCGGCAAGCTCGCAGAAGGTGATGTGCTGGTCTTCCCGCAATATTTCGGGCCTTGCTTGTCCCAATGACCCATAACATGCTGACCATTGACTTCTTCAGGCTATTCATACGTTGTGGGCTAGGCTGCAACACCACATCAAGTTGAACCACATGTTCGACCTGTCCCAATCGTTCAACGTCAACGCGTGCCCGGGAACGGAGGTCAGGAACTCGACGCGCTTCCTGAACCACGCCGATTCGCATGGAGAACTCTCTCTGTCACTGAGATCCAGGCGCAGCGGAAGTGGTACACAAAAATTATCAGGAAGAAGTTGAACGCTAACTGTCGGCTTGGGGTGAAACTGGCGAATTGTGCGTAATCGAAGGATGGGCCAGCTTTATGAGGAGAAGATGAAGGTGTACGTCTGGTTGGGTATTCTGTTACTATACAAGGGCACTACGAGCAGGATGGGGAGCGGGCGAGGTGCGTGTTGATGTTGTATTCTCAGGTGATATATTAATAAATTTCTAGCTCGTCGCCTTCTCAAGTGTTTCTCAATCAAGCAGGGCTTGAAGTGTGACGGCCCCAACCCTGCGAAGGGACCCCGCATTTATACATTTCCGTGAGTTGAAAGTAGAGGAGACCTTCGATCCAATCGATTCATTCAGCAAATACTAAGTACCACGAAATTTTTCATATGATGTTTACTCATTGTGATCCAGACACCTTCAATGAATTCTATGGCAAGATTAAGCCACCCGCGTGCCCTATTGACAGGCCCAAAGGCACTGTCGACTGCTATCTGATGACCTTCTAATGCTGCGGCGCTCGCAGTGCGAGCTTGCTAGGAGTGTATCATGGATCGGCGAGGGTAAGATTAGTCTCCGGCCCATGTCACTGGCGTGTTTCGTTGGCACATAGTCTGATCACCTACAGGTGGTCGTGCAGATGTGTCGTGTATTGTGAGTAGCCACCATTGGATATACTGCTTTGTACAACACTGGCCAGGAAGGATGCTCTCATGTGTAACCTTGCTGCAACATTGTCGTGCTCATAATTTGCATCCTGATACATGTGTACTCAAAACTCTACTAAAAATCGGCGGAATTCTTCTATGCGAACAGGAAGAAGCCCATTCTGCACAACTGTACCGAAACTGTGGTTCGCCTGAGTGTCAAATCGAAGGCATCACTGGTGAGAATGAAAATTTGTGCTCGGTTCTAATTTTAAAAGAAGAAATAAATTGAAAACACAGAGTGAATACAACTCGTTACTCGTTCCATCTGCTACCAAGGTCTCTGCATCGATCTGTTCAGCACGGCGGGCGTCGTCAAGGAGTATGTTTCCCGCGCCGCCACGGGTAGAATACATGGCGGCGGGAGGGCGAGTGCGCGCGAGCTTCTTTGGGAGTATTTCCGAGACCACCACGTCCAAACGAGACAGGCGCGCCATCGTGTCTACGTACAACGTCGATCGCGTGCTGGGAAGGGCTCGCGGCCGCGGCTGGGAGAGAAGTTGTCTGCGCCTGAGTTGAAGTGTATGTCCATGAGGCTGGAAGGCGTCGCGAGCGCAGGACTCAAGAGTCATCTGGGTGAAATATGAGATAAATGACGGATTCGAATATCTCACCCAGCGCTCGAGTATACGGCTCCAGCGAGCGAGTGGGCTCAGTCTGGGTGCTCTCTGGCCACGATGAAACCTGCCGTACGTAAATACTAAGTACACGCCGCCACTCTCATTGTAGATGACACGCTCACCTGTTTTTGACACGCGCCTACCTTTCGCAGCTACATCCGCCGCAACCGCCTGTGCTGATAACCTAAAGCAATCAGCTTCGCCGTGTATCTCGACAGTACACACTGTGCCCGCACGCCGCGCCGTGGCAGTACAGTCAGTACACGTCGTCCTCGTCACCACAGACACAAACTCAACTATTTCACGTGCGCCTCAGGTCCCACCCCATGGATCCCGCGGTTCCTAGAGTCAACGTCGCCGGCGCGACGCAGCGCGGTGGACAGACGGCTCTGCGCTCTGTGATCGGGGTCTCAGTACGTGCGCTGTGTCCGGATTGGTATTGTGACTTCTCGTCGCGTGTTGTACGTCGATTTATGGGAAAAGAAAGTAGGTACGTGTACGACAACATAATTTCCTTGTGCTTAATGGCTTGTTGGCGCACTCAACCTGAGGGCGTATCTTGCTTCTCAAGACCATGATCATGCTACTTATGTGCGTTCCCGCGAGAATAACCCTTTAATTGTGGGGACAATCGAACTTCTTCTTTGGTAAGTTCTTGTCCACTATCTCTTTTCACATGTGCATCACCTCCAAGTAAGCGCTGTGCGGAGCACCAGTAAGCAGAAATTAGCAGAAATTAGTGTCGTTACTGGTGATACGGTACGCAAACGGTACGCATCAATCACGGTCACATGTGTATGACAAATCAAAATATGCCGCAGTTACGCAGGTCCGGGCTACTCACCACTGAATTCTTCTCAGCACTATCTTGCACTACACCCCATCATGCCAGAGTACGTCGAGAATATCACAGGTGGTAAAATTTGCCATCTGTTTCTCAAGGCCAGCACCCCTGCAGAAAGGAAACTTCTGTCTGTGCATGCAGACGCGACCAGCGACGAGGCATCTCGGTACCCGGCTGACTCCCCTACTGCTCTCGGTTATGTACTCGAGTTAAGAATGAGCAACGAAATTTCACGAGGGATGCCTGGGACAGATCCGCTGCCTCTCTACCCGCCTATGTATGCGGTTAAAACAGGAACTCATGATACTGAGATTGCTATACATGGGCTAGTCTTAGCCGACGTCATTCTAGACTCACGAAATTATATCCTAAAGTTTACGGATAAACTGGAGAAGGAGTGTTGGTTCCAGGTCGAAGTCTATTCTCAAAATTCACTCTCTTCTGGTACTCATATTACCCCAGCTTCGCGCATTGACGCACACCAGCGTGCAAATATACACCACTGAACAATGGGATGGGGCAATAGCCAAAGTCAACAAACATGTACGCATCATTCATTCATTCATTCATTTGGGAGGATATTTGTATAAATAATGGTAATGATTCAGATCAGGGGATTCAAGGTTGCCATTGCTTTCCGGTTCAAAGACCACGTCATGGCTTTTTTAAGCTTAGATCTACTCTTCAAAGTAAGTTAAACAACATTGATTTCCGATATTTTGCAAATGTCTCATTATTGTAGGTTGTCTGGGAAAGGAAACACGAAAATCTTCCCAAACAATACGCAGACGTTTATTCCGACTTCGGTGGTTTTCTCTCTCAAGTCACTGCCTGGATGGGAACAAGACGCGGTGAGGCTCTCAAGACACGGAAGAGAGATCGAAATGCACTGTATGCTATTCGGGAATGCCCACAATTTCATGGGGTCGGGGTGTACACTGTCTGTGAAATTTTTCATTTGGCAGGTGCGTTTCTGTTTTGTTACTTTGAGTTTTCTATTTTCATGATTATGGCCTGCACAACAGGGTTATCTCCCTCGCTATCAGAGGAACAACTATTCGACACACCTTCTCGGATCGCGCGACTCTGCGCAGCCTACTACCAATTTGCCCATACCGCACATAATGAAATTTGGTGTGTTTTGTTGTTGACTGTTATTTTAATATCGCTAACTCTGTAAAGGCAATTTGTATGTAAATACATGGAAGGTTACGTTGTTGCTACAAAAACAGCGGATCGGAAGGAATATGCTGCCTTTCTCCATGTATGGGGTAAAAATCGAACATTCATTTCAAAGAGGCATGGAAGGCTCTTGGAAAGAAGCGAAGCAAGGAGTGAAAATCAGGTAAGTTTTTGCATTTTATCCTTATCCAAACATTTTGACAAATTATCTCTACCAGCTTGACGCCTTTGAGCCCGAACTCATTAAACACGCACTTACGCTGAATAAACACAATCTTGGCTCTTTGATTTTTGGTTCTGAGCTCTGGAAGAAACTGAGCTCTTCTGCTGGACTGCCTCCTTCTACGCTCAATAGTGAAAATCCCCTGGCTAAGCATTTTTACAACCCACTTGTACAGCAATTTGGGTTTACTAGTGTCAAAGGTAAATAGTGCATTTCTTCACCAGGTTATTATTCTAACTTTTGAGTTCAAATTAGAAAGAAATTCTGGTCTAGATCTTGATGCTTACACTTTTCTCTTTCATCCAGAAAATACTGCAAGGTCCCTGACTACATCCTGGAAACCAACATTCTGCTTTAGACTTAAATGCGGCGGAGGAAATGATGTATGGACCCTTTATGGATCGCCCACCCACGACTTGAAAAATTTCTTCCCCGTACTCGGTGGCGATAGGAACAAACGTCTTCTTTCCTTTGCGACACAGCATAGCAATGTGCAAACAGTGGGACCACTCGATTTCTGCGGAACAGCAAGACTGGTTTCTAGCAGCGGAGGTGACAAGTAAAGCTGATATTTATGTATGGTGGACCAAACATCTCATTTTTGGTTGATTTTCTAGACTTATGGTTTGCGAGGGTGATCCCAGGGTGTCAACCTTCATCCTTACACGTCGTGTCTTGGAGAAGGAGACGATCAAGATCAGAGGAAAAGGCCTGGGACACAGAGGCATTCCCAAAGATACCAAGCGTCGCGTACTGCAAAAGTACATCCCTGCGGAATCAGAAAGTAGCCCTGCGCAGGGCGTAGTGCCAGTCATCAAACCATCAACTTTGCAGTCGTCCTCTGAATCATTTCAAGAACCCCCCAAAAAACGCCTTCGTAAATCTGCTGATCGCGATATTAGCCAATCCGTTACTTCTGATCTTACTAGACCTCGTGCAAGTCGACATCGCCAAGTTTAATTATCTACCATTCAGTTGTCATTATTAGTTATGTACGTATATACATGTATATACATAGCTAGATATAAGGTAGACTCCTTAATAGCCTTCTCCGCAATATTATACTCGACCTCCTCCTGGCCTCTTCCGTAACCTCTTCGACATTGTCTGCCATGACAGTCCGTGTCGTCGTCTCATACGTGATCTCGTACTCTCTCGTACTCATGCTTTTGCGCCCAGAGCGACGATTACGTGGAAGGGTAACTGGAGCCATAAAGTACGGTTCGCGTTGGGCCTTACGACCACTCTTGAAAAGCAGCACGCGAGGCGAGTGCGCAGGAGACCATCCGTGATCTAGAGGACAAGGTTCGCAGCGTCGAAGGCCTGGAGTCCGGACAGATAATTTTACACACATACACAGAGTACGTTACTACAATTCCCCTAGATATTAAATGTTTTGACATGGAATTCACTGAAGAAGTAGTGGCGTACCTGATATAGCCTTGAGACCATATCCAAACGATGATTTAGCATGACGCGATCATCCGCCAAAGAGAGATAATGACTCACATTTGTCGACCCCCTGCTGTGCGAGCACCATCGGGTCCTGCAGCGCCGCCATCCGCCGGCCATAGCTTATGCAACACGCAATCTCTGACAGAGAGTCAGAGGAAATATTCCCGGGAGTGCGACCGTAAGTCAGTCGACGCAAACAATTACTCTACTGATGTGCGTGAGCCTGTGGGGATGCACCGCCGGAAATGCGAATAGCGCGCCCGGGCCATTGGCAGGTCCTCCTTGAGTAGGTTGCGCATGAGTACCGCTGCCTCGACAGCCTGAAGAGGTTTGAACCTCTAGGCTGACTCGTCTCTCATCCCCGCGTGTATAAGCTAGTAAAGAACGTCTGACATCAGTACAAGCCTCGACACTGAATACTGAGCCCCACCGATCGCCAATTCCGCCAGAGTACGTCGGACGCCCGTATGGCATCCCCAACCCGCGTATACCACCTGACAGGATCTCGCGCCTACAAAACATATTCATGCTTGATTAACCTCGCGTGCGGACGCGCGCGGATTCAAGTGCACACCCACGTCATGATGTTATACGACCTGCTCGAGTAGATACTACCGCGCTTCTCCAAGAAGTCCGTCGCCGCATTGAAGGTCCCCAGGACTGAGCGCAAGGTCAGAAGTACATCGACTTATTGGCCAATGGAGGGTTCCCAACGGTCTTGCCCTGGTGTACTGCGCCAATAGCGTCCAATTACCGTGGTGCAGAGCAGGCGCTGAGATGAAGAGCGAGGCCTTGAGGGAGTGCGCGCAATGCTGGCGAGAGGCGAGGGATGGATAGTGGGGAGAATAGGTGAAGAGTGGGACGGGGTTACCACAATATTGGTGGGTGAATTGCAGGTAGCCGTCCAACTTGGAAGTTCAAACGGAGAAAATTACAGATCACGTGCCAAAAACGGATCAAAAGACGGTTCGGCATGGTGAACACTGCCTACTGATTTATTGAGTCACGCAGGCCCAGATATATATTATGAACTCAGATAACAGTAATTTTGGTATATCAATACAGATTAGCATTGTCAAATTTGATTCAAATATGAACCGTCATGAGCTTGAGTGGTTTGTCGATGGGTGCCGCACTGCCGAACAGCAGAAGAGCACATGATCTCCCGGCTCCCCGGGGCAGGCGAACCGCGTACAGTGTGCTCGGAGGGTGCTTTGTCATGCATATTTAGGCGCTCACATTTGGTATCGCACTGCCTCTACTTACTTCCGTTTCTGTAGTTTGGTTTTCCATTCCACTTCCCTAAAAACCTTCACCTTCACACTTTAGTACATTCTATGCTCTCCTTTCTTTATAAGCACATACATTTTACACACAAATTATAGTGCACAAAGTAGGTATATAAAGCAAGTTTATTGGCGAGAATTACTCCAGGTGCGCGTGGGAGTAGTTATTTTTCTGTTTTTGTTTCGCTAACTTTGCAATAAGGGCAACCCATCGCGAGGATCACCCTCATGGTCCGCGTCCGATGAGACCACCGTCGTCCTGTGGTTTCTGGAACACGCAGATTGCGGAGGGCGCCTAGAGCGCGCAAAAGACGGCTGTGGGGCTGGGGACGGGCAGCGACGAGTCTGCGAAGGGGGGGTTGGCACGTCATCGAGAGTACTGAACGTTTACTGAGCGGCCTGCTCGGTGAGCGTGCTGTGGTTCTCCTTTGGCTGATGTCTGGATCACTCTGTCGTAGGGCTCAGTGCTGAGCACACCTTGATGCGGGGAACTGCTCTCTTCGTCGTCGTCTGCTTCACGCACAGCGCACGGCTGGGCTTGCAGTACGTCCTCGTGATGTTCTGAATATTAGTTCATGTAGATGTAGTAAGGAATTGGGCTCGTAACTGGAGTATACTACTCGGCGTCCACAATGCAAACCTCACATGTTCATTTCTTCGGTAGATTGCCCCGTGCGCCGCGGGATGGTCTGCACTGTGACATGTCGGTGGCGCAGACTCCCCACGAGGAGCGCATACAATCCCCACGCAGGACGGCGCGCAGAGCGTCCTGCTCAGCGCGAGGAACCTTCCTCTGATCGTCCTCTTCGCAAGCCGGCGTGAGAACGAGCTCCAGATGGCCTTCAGCGCGCGAGATATGAATGGAATTCTCAAAGAGCTGCAGCTGGACAACGACTATCAGTCGCAGGCGGACATCTAGCGCTTCCTTGACGACAGCTTCGAGCAGATAAAGCGAACGCACCCATTCAGCAAGCGTCTCGCACCTGCGTGGCCTCCCCTCGCGCATGTACAAGAAATAGTCAAAAAGTCTTCTGGTCAATTCATCTTCGCTGCGGTTGTTATCAAGTTTGTATCTTCCCCGAAGGCCAACCCCGCCGCGCAGCTTGAGATTGTACACGGCCTGCGGCCCGCCGGGCGACGCCGTTCGCTGAGCTCGACGCTCTGTACATGCACATCCTCTCTCTGGTGGAGGACATCCAACGCGTTCTCGAGTTGCTTGCATACACCATCTTTTGCGGTGCGAAACTCTCGGAAATGCTCTACTTCTTTCAGCTAGCAGAAGACGACGCAGAGGTGCTGTTAGCGCTGTTGACGTCTGATTATTCTGGATTCAGAAACGGACATGCTTAGATTTCTGCACGCGTCACTCCCCGACTTCCTGAGAAGTGGGCAAAGGTCAGGTGCCTATTGCATATCGGAACTGGGCACGCACCTCGCCATTATGTGGTTCGATAATGCGGCCGCGGGCCGTTTCCAAGATTTCCCAGGAGGTAAGGAGCATTATTTCTATCAGGAAATATAAATGTCACCTAACTATGTAGGGTTAGGGTGGCATGATGAAAATGCATGTACGCAGTTCGCCAGACCCACACCGCACCGCATCATGCCTCACCTCCGCGCGCACATTGCGTCCGAGGCCCTTCACCACCCACAGCGGTGCATCGCCAGCTGTTCCACAAGACGCGGGACCTGGTGTTCATCGAGCCAAATCTGCCGTGAGCACCAACCAGCAGCCGCAGTCAAAGGCTGTAGAAGATGGGACACACCACCACCAGCGGCGACAGATCTTCAACACACACCCGGGAGCGCCCAGCACCCGTGCAGCTTCACCGGTCACCTCCCACCTCTCCGCGAGCCACCCCATCCCTGCAGTACGAAGACGCAGGTACCGAATAGAGGGAGGAGGATGAGGGCCGCGCAAATCGAGGTTGTCGAAGAATCTGTAAGGTTCAGTACATAGTTCAGATCAACGACTATACGCGAGGCACAAAGAAAACCCACGCACGCAGTTCGCCCGACCCCATACCACACCATATCATGCTCCGCCTCCGCGCACGAGGTTCGTCGCCACCCAGAGCGCGCGGACGCGCAGTGGTGTATGGCGTTCAAAGTGCACAAAAAATAAAGCGCGCACAACTTTGATGTCCGCGATATACTTCTCATGTATTTATCCATATTCGCACTACATTAGCAAGAAATTTTTCATGTCAAAAGTTTTGCGCAAAATGTGAACAGCGCGCAACTCTGAGGCTCGGCGCGCAATGTATTTTTAGCGCGCAATACAAACAGCGCGCAACTTTGCTCGGGCGCGCAATGTTAATTCAAGCATTCAGTATCATTATCTAATTCCAATTTAATAAACGGACTCATAATTCTGTGGAAGACCCCTTCGGATACTGTTCAGGACTTCAACAAAGTGCGCAGACTGGGACCTCTACATCTAGAGGCACTGCAAGGATCATTTATTTTTAATTAATTCCGGTATTAACCTTGAATATTCATACAATATTTAAAGTCACTGAGTTGGTACTACTACGTAGGATCAAAGTAGGATGAATTGTCATCTTCATCACGTGATCTTTGGCTGGGTCTCGGCGTCATGTACCGTAACACACACTGAACCACCACCGTCCACGCTGCATTTGCGCCATCCTTTGAAGCGTGTAGCCTTGGACCCTCTCCGTCCCTTTCTACTGTGGCATGGACCCACGTATCTTGGACAAATCCATAAATTATTGGATCACCCCGTGCCGTGGGACAATCGGAGTTCTGAACCGGCTGTTTCCGGAAGTTGATGTTGCTCTGTGCCTGTGGTAACGTCTTGCGCTTTCTGAATGGTCAATCATCTATATGAAGCAAAGAAAAGACTATACTTTAGAAGTATAAAATAATCTTATAGATAATGCATGCAAGTAACCTGCAACTCGCTTGGAAAGTCGCATCCAGTGACATCCAGAATCCAGATATGATCTCCCTTGTTTTAAGACACTGGGACGGTTAACAGGTTCTTAGTTATTAGACATGATGAATAAATAAAGATTTGTGTGCATGATCTCATATTGCGCGCCTTCGAAAGTTGCGCGGCCCTCTGAATTGCGCGCCCAAGCAAAGTTGCGTGCTATTTGTATTGCGCGCTAAAAATACATTGCGCGCCGAGCCTCAGAGTTGCGCGCTGTTCACATTTTGCGCAAAACTTTTGACATGAAAAATTTCTTGCTAAAGTAGTGCGGATATGGATAAATACATGAGAAGTATATCGCGGACATCAAAGTTGTGCGCGCTTTATTTTTTGTGCACTTTGAACGCCATAGGCGCGGCTTCGTGATACCCACAAAATCCACCGGTGTCAGTCAGTGTGCTGCATAAGGACGGAGGAAGGAGGAGGGAAAGCGCACTGCGGTGTGAGGACGGCGCTTCGCGCGGATATCAGAGTGCCTTCCACTGTGTGCGTGGGTGGTGAGTGAGTGAGTTAGGTGGGTAAGTGAGCGGGTGAGTGAGCTGGGTGGGTGAGTGGGGGTAGGGGGACGTGGAAGGGAGGCGCACCGAATTTAATGGTCAGTTTTTTGGGCTTTACTTTGGGGTTGGGCGCGGGCTGGACGGCGGTGTCGGGGGGATGGCGTGGAGGCGGGCGACGTACATCTGTTTTTTTTTCGAGAAATAAACAAATAAAATGATTTAGGAGTGTGAGGTACGCGCCTGCATCCCGAAAACAAGAAAATTGAGCGAAGTCCCATCGACCGAAATCATCGGCCCATGAAAATCGGCCAGCCGTACGGAACCAATTATTACAGTGGACGCACATAGGATCCAGTACTCGGATGCGCACACACCAACGTCATCTCGTACACATCACAACTACACCCACAGTCCAAACACGTACCTGACACCCATAAGTTACGCGCCTAACCAAAAACGGGAACTCAGGGCTGCATGAGAATCGCCGCGCCATCGAACCTGAAAACACTTAAAACATATTCTCCGTGCTTTGCAGAATATGGATATATTCAAGCAAAGAAATTTTCTTAGACTACCCTGGAAACAGAAAGGATGGTCCGAAGTCCCCAAGGACATAAGAATGAGACGAGATCCACGGAGATCTCACCTGTTTGTTTATTTTCATTCGGACTTAGTAAAATAGCGCACCATACAGACCTACCATACAGCCTATATAAGCTCAGTGTAAAATACTTCGGAGGGCAGTTTAGATCGCCCCGTTTTCTCTCCTCCCTCTTCTCTCTCGCACCAGTAGAATCTTAGTGAATTTAAAACCTTCCATTTCATTAGTTAAAGCCTATCTACAATATAAGTAAACTACCGCGCTCTCCTGCGGAACCCCTCAAAGACGACCACACCAGTCGTCGCTCGCACCCCACGACCACCTTACAGGAGTCAGTGGTAGGGAAGTACGACATACCTCGATGCACGACTTCCTGCAGATCACAGCCAAATCGCACGGAGTCGTGTCGATCACGCTATCAAATAACGCGTGGTCGTGTCATCTGGAGGGGCTTTCGACGTAGACTCGAACTGCGACGTGATTTAATGTGAGTGAGAATGGGTAATACTGGGAGGAAACGCACGACACACTCGGCGCCGTCTGCTTCGCCACAAACGCCTCGTATCCGCCCACCGAATCCGCGCTCGCGCCGTCCACAGAGTCGGGTGGGCTTCCGGGGGCTTCCGCACCCCCAYTTCCTCCACCGCCTTTCCCACTCCCACCGCCCGCGCCGCCCAGTTTAAACACATGCACCGTATCATGCGCCGAGCTCACCGCCAGCAGACTCCCGACGACATTGAAATTCATCGAGTATATCCGCGTCTCGCACGTCCCCCGCCTGAACTGATACAACTTCTCTGCCCCCGGGACGCTCCAGACGCGGATGACGGTGCCCTTATCGGACGCGGTGGCGAGCAGCGTGCCGGTGGCGTTAAGCGCAAGGAAGGCGAGCGCGTGGAGAAGAGGAGGACGTCGCCGGACTGCGCGGCGCTGCTGCTGGGCGTTGGTGCCGGGACTGTACCGGCGGAGGTGGGGGCGGAGGGGGCGGCGAGCGGGGCGGATGGTGAGGGTACTGGTGACGGGTACGCAAGGTACGACGAGTCCGCCGACGGCGAGAGGGCGCAGATAGCTGTTGGTGGTTTAGTAGTGGTTGTGGGGAGCATCGGGAGACGCACCGTCGGGGTTGGGCGTGGTCTCGATGACATGCAGCAGGCGCATGTTCGATATGTCGTATATGTAGATCTCCATCTCGAGAACGATGACTAGGCTCTTGCGGTTCAGCTTCACCGCGAGGATCGCGGACGGGAACAGAAGTTCGCAGATCATCGACTGCCGCTACGGGGCTGTCAGCCAGCGGCTCATATGTAAACACGGGAGGGACATACCTTGGTGTTGACAATCTGGAGCTTGCGCGGGCTCGACTGCGGCTGGTCTGCCGCGCCGACGAGTACGATGAGCGACGTGCAGAACAGCATCTCCACGATCCCGCGCGCGCCGTCGTCTGTGGGCATCTATCCATAAGCCGTTCGAACCAGCACCAGCAGTGCACTCACTCATCGTGTACACCCTCCCGAACGGATCGCAGTTCGTCACGCTGTACCCCTTGCGCGTCCCCACCGAGATGCACCTGCCCAACCAACCGCCCGCCCCTCATCCGTCAGCACCTCTCAATCCAACCAGCTCAGACCACACGCACGAGAAGTCCTGGTTGAAGTTCGCAAACAACATGTTCGAATTTGCCTTTTCCACCATGGCGTCGTCGGCGTCGTCGCAGGAAGGCAGTGGTAACGAGTAAGTAGTACAGCACCGACACGACGGCGTCGCGCACGGTATGCCTCCGCTTATGTAATCGCCCCTTTTTCGGCATGGTTGCGAATTCTCCTATGTTGTTCCCCAGATACAACAATGTCCCTCTCAGACTCTGACGAAGCCATGTGCTCGCCCGGTGCCCCCGAAGCGGAACCGCCCAACATCGACGACATCATCGCCCAGCGCGAACCGCATTGCGCATCTACGGGCCGCGTTTTACGCGTAGTTGCGCGGCTGCCTCAGAAAGTTAGACGAGGCTAGACGAGGCTGCGTTGTAGAGCGATATACACAATTCCAATCATGCGTACTTATCCTTACTCTACTAATTATACCGGCGCCTAATTGTCTGATCTCGATGGATTTAGTGCAGATATGACGTCGAATATGACACCGCGCGCCGGCTTCACTTCTAGCACCGCCTCTCGCTCGACACGATCTTCGATACGCCCGTATGCGGCATCGACCGCGCTACGTCCCAGCGGTATGCACCGCGCCCACATCTACCTTTCTTAGTCCTCCACCGCTAATTTACATGCCCCTCTGACTGCCAAGTCCTCTGGCACAGATTGCAGCGCGACAGCGTCCAGCCCGCGCCAGACCCCAAAGCAAGGACTATATGCGAACACCGCTCTGCGAGAATGCTGCACCTTATACGCGCGTGGTGGAAGAGAAATTCTCTGATGAGATGTGCTATATAGGCAGCCTGACACTGCGATAGATCCCATCGATCTCCCGCGCGCGCGCGGACGTTCCGCCACCGGCTAACGTCGTCGCGCTCCGCGACATACCATCACGATGCGCCCCGCCCCCTTCCCCGTCCAACGCCCGCCGCACCCCGCCTGAAGCTTGTCTCCAGTCACTGTGCGACGCTCTGAACACGCTCTCCTACGCATCGCGATCACAATGCCTTCCACGCACCTGGCGCGATTTTCCGCATATATGCCGCGGTGCAGCCCATGCGCGTCGTCTGCCCCGCGGGGCCGGATGCGGACACGATGTGATGTGCACATGCACCGTGCTGCAGGGGTAGTCTGCAGGGGACGCCAGCGGCGCGCTTTATGGTCTTATCGTTATGGTCTGATCGTTATGCCGTGTGCGGTGCGGCGCTGCGCAGAGCGCGCGATGCGTGTTGGTGCGGTCCATCGACAGAACCAAGACGGACGGGAACTGGCGCTGCGTGGGTCGGCCCGAGGCTCGAGGGGCAGTTCGAGGAGGGGCTCAAGGAGTAGTTCGAGGAGGGGCTCAAGGAGCGGTTCGAGGAGGGGCTCAAGGAGCGGTTCAAGGAGGGGCTCAAGGAGCAGTTCAAGGAGCATCTCCGAGTCAAGGAGCTCCACCAGCAGGTCCAACAGTACTGCTCCGGGGGGGTCTTTCATATCCGCTCGAGTTACATCTTCGCAAGAAGAGTCATCGCGAGGAACCTCACCAGTGGTCAGAGTGGTTGATGGCTCTGAAACTGTTCGGGATTGGGTTGCTGTGGTGAGAGGGATTGGTGGCCCAGATGCCAGGAGTGTTCAAGATAGCAGTGTTAGAGGGGTGGCAGGTGAAAGGGAAAGGGGGAGAGGTGCCCGACACAGGAAAGCCGAGAAAGTGGCATCGACAAGCTGGAGTTCCCCGACGGATGTATGAACTGTGAGCAAGATCTTGTACAATGTACGCTAACACCCTCTGTAACTCAAATACAATTGTGTACTCATCTTCACCCGCATCAAAGAGAAACACAGTTTAAATTTGGTTATATAGTACATGTAATTAGATAGGCTACAAATATCATTATATCACCCCTCCAGGTGTCATGCCATCGTCTCCATCGCCACCATGCAGACCACCCAACCACACTGTCCCGCTGGCATCGCTCCGTCAGGCCTGCTAGTTGATGCCGCGTCTTGGGCGCATTTTCATGCCTACGGAATTCCTCCAGCACGACTTGCACGGTGCCCACGCAGGCCGATACCCATTGTGATAGCGTATGAAGATATATATGAAGGTAAAAAGCAGACAACACAGGATACGCGGAACTGGTGGCGCTTCACGCGCTACTATTGAGGGAGGGATTGTTGGCGAGCATCTGGCGGTACAGACCCATGCCGAAGTCCTCCGAGGGCGCGGAGGATGCAATGGGGCTTTTGGGCCCGGTGGGCGTCCGCGTCACCGTCGTGGGGCTCGCCGCCGATGTATTTCGTGATCGTTTCGTGACAGGGGGTATAGGGGACCATGTGCTTGTGTCCCACGCGGGGCGTGTAATCTTCGCGCGGGCGTAGTTAGGGCTCTTGTCCGACGGTGGTGGCGGGCGTAGCGGGGTTGGCGTCACGCTCTGTATGCAGCGGCTGGCGGGGCGCGCGTACGTCGAGCCGTCTGAGACGAGGCGCGTGCCGAACTTCGCGTTTGCGGACGACTCGTGCCCGTAGGAGGCGACGCCGCGGCCGCGTCGTGTACCAACGACTGCACGTCCTTTCAGCATGGGCTTTTGGACTGTAACCTTATCCGCGCCCCAGCTCATCTTACTCTTCTTGTCCGAGTTGTCTGAGTCGTCGCCATTATCCCGCTCATCATCATCCGGGGGCGGTATGATTTTAGGCTGGCTGGATAATGCTTGCGCCCGGATTTTGTCCATGCTAAATGATGTGCGTTGAGAACGAGTGTACAACAGCTATCAGTTGAGACTTACTCCTCCATGAACACAACACCTCGCGGTTGTAACACATCTCCAATGGCCCAAGTCTCAATCTAAAGCGAAGTCAGATATTATTCCACAGTAGCGCATTGGACAATCTTCACCTTGAAAAACTAGTACATATTTCGGGGTTTTGCCGTCGAGTTCCGACGACCCGTAGTAGCATACTTCGCCTTTCCCTGCAGTTCTGGCAAAGACGTCGTGCGGGAGTTTGTGGATGCCACTAAGGGAAACGACGTCGTTCCAGTGCGCTGACACTGCAGGACGACATCGTTGAAGGTCGGGCGAAGGTGAAGCAGACGCAGATGCAGATATTTGGGACATGTCCACATCGTTATCCGTAGTGTTTGCTGCATCACCTTCGACCTCGCCGTCGTCTTCTGTCTCGGTATCTGCACGAGAGGCGTCGGAAGGACTTGGCGAAGGAGATTCGGGAGGCAACTCACGGTGGCGTATCCGCCGCCCGCGTGATGTGGTACTAGTCGGAGTAAGAGTGGTATTGATCGTCATCGGAGTGCTGTTGGTAGTGTGATTGATATTGTGATTAGAGTTGTTATGGTTGGCGTGGTGCATTCGGTTGACCGGCTGGGCCTGCGGTTGGTCCCAAATCGGGCGACCGATGACTGTGCCACTGCGATCGCGTGCAGGGATGACTACGGAACCAGTGGGCGTACCACTGCCTTGCGGGGTGACTGCAATTGAGGCATCTGCAGAGACATCGGTGTCGCTGTTGTTATTAGATGTTGAGCCGGATGCCGAGGGGTGTGACTCGGACAAGAGAAGGAGACCACGGCTTGCAATGTAGTCCATCGAGTCATCCTGCAGCGCGTCAGCAAGATCCGCCACCCGAGTAAACTCGATACTCACTTGGTCATCTCCATTTCGCCGCTGYGAATCCCTCACCGCTGCACGATGCGCCTGCTGCTCGACTTGCAGCTGTCTGGCCAGCGCCCGCTGCAGATGCGCGGCTTCTTCTCTTTGTCTTTGCTCTAGCTGCGCTAATCTCCGTTGTTGACGCTGCTCCCGTGTTTCTCGCGGCACGCCGGTTGCCGTCGCGCTTGGGCCGACGGCGAACCCCTTATTTGCAAGCCATGCCTCTAGGATGCATCCAACGACGTCCAGCGTCCCCGCCTGAACGACACGACTACGAATCGGTTCGCTACCRCGTACGCCGATGTTGACGAWGCACTGGAACGCGAGYGAAAAGCGATACGCAGCATGCTTGTCGAAGCTCGGCGGGTTCAGTGCTGGAGCAGGCTTCTGCACACGAGATGAGGGTGGCGTCAGGCCGTATAGCATGGCGGGGTTCTCCGGGGGTGGTGGACAGATACAGAATTCGTGCARAATTCGCACAAGTCGTTCGAGCCCGCCGTCCATCGTCATGATCTCCCTGATGCGAGGCGACGTCGAGGTSAGGTAGGTAAGGTGGGTCAGCGAGTTGAACAGTGGCAACGGGGCCGTCGTGTCCAGTGCTGTCGTTGCAACGCCGTCAGCACACAATARTCTATGGAATAATCCACACTACGCACCGCGTCGGTCATAAAGTTGAGATGTAATGCAAACGCACGCCTTGTTCTGCGCCGGGAAGGCAAAGTTGGACTCGCGCATGACTTGGRTCGGGGTCTCGCAGTTCTGGGAAAWTTTGAGGCGGTCTATTCGGGGTGTTTCTTATCTTCGTCGCCGTCCTCGTTGCCGTCGGCGGGWATGAGTTTTGGTAAAGGAGATAGGGAGTGGTRGGAGGAGGGCAAGGCGTATGTTTGCTCCTGTTTGGTGGCTCAGGTGGCTTGCAAAATGGTTTCCGCCGTTGATTCAACGTTGATTGATCAGGACTTTGTTGTATTTACTATTCAACAGGATTCTGGACTAATAATCCGCCGCGAACGTCACTAGGATGGTGTACTCCGAAGACGATAAAGGCTTTGTGGAGGAATCTAAGTACATACGCGTACCTCGGCCACTGCTCCGTAGTAGATGATCACTAATACACACATGGACTACTCTGCTTCCGGGGTTCGGAAACCAAGTAGGAGCTCTCATAGACAGTTTATCCAACTTATGGAAATGACATAGATACAAACTACGGCGAGGAAGAACTGCACGCAGCACCATGGCTGATGTAGATGATCAAGGTGTAATTTTGGATCATATTTTTAGATCACCTTGCCCGAAAGGTATTCGCAAGAAGGAATACCCATGACGCAACCCACCGAAACCTCACTGTATCGTGTATCTACTTACAACTCGGACGAATATATATTTCTGAACACGGGTGGTACTTAGGCTGGGTAGAAATACTCTCTTTTTTCCATTTGTTCGATTGCTGCCCACTGCCACTAATGTATCACGCGCAAACATTTGCACGTGACGTCTCTGGCTACGTAGTTCGAGTTGGTCCTTTCTATCTTGCCACGTCTCTCACTTTATGATCCATATACCTGCAGTTTGTCGTGATCCGGCAAACGTGGTACTCTGAGCTTCCCGTTGGGTTGTTCAAGTAATGGGGAGAGCCTAGAGCGTCAGCTTCTCGAACATTTCGCATGCCTACAACTTGCAAGTCGCTGTGATCCAGCGGCTGTGGTGCTCAAGCATTCCTTTGGGGTGCTTAGCGGCAATGATGAATGTTAGAGTTGCTTTGAAACGAGGGATACAATTCACATACCTGCAACTTGCAAGTCGCTGTAATCCGGTGGCTGTGGTGCTCAAGCATTCCTTTGGGGTGCTTAGCGGCAATAATGAATGTTCGAGTTGTCCTGGAATGAAAGGGATATTAGGCACACAGCCGACGTAGCCCTTCTCATAATTGGTGGGATTTTAGGGTGGCTACTCTGGATGGAACCACAGGTATGTTTCTCTCCTGGTGATGGACATATATGTTAACTTTATGTTTTCAGTCAGCGAACCTCTTCGTCCGGATCTGCAGTCGCAGACATACTGCCCTTCCAGCTCCTCGACCTCATGCACCACACTTGAATATTCCTCCCTACGTACCTCGCGGCCACAGGATATTCCGCACCCGCGCAAGCTCCGCAAGCCTCGGGCGCAGCAGGACGTGGGCATCACTGCACTCCCATCTGAACGGCTCGACCCCAGCGCTTTCCAGCACGGCAGATGGCTATATTTATCAGAACATCGGGGTCTAGGCACTGCTGATAGCGTACTACGGCGCAGCGGGGTCACTGGGGTCAATCATACCCGATTGCATAGGACCTCGACACGCGCCCGAAGGGCGCCCCGGTGTGCTATAGCTACATCTGGCCTAGCAGCGTCCCGTAAGTGGCCCTTTGGTTTGCCATTTATTTTTGGGCTGAGTGTGTGCGTCGATAGGGATTATATGGATGGTCCGAGCATGTGGTACACGTGGCGCCACGCCTCGAACTCGACGGGCTGCAGGTGGTGTGGAACTGCCTATACTAGACACGGCCAACTGGAGGACGGTTACGGATTACTTACACCTACACGTGCGTTTTACTTATTCCATTGAACGGAGGCGTGGCTCTGATAGTGATGCGAACAGCTAAGCCTCTCTCCTGCCCTATGACTTTCCGTGTATCCTGGGCAGCACGGTGTTCAACTCCACCGGCTCGCTCTGGTAGGATGTCACACTCCAAGCGCTGCCCCTCTTGCGCGACCAGTGGAACACCATACCATCGATCACCAACCCGAAAGACGCAGCAGCATCTTTTACGAGTCCCCGGAGGTGATTTCGTGCGAGCCAGGAGCCAGGGCAACGCCTGCACCGCGCTGTAACTCGTGTTCAATGATGTTACCAGCGTACTTCATCGCCTGCGAGCCAACGCGGTCCCCCATGCGTCATCGTGACGCTCCGTCTAGTTTTTGCGACCTGCTTCAACACAGACGCCCACGATGCCCCTCCTAGCTGCTGTCCCTGACTTCAATGACCCTCAACACTCTCGCGTTCATCCTTGCCTGTTCGAGCGAAGACAGAACACGACATGGCGCCTGCGCTATTGCTCGTTACCTCCTTGATCCACTGTACTGCCATTTGCCCTCCACACCTGCGTCAATGACATAAATTTATGTCCTCAGCACCCGCGGTTCCATTCCATGGCGTTATCGCGGCTCTTGGGACCTTTACGAGGCGCAAATGTACACCATCGAGCTCTGCGCCGTGTACCCTTGGACTGTGCGCCAGGCTGCGCCAGCGAACATCTTCGTCGCGTCCTTTTAGTCCTTGCCGTGTGGAAGAAAGCGCTGTGAGCTTGAATCTAGGAGATTCGGGACGACAAAGTCTTGGAGGCTGTTTGCTGCAGATCGTGTATTCCCTAAGCACTTGCGGAGCAGCCAAAGCCATGGACGCGCCATCCTCCAGCGACGTGGCGATGGCGTCCATGTTTTCTCGAGGCGAGGATATGCATGCCTGCCTCCGATGCAGGACGCTCCTCCTGCAGGCGGCGTGTGCAGCGGTGTGGCGACGGATCCCAGTCAGGTCTCCGATTATCATCAACTTCGCCACTCGCTAGATGCCTGTCGGCTCTACGATCGTCATCGCGAGCAATGTCGTCTGGCCTGCCATGGTCGGAATGACGAACGACGCGACGGAAGCTGTGGCAAATGATAGAAACAAAAACTGTTGATGCGTACCTCGCCCACCTCCTTGTGTCATATTCAGTCTGCGCCATACCCTCTCCGCCGCCGACAATGGTTCAGGGGTCGAACGATATCCAACTTTTTCCAGGCTGGAAGCACCGCCATCCAATTCCCTTCGTGTCCAATATCGAAGTTAGGGTTAGGGTTTATCCAACTCGGCCGTCCGCATCAACATCTATTTTCCGTTCCTCTTCCGAGTCTCAGTGTCAACCACCAACGACAAAGGGTGGGTCGGGTGCTGGCTACACTCTCACCCCACAGCCCCGCTTTCTCTCGGAGCCAACGGCAACGAGATGGGTGCCACCCGCACCTTTTCTTCCCGTGTATCCTGGGCTGCATGGAGCTCAACTCCACTGGCTTGCTTTGGAAGGACGTTGCACTTCAAGTGCTGCCCCTCTGACCGCGCCTGCTTGCGACCCTTGCATCCACAGCGGAATTCCACTTGTACTTCACGCACCTCCTTGTCTCTTACTTAGTCTGCGCTGTGCCCTCTCCCCCAATGAAGACCTACGGGCCAAACAACGCCGGCGCGCTCCTCTGCGTCCTCCCGCACCTCCCGTGTGTCTGCCTCCCCACGCATTGGGCAGGCCGGACTCTGTCCTTGGTCTTGCGTTTATATATTATTGTTGTGATTTGTGAGCGCGGAATACTTTCTATGAACAATTTGACGTGTAATTCATTCTGTCTCCGGAGTATTGGCATCGACGGGTAAAATGCCACATTTCACGTAGCCGGCAATGGTGACTCTCCTGTTTCTTCAATCAAGGTTAACATTCAGATTGTCTGGAACGTAGTAGTAGTACAGCCGCAATCTCCGTCGCGCCGTGCCTACCGACTCCTCCGCAACAAATAGTGGTGCTGCCAGAGTGATGCTGTGATGGAGTAGATACGTTCATCTGACCTCGTAGAAAGCATGCACCCTGAGAGAGAAGTATTTGCTATATAATGAACTGTCCTTGATCCCATTCATGTTTGTAAAGTATACTATCCCATCGAAAGCTGCTACCTTACTCGCCAACTTTCTGGTTAGCGCCAACTGCTACCCATTTCAGTTTGAACCAAGACCCTTGTTGCTCGAAACTGGCTGGTTTGCGACCCAACACCCACTCCCCTCCTGTAGGCATCTTGTATACAGCTCTGAATAAGCATGATTTCCCCTTCTTCGAAATATACTTGCACCGGTGAACCACAGTGTATGAGTCGTCGCTAACATGAACTGTTTTTACTGTGTTAACACATTTGCAGAACTTGCATTGCGGACTGATGCGTTGACCAAATGGTGCTTTCGAAGGATGGGACCACCTATACAATGCAGGGAGCTTATTTGGCTGACCAGGCAATGAACCGCAAAACTCAAAAATCCCAGTGTGCGAACCAAGAACCTGATTGTCTTGAAGGAGCGGTACTAGCGAGTAGCGGCCATATATAAAAAAATTGACGATATGGCGCTCCACGAAATTGAAGCACAACGAGGGTTGGAAGTCGGTGTGACTGTACGCATAAATGCGCAGAAATAAAGCCCTAGAAATTGCTTAAGAACAGTGGAGCTATAGAATCAAATTTGCTTACTTTTGAGCATAGGCTTGTAACGCAAGGTTTGATTCAGAGATATTGACAACCGAACCACATGCCATAATGTGGAGCAGATTTGTACTGCTGCATTTCAAGAGTGCTTGAAACTTTGGGGGGAAAAGATATTCGAAAACCTGATTACGTGTCAATGGAATACATTTTGAGAAAAGTACAAGTACACATACCTCCTCCAACGGAGCTGACCCACAATGGTTGGGTCCGATATGAAGATACCCAGTGATGGGGTCTGAATGGGTTGTTATAAATACGCAGAAGCGTGTAAATCTTCAATGTACTTGTTCAGATGATTGAATTGGTATAGGAAGAGACTTTCTTACCTTTTGAACAATGGCTTTTTAAGTTGGTTCAGCAAATTGTCCATCCGCCCTTGGAAGTTGGCAATTTCTTCTGGGCTGCTGAGGTCGAAATCAATCTCAACTAGGGCTACATTGCCTTTGAGCCAAGGAAAAAGAGCCTGATAGGAAACTGAACATGGTGTGTCGAGAATCGACCAGCCCCGAAGATGTAAGGAGAAAATAATAAGAGGTGTCATGATTATTTTTGGGTGATTTTCCCGTGTAGCCATGCCCCGTAAAAAAATGAATGGCTGTCATACAATAAGCATACGGGAATTAAAATCTATTAGCACACTTACATATGGCTTCTCCTTTCCCAGAACCCCATCTTCACCTTGTCTCACAGCAAAACAAGGAGGGCAAACAAAATTGTCAGCCTCGTTCTCGGGGATGAAAAGGCAAGTTTGGCAGTATGCCCGTTCACCGCATGCTGGGCAAAGGTAGAGCACGCCACCGTTGCGGCACCCACTACAAAACTGGGCCAAAATGAGTCAAAAATAAGTGGAGAGCATGCAGTGTTTTGCTTACTGAACCTGGTTCCATTTCTGGGCCTTGGAGGGTAATTTTGCAATATGATTCCGACGTTACACCGCCACAGAACTCAATCCCCGATTTAGATGCAAGATTGCGAATTGCACTGCCAGTGGTCGAGTTGCCGCTGCCAGTCGTAGGTTGGTTGGGTTTAGTTACATTGGCGCCTAGGCGCACTCTAGCCGCAGGAGCACCAGCGCATGCGCCTGCATAAGATGTGACCGTTCGTGGACGAAGATCACGGTCGATGGGCGCCCAAGGTGGCATAGTAATAAATGGTCTCAACAAGTTGAACTTGTCCAGGCATGTGATTCTAAAGTATGTTTCAACCATGGCCCGTGCGAGCGCTGCATGATGGATCATGTGAGGTGTAGCGTCCACTCAGCACTGGCATTCCAATGCGGCCAGACGTTTTCCAGACCAGTCACCTAGATCCGTCTAACTGACTATTTACTTCCACTTTGTCTTTTTCTTCCGCCCTTTATCGTCTTTCTTTATTGTACACAACCCTCACATGGCCCTCCGAAGACGAAGCCGGTCCAACCTTCATATTCCTTTGCCTGAACCTGAGGAGTGGTGGGAGGGCGGGTCGACGGGTACGTGTGCGTTGTTCCACGACGGCGCCGCCAGCTGACAAACGGCGCTATCCAATCTGTCTGCTATGTCCGGTTACCTGCCACCGTCTGTGAACTGCCAACGCTTCCCGACATCGCCCACGACGTATGCACACATCTCGGCACGCAAACGCCCGCCTTCTTTGGTTCTAGGCAGCATTGAAGAAGAGAGCTCTGAATACGACTGTGGCATTCTCGACCTCGGCGCGGAGACGCCATCGAGCGCGCACTCGCCGACGCTCGACGAGCACAACGCCTTTGTGTCGGAGTGGGCGCAGACGGGCCTCGTCGCCCCACGGGCAACCATTTGGCGTCTGCCGTCGCGCACTTCGCTTGCGCGGGACCGCGAGCGCACGTTGAGGAAGGAGTCTGTCGACCGCGATTGTGGCATCTGGTACGTGCAGCGCCATGCATACAGGTGACAACGGTAGCTAACCATACGGCATGYGCCTGCTCCAGCTTCGAATTCGCCGTCGTGCCCTGTCGTACGCTCTGCTGCGGGAAGATCTTCTGCACCGAGCACCTCGCCGACGTGAGTCTCCCTGCGTGCTACTTACGTGTTGCGTATGCTCATCGCCGCCCGTTTCTCACCTCGCTTATGTTCCCTGCCAACTGACACTTATTTRCTCACTGCTGCATGTCCCTTGCTCTGYTGATRCTCCCTGCCCGCYGCCACTTACGTGCTCATCGCCATTCATCCTTTACTATTATGACAGTGGCTGCATGGCCCGAATGCGCAGGGCCGCTGCCCGAACTGCGAGAATCTCTGCTCGCTCGAGGCGAGCACACTCTCGCTTGCGCCGCCCGTGCTGCTCGACGTGCCAAGCCTCTCTCGGCGGCGCCCCACTGCGAGCACCAGCGCCGCTAAACAATYAAAACCCGGGGCCTACTCCCCATCGCCACTCACAGCCGTGCAGCCGCGCACGAACGACACCCTGCCGGTCCCGCCGGCGGCAGCAGCAGTACGCGCGGCTCCGCCGTCGCCTTCGCACGCCCCTGTCTCGTCTTCGTCGTCGGCGTCGTCGTCGGCGGCGGCGTCCACCGCGCCGGAGAGCGACGAGGAGGGGCGGCCAGCGCAGCACGGGCTGCCTGCGGCGTTTGTGCCGTCGAGCGCTGCGCTGGGCACGGCGGCGTCGTGGGGCGCGGTCAGCCGACTGATGAGTCTCATCACGTTCCTGGTACTCGCGTACAAGGTTCTGTCATGAGACCACGTCCCGAGGCTCGAGAATCTTCGGATTGTATACTGATCATCGATTCGATGTCCTCGATTAGGCCGCACGAGCGCCGCGCTGGCGTACTACCACCTCACCTTCCCGCGATGGTGTTCTCTGAGCTTCAACGCTCCTGTTTGTGATCGGCGCATCGCTTAAATTAACCCCAGCACACGACCTTTACGACACAACACGTCTTTCTTCTCCCGTTCTCCACGTGGGATACCCTCCATGCACGCCCGCGACGTCCTTGTACTCCCTTTCCCCAGCGTACCATGATGTGGGGGAAAATTGGTAAATTACATTGCGAATTACCTTTTATACTTGGCCGAAATTTTTGGTAGGTAACTTACATACTTTTATGACCCCAGCGGACTTTTATACGCAACCCTACATTCCATTCGTCGTCGCTGAGTCGCTGACCTCATTTGGCTGATACCCTGCAGGTAGACGCCAAGGACATGCCCCTCCCCTCCCCCGAGATGGCCCACATAGTGAACGCCGCATGCGCGCTGTTAGATGCTGGCTTCTTTGTTGTGACCATGGTACGCATATTCTCTCCTCCCTATGCGCTGCACTGACCATCTTCCTGCGGCTTTTCGTGGATCTTGCGAGTCTCTTTCTTGCGCTCCCCCTGCACCCACACCTCGACACCATTCGCTGCGGCTTCAGGCTGCGACTTGTGCTTTAGGAGGTCTATTAGCCATGCACATCAGCGCTGCTCTGATGACAGATAGCCTGCAACAGAAAAACACGCACATCCTTGGAGTCCCACCATGCTGAACTCGTCGTCGGGGAGGCCGTCTGCGAACTTCTTCGCGAGTGCCGCAAGCGTACGCTTGTCGAGTAGCTTGACCTTCATCAGGGATGGGTCCGGTGGTGGGGGCAGGTACGCCGTGTTCGTCGTACCGAATTGGTCCTTGTCGAGCACGGCTGCCGCCGGAGTGGGTGCGGGTGGTCTGGAAAGAGTGGGCGGCGGGGGCGACACAGTGCCATTGGATGAGGCGATCGTCAGCAACGTCGTGCAGGAGAGGAGAGAGGTAGCGGACAATGCGAAGCTCATCAAGAGCGACCACAGTGATGGCGGGGTCAGGATGGCACAAAGTAAGTACACTCAGTTTATCTTCTGCAGATTTTGGCGTAACCTGCATATGATTTTATGGCGGCCGCTCTGCGTACTGCTCAATGATCCAAAGGATGCTCGAAGCGTGCGCGGTCACCCGATCACACAGAAAATCAAACCCCCACAGCACCGAAGCGCGTTCGATCTACTGTCGAGCCAGTGCGCCGCCCCGCAGCCGCCACCTCTGCCAAAGCTCGCGAACAGATGAAGGACAAGCAGAAACRGATGACAGARCGCCTCCAGAGGGAGGAGGAGTTCAAGCGCAAGTACAAGAAAGATTTCCCTGGATGGAGGTTTTATATCGACTCGGAGAACCTGGACTCGAAACTCGAGACCCAGTTCAAGGCYAAGATCTTGCGTCTCGGTGGGGTGTGTAATTTCCCGTCTCTGACTGTGCTATACAGGGTTCAAGCTGGTCCACAAGCCCCGCCCAGCCGTCACACACCACCTCATCTCGGCTCTGCATTTTGGGCGTACCGGGCATGCTGGGCAGGCAGGGCAACATACCCATAGTCGGTTCATGTGCAGCTGCGTGTGGTTGAGGCGGGCAGTACATTTTGTGTACAAATTATTTGTTCAATAAATTCATTCATCGTGTAGTGATCCAGGCCTGAGTGCGACTTTTCACCGGACAAGGTACAGAATTAAATGAATAAAGGACTACCATCATCTGGTGCGACATGACTAATTGTTGGGCTACAGAGTACGGCCACCCCCCATTCGCTGAAGCTCATGCAATAGGCTTTCTAGAGTTTTGTTGATCTCTCTCCTATCTTCCCTGGCCTCTGCTGCCATCCTTTCAAGACTATTCGTGATGCTTGCCATATCTTGTGGCCCAATATCCTCCTGGCTGGAAGTTCGAAGCCTCTTCACCGATCCATGATGGGTTTCAGGATCCAAATCCAGCTTGCGTTTGATAGACGAACTGCTACTCTAAAATTGGAAGTCAATGAAGCAAACATATCAGACTTCGGGAGGTGATCCCCACCTTGGTACTGCACAGGATGGTAATGGTAGTTGGTGCGCTGCTCATCTGAGTCTTTGGGGACCCTATGCAAGGTGCCAGTGGTCTGGGAGGCCTATTTTCTACACTGCTTTCCCTGTGTTCGACTCGGAGTAGTTGAGGATGCCCTTCGCTGGTACTGGGACTTGGTTGTAAAGAATTTGTCGGATTGGTAGACTTGAAGAGGGGTGCTTGCGAACCTATTCTGACTGGTGAGAAATAGAATATGTCGTCCGAGCTTATGGGCTCTCGTGAAGAAGGGTTGTTTTTGCTTTTTCGTCGCCCCATTAGATGCCTTCTTGCTATGGGCTGCTAGAATTTATAGCTGACCCTCCACCCAAACCCCCCACAGCTCAAACCGACACTGTTCGGGAGCCACGCTCTGAGTCACGACGCACTTTCAAATCAAACAAGTCATAGACTCTTATTCTACGGATCCGGCTCCCTGACGAAGTCACATCTGAATTCTGTATAAATAGTATAAATTAATGAGTGTCGCATAGGGCTTGGGCATTGCTTACCGTCTCAAACTCAAATGTCATCCTCTAACCGTCTGCCCTCTGAGCCTCCTAGGCCAGAAATTGAACCCCCCGAGTCAGTGCTGGATCCTGCAATGCAGACTGCCGTGAAGAATTTCATCACGCTCGCCTTGGAGAATAGGTCTAAGAAACAAAAGTTTGTCATCTGTCCAATTCCTGTTTCATGTGACGCCCAATTTGAAATTTCTACAGAAGAAAAAGCAGTGACGATGCTGTAGAAGGCGATTCAGAGAAGTCAGTACATAAACTTGGGCGTTTCTACAGCCGTCAAGACGACCCATTCAGCAGGATTGATACCATTGTGAACTTTGGCATCCAACATGAGGTTGCTGACGATGAAGAGAGCAATACAGAAGCACCTCCTTTGTCCATTAGGTATGTTACTTACAACTTGAACTTCTTTTCACCCGCGATGTTGCCATCTAATGAACTTCGGCCAGAGAAACACGACTGCTTCGGAGCTGGAAGCTGTTATGTAGCATCATTCCCAACTTCCTTACTGAGATGCTTGCGCTGTCTGATAATCGTCCCGTTCGCAAAGCCATGTGCCAAGAGGTTTGTTTGGATATGTTCGCTATTGTGACTAAGTATGAATTTATCTGATTATTGTCCTTTCTTTAGATTTACAAAGGCGTTACTGCTGCTCGTGCTGACGATTCTAGTAGCCTGAGGGGATGGATTCCGGCCTATATTCTTCTGGATCCAAAAGAAGCTTTGATTCCACCAATTCAAGCAAAGGCCAGGCACTATAATGACCGAGGCTTTCATCACCCCGCCACTGCGTCCTTACTCTGTCCTTTAAAATATCCCGATACACCAGAGTAAGTTTTGTGCCTGCCCTATCTTCGTTTCAAACTTACTTGCCTATCAGGACTTATAATAGCATCAAAGCTGGAAAGTTGTCTGTGACGGCAACACTGCTGCCAAGATTTCTCTTTCCTGACAAGACTGTCTATGATCCGATGGATATTTCAAAGGACCTCCTTAGCGGCCATGTCATGTTTCGTGTAGGTGTCCAGAATCTTGCATCATTGCGCTAGCTTGTATTTTTCACTTATAATTTTGCTCTAGGCTGCTAAGCACATCTTTCAAGGCCCAAGTTCTGCTTTAGAAGAGCCTGGTGCTCATCGCGGGAAGCAAGGTAATGCTGCATTGTCTGGTATTACTTCCATGACACCATACACTATAGCCTATGTTGCCATGCAGGTAAGGCATTCCTCTTTTTCCCGAATATTTATTCAACTGCTAATCATGCAATCTACTGGTGTCTAGGTTCGTTTTTGCCTTAGCTCAACAGGCAGCTGGGCAGCAAAAGATGGTGCCTTCAGCTATGCTGAGTTTTATTGGCACATTGTGGGGCTTTTAGACGATGATGAAGATGAAGAATGCACTGACATCATAAATCTGTACAACCAGTGAGTTTTTCGACTTCACTTGTGATATGTTGAGCCTTTACACTATCCTAGCCATGTGTTTGGAACTGCAAACCCACACGGTGATGCCAATGGTACAGATGCCATTGAGGTTGAAAATGAATATGATGTGATTAAGAGTCAGCGCGCTGGAAAGCGCGCACGGCGCTCTCTCTAATGTAGTATTAATTAAGTATTAGTTTCGAAGTAGTTATTGTTACAAATGTCTTATGAGCTACATATTTTAATTAATTTCCAGAATCCTATTCGAGGCATCAATGACCTGATTTCGGTGTGCCAACATTTGGATTGGGAATGAAATGTATCCAGAATATTATTGCCGAAATAAGCATTGATAATCGACCACCTGTACCAGCAGTGTCTAAATTGGCAACCAATACGAAATTGTTTTTAACAGACTAGGTTTACAAAGAAATGCATGATTACGGGAAACTTAGAGTGTTCTGTGTATTTTCTTAAATCAGGCATTTGAGGATGGAATCTTGTAAACAGATATCTACCATTGGGAAAATGGATCAGCAAGGTAGATGCCGATTGAAAACATCACACAGATAAATGTGTTGGGAAATTGATTTAGCAAGATAAATCACAACTGAGAACGTCATGCAGATAAATATGTATATCACAATTACAGACTGGAATAGTTTTTGCCAGCAATGTTATATCTGGCGCATCTTTGCAAATTTAACAATGTGGATTGGGACCTGAAAATCCTGTATTTCCATTTCAGACCCCCAAAGGTTCAACAGATTGGGCAGGTTGTACAATCGCTCTTTTATGGCCAGGGTATATCATTATGCCGTTTAAACCACAACATGACATACTATCTACTTCGCAGAAACATGGTATCTATGAGCTAGATCTGCAATAACAGCAAGTTTTTATAATGGTCCACAATTGAAACAATGACGCTTAGACTTAGAAATGCATGTAAGAAATGATATAATTTTTCCGTTAGAAAACTAATATCAAATAGCAAGGATTGCACAATATCTATAAACTTGTAGGATTTGTGAGATCCCTCCTTTCTGGCCATGCCTGTTGATTCCTTGCAGCATTATGAAGTTTCCGACCCATGTATAACTTTACCGAGACCTTATAAACTTGCGCCGTGCTCTCCCTGTTTTGCTGATGGAGTGAACAAAGGACGATCGAGGCGAGCTCACATGAAACGAGGCACAACAGAAATTCATCGGCATCGACGCTAATTGAACGGGTAGATTCAGCGTGGAGTGACGACTCGGACACGCTGGTCCTGCACATGCCTCGGCCAGTTAGCGGAGTACCATGGATACAGTTCTTCCGCGACTACTCAGCTTGAGGTTGGGATCGCCTATTTATTATATTATTTATCTTCCACGACATCTTGATTTCCACTCACATACAATTTCATACTAACACTCTACAATCATCCCGTCTAATTCGACTACGCTTTGCTTTCCATCTCATTTTTTTGTATCAGTATATGTGGCGTACATCCAACCCAGAGACGGCGCCGGGGGGAATATCACATCTGTCTTATTCAAGAACGCGACAAAGAAGAAATGGTTAGCCCTCACACGTGCGCTTTCCACTTCGCCTGTTGTCAAATTTCTTCCACTGGTAATACGAACACACCACACAACCAACATGAACTTTGTCTAAGAAGAAAACAAACTGGCTCCCAATCGCAGTTCTATCAAACGTAGTATTAATTATTCTTAAAAAGATTTCTGTAGGTCCGGGCGTAGGCTAAGATGCTACGAGTAACAACTAAGACGGCGGGCAGGCCGGTGGAAGGAGGAAGCTATTTGTGTGGTTCGCAGCGCCAACGCCTAGGCCTAGCCCGCGGCTGGCGAATGCGTCCCAGAGTGCGCATGCGTTCGCACCGCCGAAGTGGTTTACATCTGCTTGCAGCCACGCATCGCGTGCATTTAGGACTGCGAACAAATCATTATTTTTCACCCAAGATAATTTTTTAGAGTGCTTACAAGTGGGATTGCAAGGCTGGATAGCTAGCAAGTCGATAAACAGGTGCAAGAAGATTACATTACCCTCGGACGTCGTAGGATCCGTGCGGGCGTTGGCAGAGAAGCCATTTAGGTCAACGAGGTTATCGTAGACATTAAAGAGCATGTTCGCCCACACTTCACCGATGGCTGCAGACTTTTTGAGTAATCGTATCCGTAAAGACATGGAAACAAAAAATCTCACCATGCACTTCGGTACGAGTCTGCAAATCTGAATATAGGAGGGGGTTGGTAGTACTATACATAGTCATGTTAGTTCAGGAAGACTGCAAAAGTTCTACTTAAACTAACGCGTTGGCGGAATAAGGGTGTGTTCGGATACCCGCCGGGTTGTTCGTGACATATTTCCCCAGGACAAAGTCCGGCGTTGCTGCCGAATCTTGTTCGTTCCAGCTGCGAACCACATGTCAATCGTCAAGCTTAAATAGTATGGATAGCCTACGGAGACGTACATGACCATTGTATCCGACCAACCCTCGCCCATCCCACCGGCCTCTGTGGTCTGGAGGCAGCGCCCCGTTCCACCGCCAGTCATTCGATTCGTAACACCGTGAGTCATTTCATGAGTCACTATATCGTTTTCCAGGGCACCGTCGCGCTCCGGCTATGGTAGCAGATGAATGTTGGCCCAGTAGGGGAACTCGATGTTCATGCAAATACTTACCGTCGTGAAAGTCCACAAAAACATCCCTGAGGCAGTGGTAAATTTCTGTCAAATGTATAAGGGTAGCGAAGCTTACTCGTCCTCCCGGACTGACCACTGAAAGTGTCATGATACCCATTAGCGATCGGGTACTCAGGAGGGTGACTTATAACTCACTCGGCGGGCGTGGCAAAGTTAGCATTGTTGGTTCCGCCAGCATCTTGGACGGATATTGTGACCTGATCATTCCCAACGCCGCCCTTACCAAAGTTGTTGCTCTGAAAGTTGAAGCTCGCTTCGGTGAATCCATATCTGCGAAATACAAATGTATAAGCTTCAGGCGCCCCTTGATTTAGTAGACAGCGTACTTGTAAGTTAGATCATGCATAGTATTGACGACATAGAACGCATTTGTGCGCGCGGAGTCGATATTTATCTGGACTGTCGGATCGAGTGTCGGGTCCTGCTCGAAGATGAAGGCTAGTCCATCAGCACTTTCTGTGGTCGTCGCGGTCTGCGCGCCTTTAAATGAAACTGCGTTGTTCCCACTGTGCGCGGAGCATATCCAGCACCCTGTATTTCTAATATCGAGCGCATGACTCACGAGGTTACGCTAAGCACGCGTACAGGTGTCAATCAAAGAGCGACGTTAGCATGGGTAGAAACGAGCATTCGCGAAGGAGCAGTAGCTCACGTTGTGTTTATAGTGCCGGTGGAATGCCAGCCCAACGGTGATGACGTCAGGTCTTCTGGGTCTGTAAGCACCTGGAAGCCTTGCGTCAAGATCTCCTCCTGCATCGGAAGGACAAGGTACTACAACGTCCAAATCAGTAAACCTTCCAAAACTGAATCAAAAGAACAGACGCACGGAAGCCTGAGCGATGAAGTTGGTTACGGAAACGAGCGTACCCGCGTGCGCGTCCACAAACGCCTCAAACCAAGCGCCCGAGGCTTCGTTCTCAATCTGGATTACGTGTGTGAGCACTGCCGCGCCGCTGGGCGTCGCGAAGAACTCGATTGTTGGTGGGTGCCCGTTGAAGCTGCCTGCTAGCGCATTCTCGGCGATAGAAATTGCGGATTGAACTAAGATGCTTGGAGTAGTTGATGCGAGGCTCTCTTTACCGAAAATAGGTCAAACATAATTACAATAAAAATTAAAGGGCGTACTTGGAGTCACGAACGCGGAACCAAATGTAACGACCTAATATGCGCGATAGATTGCCATTAGAAGACATTTAACCTCAGAATTAAGACGTACTCACTTTGTTGTCTTTGCTGAATGCCACATTCGCTACAGCATTAGCGAAAGGAATGCCGTTCTGTGAGGATAGTGAGAAGTCCGATTAAATATCGCAGGTCTCACGCGACTTACATGCATTTGAGTAAGGAAAGCATGATCCGAAACCTCCCCGGAGAAACCAGACCTGAATGCCACCGAACTGGAATTCACGGAGAGATGAGAAGCGGTGAAAGAGACGGAGGCGATTTTCAGGTCAAATTGCGAGCGCTTCGAGAAGGGGTGGTCAATCCCTTCGTTGAAAGTCTATTGACCATACACATTATTAATTGAATTCAGATCTGTGTGAATGCAAAGCGACACACCTCAAAGGTGCTGATAGGGTGAATATTAGGGGCTTCACCTGAACCTTGGCACTTTCTTCGAGTCGTAGAGATACAGCGCTTTCAAATGAACTGGCCTTATCAAAGGAACAAAACCGACCACATGAACTTGAAGCCTGTAGAGGCCCATATGCCTAGAAATCGCGCAAGAACCTCGCCAGACCCCAAAGATACTAAAAGCAGACAATATTCTTCAGGTTCACTTACGAGCGTCAAGCCTTACACTCGTGCGTTCTATCTCAGTGCCCGTATAAAAGTCTTGGCAAGGGAATTTCTGCTATTTTTGCACTCGATAAGCACCAGATACACGAGGGAGGGCAAACATAGAAGAGCACAAGACAAAGGTTACATGGAAGAGATATCCCTTCTGAAAGAGCGATGGTTATCCCAGGGCATTACAGAACCAGGCGACTGGAATGCAGCTTAGCGTGCATGAACAACATAGATATTCGACGTGAAAGCGGGGGACCCAGACGCACGGCGCACCTCGGTGTATCAACATAGGTTGAAAAGGATAGTGTAGCGTACTCTGTAACACTACAGTAGAAGAAAATGGCATTCCCCAGAGACTTGTCAGCGACGGGAAAGAAGTTGGAAGGTGTGAAGCTGCCAGGCGTACTACTTCCAGCGACTCCGAGATTCCTGAATAGCAACTCCACGTAGACTCCAGCTTTCAGGTGTTCAACCGTTCACTACCGGTAGACAAGCAGGATTTGCGCCGCCAAGTGACATCGCAGCCATGAAAGTATAAATTAAGTCGATGTATTGCCGGGGAGAGGATGGGCATGAGACTAAGACTGAGCATCATGGTAGCTCGGAGCAAATCGGTTTCTTTGGCGTCGTCGTGAGACTTCCAACCCTAACCCTATCCCGTACCAATGACGTTTCTCGCGCCCACAGTTCATTTCATTTTAAGTTACAGTGCGGCGAGTCATTAGGAGGAATCCATCCGACAATTGGTACAAAGGTACTCTCGTAGTAAGATGATACAAGCATAGACATATCATATGTACAAGAACAAGATACGTATAACTTCAAGTAGTACATATTTATTATTGAGTTGTTATTGAGTACATATTCCAACCGCTTCCAACCCGCTTCCAAGAAAAACAAAAATACACTCCGCCTCCATCTCACCACAACGACGCCCAGCACACAACGATATGATACACACGCGCCAACGCACGCCCCCATCTCCAACGACCGATTCATCAGAATCTCACGCATTATACCACCTTGTAGTGCCTGCTCTCGGGCGGGGTCACCGCCCAGTATGCCTCGCCGTAGTCGAGCGTGAGCTCAGTACCCGCTTTGATCTCGATCACTAATACACCGACGTGTATCTGCGTCAGCACCGCGCGGGTCTGGGCGGATGAGAGCGGAAGCACTAACGCGCGTAGATCCCGATGCGGTGTACGTATGGCATGGTATTCGCACAAAAATTCCCACAGCCCCGCGCGTTTGATGGGAGGCCCCGCGCGCGCCCCGGGAAGACTGTTTATGTTGAAACACTATATTCTAGTGTTTATAGCGTACTTGTTTGTATCTAAACATCACAAATACTCATTTTCTGACCTCTTCGCAGCCATAAGTAAACCAGCAGCATCGTCGAGGTGAATCACGTGACTACCCAGAGCTCGCACTGCACGGCCCCGCACGGCTCCCACTCACATCATGGAAAGACTTGTCCCAAAATCGATATTATTCCGATGGTGAAAGATGAATATTACATCGTTGAAGCTATAAAATGGTTATTGGTTGACATAAGTAGATAATTGCTTGACTGTACATCTGATGTCTGCAATGATCCCTGCGGCGCCCTGTATCCCACCGAAAAGCATTGAATTAATAAATAGATCCGAAAATACTGATTGTCGTAGTCATGACTGGTGACTAGCGATACAAAAATTCACGTATTGAAGCCAGCGTCGTCTAAAACGGAGCAAAGGCACATTATCCTAAGCTTTGAGCTCCTTGATTTGCACTGAATATCTGTTAATAAATAAATTCTACACGAATACAAACACCATGTCTGTCTATTGCAGGCTTGTTGAGTAACAATGCGCTTGAAGTTTGAACACAGCAATCATAATTCCAAATCGCGCTGCGCAGGCGCGTAGCGCGACGACATCACGTGATTTCTTCACCAAAGCTTCTACCTATCTTAGGCTAGAGAAAATAGTAGGAAACATATGTTTGTGTCGTTTAGATACAATATAGTAGGGTAGAGGCACTAAGATATGGAATTTTAACGAGGGTTTATTTACTGACCCGCGCGCGGGGCATCCCATCAAACGCGCGGGGCTGTGGGAATTTTTGTGCGAATACCATGCCATAGTTCAGGAAGCGCGTCGCGTTCCCGAGGTTCCATGAGTCGATTATACGCTCCGTTCCCGGAAGCGCGCGCGCGTGCGCATCGTACGCCTGGGAGAGCTCGAACGCGTAGTTCAGCTTGACGTGGTGCTGTAGGCTACAATGTACGGGCGCCGAAGGGGTCAGCGGGGTGCGCTGTGTGTGATAGGGAGGGAGGGGAGGACGACGTACCGCGAGAGGTCGGGCACGTCGTCTTCTGCGATCTCGCCGACGTACTCTGTAAAATTTAAAACAGGTGTGAACACTTCTTTCAGCGCACTGGATTTGAATTTAGCTTGGCGAAAGAGCGTACCGCCGACACACGCGTCTTTGGGGATGGTGGACACGGCGAACGCGCCGAGCCCGAACTTGCTCGTTTTGACGTGGATCGGCTGTACACATCGTACACATCGGGTGGTTAATATTTATACGTGTGCGGAGCGGACGGAAGGAAGGGAAATGGGGGAGAACTTGACTTACGTGCGACTCGCCCTGCTGCAGGGAGCGGTTGCGGCACTTGCCGTGGGCGCCTGTGTCAATGGCACGTCAGCGATTGGCGTGTCTATATTTATGGAAGTGGTGATACTTACGGCTGTACGGAGAGCGTGTGCGAATCATATCAGCGCAGATATGGAATATATAGAGATACGACGGAACGCGGATGCGAGGATGCGGGTGGGGAAAAATACAAGGATTGTTAAAAAGATGAATATAAACATCAAAACGACGACACGAAAAAAAGACGCACCGCGCCCCACACCCCACACACACCTCCGGATCGCACTCCCGCCCGTGCGCCCTGCAAGGACACGAGTCGTCGTCTGCGCACAGATTCCTCTCTGCCCCGCCTCCCCCATCCACAGCGCCAGCGCCATCGGCCCCCGCGGCGTCGTCCCGCGTGCGGGCCTTGCCCTTCCTTCCTGGGACGACGTCAATGGGTTTGTACTTGGTGGATTTACACCGGCAGCCGGGGAAGCGGAGGGCGCCTGTCGGTGGGTGGTGAGTGGGGGATGGGGGAGACAGGTGGGTGGGGGAAAGGAGGACGCACACGTAGGACCACAGCGGCATGTGCGCATGCAGTGCTGCTCGCGCGCGGCGCAGACGCAGTCGACGGCGTCCCGTATGGCAGTTATGTCCCGCGAGCACGGGCCGGCGTGCGCGCAGGGGCCGGCGGGGCTATATCCCGGTGTCAGTCAGTCGGTCAGCGTTGCAGGCGTGAGGGAGGGGGAGGGGGGGAAAGCGCACTGAGGTGTGAGGACGGCACTTCGCGCGGTTAGGAGCGTATCTTCCACTGTGTGCGTTGTGAGTGAGTACGTGAGTGAGTGATTAGGAGGGAAAGGGGGGAAGGGGGAATGGGTAAAGGGAGAGGCGCACCGAATTTGATGGAGGGTTTCTTGGGCTTTGCTTTGGGGTTGGGCGCGGAATGGACGGCGGTGTCGGGGATGGTGCGGAGGCGGGCGACGTACATCTATTTTTTTAGGAATAAATAAATAATGATGATTTTTGGGAGTACGACATACCTCGATGCACGACTTCCTGCAGATCACGGCGAGGTCGCACGGCGCCGTGTCGGGCGCGAGCTTGATCACGCTGGCGAAGAGCGCGTGGTCGGCGTCGTCCCAGTGTGCGTTCTCCTTTCCCCCCCAAAAATCAATCAACATCCACAAAAAATAACCCCCAGTATCCACGTACCATACCCTCCACATCCTCCTCGCTCACATGTTTATAACACCCCACCCCACACGGCGCCCCCTCCATATCACGGATCATCGCAGAAGTGAGATGGGGGGTAGGCGGGACGAACGCGGGCATCGGTGCGTGCAGCCGGCAGAGGGGCATGATGCAGTTGAGGTTCGCGCAAAAGGAGGGGAGGAAGGCGGTGAGGTTGTCGTATAGGTTGGTGTTGTGGGTGGGGGGAGGGGAGGCGTCGGCGAGGGTGAACGTGGGGAGGGTGCCGAGTTGTGAGCCGGGCCAGCGGAGGTAGTCCCTGCGCAAAATGGCAAGGGAATTAGTTTTTTTGAAGAAAAAATAGATTGGGGGCAGGGGGGGCGGGGCGCACCGCCGGGACATGGCGACGATCATGCTGCGTACGGGCGTGTCGAAGATGCCGAGTGCGTCGATGGCGTCGAGCGGGAGGTGGTGCTGGAAGTGCAGCCGGCGCGCGGTGTCGTACTCGATGATCTGCACTGCATTCGTCGGGATCAGATCATGAGGCGGGATCAGATAATTAGGCGCCCACGCACGATTAGCAGGATAAGGAGTACCCGCGGCGCCGGCGCCGCGCATGGGCACGCTGCGCGACGCGGGCGCGCACATCGTGTACCGCGGGTACGCATTGAACGGCACGATGCGCTGCACGGCGCTCGTAGTGCGCACGCGCGTGTGCGGCCCGCCGGTGTGCGGGTTGTACTCGTCGACGTCGAAGTATATCACGTCTTCTTCGGCGGCGGAGGAGTCACTGTCGGGGAGGAAGAGCGCCTCCGAGCGCGGCCACGCTGCAGCTGGATTGGGTGTGGGGAGCGGCGGCGGGGCGCGGTGTGGCGCGCGCAATAGACGCGCGAGAGTTGTGCGGGCGTGCTCCTGCGCCCAGGCGGCGAACGCGGCGCGCGTGTCTTCGTACACGCGCAACGCGGTCTCGCGCTGAGTGATGATGTCGTCGAGGTCAGGTGGGCCCGCGTCTGAGGCGCCGGGCGAGCGCATTATCTCGTCCGAGTCGGAGGAGGACATTGGTGGGTGGGGAAGAACTTGGGAAGAACTGAGGGAATGGGTAAGAAATAGGCTACGGTGTGGGAAACGGGATGTTACATCAGCGGGGGCGCGAGGCGTTGTCTATACTTAGCGCTAGGCTTGTTTGCGAAGTTCAACCACGGTACGTCCCTTGCTATGGCCTACCACCACTACTCACCAAATACCCCAACGATTTGAGCCCTATTGCTCCTCTCGTACCTCTCCTACGCAACATACTTCCACACCGTTTGCCAAGCGCAGTCCTGCGTCGTCTGACGTCTACCTTTAATCTTCCTTCGTCTCCGCGCGACGAACCGCTTCCTGGCGTGCACCCACCAGTCAGGTGCGTCCCAAACCCCTTTTTCTGCCCCTCTATGCACGTTTATTGACGCGCTGTGCTATGCAGGTCAGACTCCGCGCAGCATCGCCTCTCGTGCGCACGCCCCCTTCCCGTGTCCGTATCGAACGGACCCCCCTCCATGTGTCCCAGCCTCCTCCCTCAAGGTACGCCTCCCGTCCTCACAGCGCCTCTAAGTACGCCGCCTGACGCGCGTATATAGTACCATGCCCTCTCGCGTACCAAGCACGCTGCCATCTTCGAGCAGCCCGGCTCCCTCCCTCCTCCCGCGCGTGCCGATCGCCCTGTCGGTCTCAGCACCACGCCCGCCGCATTCATCGCTCTGTGCAGCGTGTCGGATGCTGTATATCGCCCACGGTGCTGCCAGACAGTGAGCTGGACATTGAAAAACGAACATTTTTTTTTGCCACGCGCACCGTCTACGCTGCGACGTCGGGCTACATCGCTGATGCACCCTACGCGGGTGATGTCAAAGGGAGGGTGGTCGGAGGTCGCGCTGACGCGTCATGAGTACTCCGTGGTTGTCGACGCGCCGTACGGCATCGCAAACCCTTGCTCCCGCGTTCGTCAAATAGCTGGAGAAAAAAGATAGTACGTCTCTCTTCCGCCCTCGTTTCTCCCTTTTTTTCTTCCCGCGCCGTCCTTCCAACGCCCCTTTTTGACGCACCCGACAGCTCTCTGCCCACCCAAAACACCATTGCACCCGCTTCCGTTCCGCCCCCCCCCCGACGGCGTGCCCCCCTCCGACCCGCAGCCGCCCTCCGATCGTTGCCTCCCTGCCGCCCTCCGATCCGCACCCCTCTGCCTCTCCAGCCCTCCCTCCCGCAGGACGCGTCCCGCCCCGCGAATCGACGCCAACTCATCCCGCGCCGCGCCGCGCAGGGGCTCTTCCGGCCCGACCCCTGATACACGATGGACGACTTTGCCGGCGACGCGCGGCGCAGGAGCTGCCACCGCCTGACTGTGTTCATGCGCGGCAGGACTTCTTACCTTCGACAGCGGAGCAATGCCGCCAACGGGTGTCCTTCCTGAGCGCTTGAGCGCGCGTGCCACAGAGCAGGGGTGTGCTGCAGGTGGGAAGCCCGTCTGCGATGCATCTGTAATCAGCCTCATGCGTACATGCAGGCGATTCCTCATGCGACAGCACGACATGCGCTTCGCGCAAGGTGTGGACGGCGTGCGGCGGCGAACACATGCTGGCCCTCCAAAGACGCGCGGCGCAGGGACTGCGGAGCGACGGTGCCGTCGCCTAGCGCCCGAACACGCGCGCTGCAGTTGTGGAGTCGCGCGCGGCGCCTGCGCAGTGCGTGGACAGCGTGTGGCGACGAACACCCTTACGAAGGCGCGCGGCGCAGCGCACTGACGAGCGAAGCTCGAGCACCCGCGCTGCAGACGGGGAGTCGCGCGCGGCACCTGCGCGAAGTGCGCCGACGAATACTCCTACGAAGGCGCGTACAGCGGACGGACGAGCGACGGTACAGTCGCCTTACACTCAAGCACCCGCGCTGCAGACAGGGAGTCGCGTGTCGCGCCGCCTCCTCTCTCCTATCCAGCGTGCACGTTCTGTCTGAAAACTACAAGGTACGGGTGCATTCTCTATCGAAATTGAAAGTGCCTGCTGAAACGACGCCGCAGCTGTGCGTTCGAGCAGCGCCGGCGTGCATCGGACTAACTACGAAGACCGCGCCGCCCTCACTTCGAACGACGCGCAGGTGCCAGCGATGTTCTACAAGGACCAGATCCCGCCGTGCACGACGAGCGCAGGCTGGGTCTGCGGCTCCGCGCGGCGCCATTGCCCGCAAGGCTCGAAGACACCCACAGCGCCCGTCTAGGGCGACACCTTCAGAGCGCGCCTGACGAGTCAACTCACCTGCGCGTTGTCTAGGACGCCCAGCGTTCACCGCGCGGCTGCTCCGACTGCGCCACGTCAGCGACCTTATACCTCGGTACCGCCCCTCCGTCATCGACCACTGACTCGACACCGCACGCGACCTGGATCCAGAAACATCAGCGGCGGCATATCGTCGTCAACGAGAGCACGTACCAGCGAGATCGACACAGTGCGGCGCGCAGCACCCGCCCGGCGACGCGCTAGAGCAGCGCATTCCGCGGGCCGCCGACACCAATGGAGAGTACGACGGTCCAGTGTGTGCGCCAATCGCAAGAGCGCGTCGCTTCTCCAGGCGGATCTACAACGGCGTGGCACTGTAAGCAGGCGCGTCTCGCAGGAGGCGGGATGCGTACCGCCCGTCGAGGCCGGATGCGGCGGATCGCACTGGACACCGCGCGCCTGCGCCCAAGTTCTGCGCCTCGCGACGTCAGCGGCTCGTTATCAGCGAGGAGCACACATACCAGCTGGGGCGCACCACAGCGCCGGGCGCCCATCGGTGAGTCTGTTTCCTTTCTCTGCGCACGACGGCGCCATGCGCGTACTCACCGGTTCACAGTGCAGCGCCAATCTCCGCTGTCAGCACCGACGACGCCGGTGTCCAGAGCCGCGATATGCACAAACGAAGAGCGGTCAGCGCTGGGCATCGACTTGCTTACTCTGGGAAGGTGCGCGATGGCGAGGCGAACCAAACGCCGTAGCCAGCTGGGCGGCCGGTGCACCGCGGCGGGCGGGAGGCATGGAGCGAGGAGGGGCGAGCGGATACATCCGGCGTACGCAATCATATTCCGTGTATCTTTGTCAATACTTTACTTCAGCCTATGAAAATTGGACAGCGTACTCTTTATAAGTGTAATATACTAAATCCAAGATATTTAATGAATTTTTCCCGAAATGAAAGAGCGCGTGCGCGCGCGGCGCGGGGCAGCATCCGCGCATCATCTCTTTCAATGTGGCGCGCGTCACTTCCTGCCATTGACGCTAGGTTCGGCTGTAACTCCTAGCTGGCTTCCGAGTGCCTGGGATTATCAAATAATGCTTCGCAAGGCCGCTTTGCGGCAGGGCCCACTACGCCATCTACTTAGAAGATTCACGTCAGTGTCGCTCAAACAAATTACATCGTAAAGTCAYATAKATTCAGGATAGGAATAGTAGTTTGTAATTTAAATATTCAACATTTGGCTGCCATGCATCTCACTCATGACCAGGACCGACCTCTAGTATCTACACATAGAAACGTTGGCACCAAATATGAAATCGACCACAAAAAAAACATACCGAAACCATCTTCGTCGGTTATAATGAGGCGTCCGCTACAGCATGATAGTGAGCCGGGCTCGGACGATTGTCAATTAGCAGCTCTGAGACCAAGGCGAGCATGCGAAGGCGAAAATTTCACTGTCGCCGGCGATTTCCGGCCGAATATCTGCCGATGTCTCGGTTTCTTGTATTATGGGCCAAAACGATGGGGGGGGAAAGAGCCTAAGGCCACGCTACTAAGCGTAGTGGGAATTGAAATGCATCTAGACTGCAACACGGCGAATGGAGTGAGTAGAAAGCTGTATTCCTTTCATCCAGTGCATCTCACCCGAAGTGCAGCTACTGCCCACGCTTTTCAAATAACACAAACACTACTACATTAAACACAAGAGAAAACTTTGATATTGGGCGATATGCAAGAAATTCAGGCAGTACTAGGCTGCCGTGTCGTCATGTTCTGCAGATCCCGAAGTCTCCGCTGGCAATGCCATCAGTTTGGTAAACATCTCTACTAGTCAGTGATGATTGATGGGATTGATGGAATAGCCGAGAGGAAGAGGCTATTTCTGCTGTGAATACGTACGTATTGGGGATGGGCTGGGGATGGGGGGATCGCCCTGTGTAACTTCTCGGGCATCTTGAATCTGACGATGCCTGCCAGACACCGTTCCTTGTGAATTCTGACATTAAGGTAAGTAATAAATCACATAAAGTGGTCAATTTACTTACCTGCCTTCTCAGAAACGCACGCGTCGACTGACAGCACATCGGACATGGCGCCGTGTTCGGTGTCGACCCAGTGGTCTACACACGATGGCGCTAGCTCGCGCAGAACGAGAGCAACTGACTCATATAGCCAACTGACTCATATAGCGTACATACGTTACCGTAGGCGTCGTTCACAGCGCTCTCTAGCCGTGAGGTAGGTGACGTACACATGAAACATAGATGTTAACACTCACCGGCGCACTGAAGATCTCCAAATCACCTCATCACGGTGCGCATGACGACACCGCAGACTGGTAGAGAACTTTGACGGCTACGCGCCGTACTTGGGGCGAATTTGAGCGCTCAGCCGAATGTGCGACTGCACACAGCCCATAATTTATCCTAGGCACAATCGCGCTTTTTGCGGCTGTGAGAAGTAGTCAGCAGATAGATAGTGAACGCGATGACCAAGGAAATGAATGTACGGCGTCGGTGTAGCGTTCCACGGGAGGCGGCGGGCGGGTGGCGGAGTATGCGAGGTCGGGTCCAGCTGCGGCGGGCGCAGATATTCGAAGGGGAGCGAGCGCTGCGGCCAGCCGCCAAGCTCCGGCTGGCCAGGAGGAGTGCACTAGCCACGGGGAAAAGGATTAGGGATGGCGCGCACTCAACACCCCGAAAAGCGGAGTTTGAAGCCATTGCTCCCAACTGTACAGTTGCGGAGTTTGCCGAAAGTGGGATACGGGCCGACTTTTGAAAGTTCCATCCATCTCATCGCGCCGTCCGCCGTCCGCCGTCCCCCACAACCTACGCTCGAGTCTCGACGCTCCCGCGCTGTCCATAATCCGCCCAGCCGCCGTAGATATGGCGGTCATCACATGCGCAGTGCCTTCTTGGAGCGTATAGCTACGCGGCCGGGTGCCTCGAATGCCTCGTCGTCATCTTTCTCAAGGTATGTGCATTCACTCCACGCCTCCTTGCGCGTGCCTCTCACGTCTCCGCACCAGTGTGTCCCTGGCCTGCGCAAGCGGCGTCAACGCCAATCACCCAGAGCGGCGAAGACGACATCGACGTCTCCAAAGGGCCAGAACTACGTACCTCCGGCGGAAGCGGGAGCGTCGCTGCTAGTGCTAGCCACGCGGGCCTGATGAGATAGAACCAATGACAGGCGGGGGCGACTCGCTGGAAATGGAAATGAATAGCTTTTGCGATTGTCAAGGATCGCTGTGGGAAGTTTACAATGCTAGCGTGTAYAGATTAGGATTGTATGGRAWGTCYAATCTGGGACTGTAGAATAGCTTTCTGTCGTCCGGGAACACAGATCTGGAAGGTGGMGGGATGAGAGCACCAGCGTTGTATGCCGCTACCTGCTCGGGCTCCAGCCATATGTGCCCATACCTGTGTGCGCGCTGGGGGAACCACAGAGCAGGGTCGGTACACCAGAAACACAAGTCCTGGTCATCCTTCAAGAGAGGGTTTTCAAGTAAACATAAAATAAAATAAATGTTCAGGTACGACGCACCAGTCTGGCTCCCATRTACCACTGATCGTCTATCTCTTTCCGAGTCAGAATTTTYGGATGGAAATCGCAGAGGCGGGAAAGGGAGTAGCAGAAGCGCTTTACAGCAGCGCTAAAGATAATAGGGCGATYGAYGTCTTCTGCTTTTCGCATGAGTATACCCTAGGCAGTAGATACATAAAYCYACTGCAAACAAACAAAAAATGAAAAGAGAGAGATAGAGGGGACTTACAAACATATATGACCCCTTTTTTATATGGGGCCAAAGTTGATCAAAGGTAACGGGGCGTCCGGTCTGGGCGCCGGCAACTAGGTTGGCAATTCCAAAGAACGGGGTTTCTATCAGGTCAATGTTTGGGAACAGGGTGTAGTGTCTCTTGACCCATAAGGTGTAAATGAATCGATGGCCAGACATGACAAGGAAAGAATGGTACAGGATCAATGATACACATATGACTTAAATAAATACACAAAATGTAATGACGGAGTCATACGGGTGTGCGGTAAATCATGGAATGCGGGAAACGATGGTGGGCAAAGCATGTTTGGCACGCTTCGTTCTAGATTTGGCAAGTTCCGGGTGCTCAACTCAAAAAGGAAACGATGGGTCATGACGACGAACAGCAAAGACTCAACGCTCGCGCCTGACAAGACAATGAGCAGAGCTATCAACGAAACCATGTAGAACTAGACGCTGTGTACAACAAAGGGCCCATACTGTAGCAGGGAAGAACTACAGCATGGTACAAGAAAACAGGGACAGAGTGCACTCTACTACGGGCTTGCTAATATACGGTATGATCTCCGTCTACAAGTATAAAGATCAGAATAAGCGCCTAAAACTGTCATGAACTGCCCAGGCGCGAGCGCGGAGGAATACGGCCATTGGACTGAGCGCGGCACCCTAGCAACAAGTAAGCGCAGGAAGTTCTTCAAATCAAAAGCCACGCTGCAAATAGCGAACAATGTAGAAGAAGCGCGAATCTTCAGACAGAGAATGGGCGTTGGAAGAGCGCCACGTTCCTCCGGGAAAGGGGCGATCGTGACAGAAAGAACATCTAAAATTAGAATGGAAGAAAGCATACGCACACATCGGGGGATAAGTTAATCAGCGACGCCGGCCCCCGATGGGCAGCTTCGCCATACTCAGGGATTTCCCTGGGTTTGGCTAATTTTCCAGCTTCACCACGGTAAAAAAACTGTAGCAATGTACTATCAGTTCCGCAGAGCCTTGACCTTACTTCACTTGTAATCAACCTGTGAATGTTGACCTTGATTTCGATCCCAACAAGTTTGCAATTCATATTCCTCCAATATGCCTTTTCTGATTTGAGTTAAACACATGGCCGCACTCAAAAGCTCAGTCTCGTCTCAATCGTAGTACTTAGAGCCCGTGGGTTTGAAATACATTAATCAACTTCAAGATGATAAAACATAACTAGAGTCGATCGGGAAAGGGGGACGAGTATCTGGGAGTAGTTCAGATGACGCTGATACACCCAGCATAGCCCATTACTGGTAGTCCTTCCACACGCACTAGTTGATGCAGGGGGAAAGGAAGATGCATGGAGCGTATGGGATGTGTAGGAGCGCCGATGGGAGTGCCTGCCTGTCCAGCACGAGTCCTTGCGGCAGGATTGACACTGCATCCTGGGATGTACTTCATTTCCAGATCCATGGTACGGCTGGATGTGCACGGGCGCTGCTGGCTAGCACCGGATGAAGTTTCCGCACCCATGTTCTCCCCCCCTCCCCCCCCAATGACGCGGTAGTCGGCGGCGATAGCGCGTTCAGCGCTCTTTCCGGTCCAGCGACAATCGTACTCGATTCTTTCTCAGTATGATGGTGCAGTGGGCAATAAAAACGTGTTGTGTGGGCGAGGCACGACGTGGACAGAGTATGCGCGCGGGCAGCTGCGTGATATCATATGGAGGTGTCCAAACCGACTCGTTATTCCTCAGCACCGGCGTCCGAGCGCACTTTGTACGCGGGTGGTGACGCTTTCACTACACTGCATGGGTCCACATGTCCGACATCGCTCTCCTGAAGCGCAAGCTGCACACGCCAATTTGAAGTTAGTCATAAGGCGAACACTTCAAGCGAAGCGGCAGCGCGTATCTTGGGATGCATATGGTGCTGCAAGACACATTTGGGCACCCGGCGGTGAGGGCAAAGCGGCGTGGACGTAAACAAAAGGTACGTCGGTCGCTGCGGTATGCTCTTCCCTGAGGTGGGACAAGATCAAGGGGCGGAGAAAACGATGGAGCACGCGAGGCGGGAAGAAGGTGAGTGGCAGCGAGGGACAGATGGAGTGCGCAGGACGTATCAGCTGCGAGGTCGGAGGGCTAGCGGAGGAATGTGATGCAGGGGCGCACGGGCCTCCAAGGCATGTAGGCGCGGGGTACTGAGGCGATGACCGGCACCTTGAGGTGTCTTGGGCCTGGGCCTGAGTATAGGTACCGGTTGTTGAACCAGCGGTGCTGTGAACGCATGCGGGGGGGCGTATAGGGAGATGCAGTACGGAGGCATTGAGTTGTTGCGAGAAAGGTCAGTAACTGCGATATGCTCCTCTGCTTTTTTGAGGCGGCCCGCGGGTGCATAGGCACATTCCGAATCGGTGTCAGAAAGGGCGGCGGGCTGAGCGGGATTATTAGCGACAGGTGTAGCGGGACCGAGGCAGAACAAAACATCGCTCAGACCTCCGCAGCAGAAGCGCGATGCACCCAACGGCGGCGATGAACCTGGTCTCGATCAGGCGCCTTGAAGCATACCCTAACCTGCCCCGTTGCCATTCTGCGGATGCTGGCGATCTTTGCGCGCTGCAGATCCGCCGATTTCGTTCGATTCACGCGTGATGGAACACTCAAATTGAGGGGCGACGGATCCTGGGTTATGAGGTGAGGGAGGGATGCATTGGGAGGATCGAGCGATGAAGGAGGTGGGAGGAGGAGCCGAGAGCGAATTGAACGTGCCGTGCCGCGCATATAAGTTGTTTCAGACTCCGCCGGACCGACGGGCCGCGTACCTTCTCACAGAAAACATAAGGATTATTGAAGGATTATCAAAGGATTACTTATGGGTGGGGCAGGCGAGCGCGGGCGGCTAGAGCTGTGGAATGCGAGCGAACGCGACAGATTGAAGTGCTGATAAGTACTTACCTGTAAGTCAGGATGCACCGCTCTCGGCTCTATCTGGTCCGAAGCGCATTCCGCATATTTCTGCTCCAGGGACGAAGAAATTTGCCTCATCGTCTATCTAAACGCCGCATGCGTGAGTCAGACGCATGATCTACTTGACAAGCACTCACCACGCCGACGACGCAGCCCCAGAACGCCCCAAGCAGCGCACACATGGCTCCTAATCACAAATACGGCGTGGAAAGTCAGCACGCGCGGTACATCACAGAGCTCGAGACAGCCTACCGGTGCGTGCCTTGCGTCTGCGGTTCTGTCATCCGGCCCATGCGCTTGTGCTTGTGTTCGTCGCTCAGAGCGGACGTGAGTGCGCCGGACGCGGTGCGCGTGCGATTGGAACGGTGACCAAGGCAAATTCCGACGACCTGGAGGCGAGGTGGGCGAGCTCGGCGCCGCACGGCATGTATTCGCTCTGCGATGCGCGTCGAGGAGGGATGGCTCTACCGTCGTACACGGTAGGGCGCAGCGGATCCGGGATCGCGCTGAAAGTCAACGAAAGCGGTCCCAGTGGGGCCACAGGAAATGTCCGTGGCTTGTCCGTGACTTGTCCGTGCGTGTCCGTGCTGTCCGTGGCACGCACAAGTCAATGTCCGTGCATGTCCGTGCACGGTCTGCGCGCATCCGTGCGTGAATATACAATGGACGACATGGTGGGTGTCCGACGTCTGTGTTTGATAGTAGATATAAGCCAATACTAGAATAATAATTGACATGTAGAAATTTAATAATGGCGAATAAGTACCCATTGTTGCGCGACTTCTGTACCACCACTATTATACCATAGTTATTAAAAATAAACATGGTTTTCGCCGTGGTTTCCTTTACGGTGTTTTGTTTGTGGTTATTCGGAACTTAGGGTGAGGCTGGTATTGTTTGGTCGCTAGTAGGGTAAGCTTTACAATACAACTTGAACCCACCTGTCGCTCACTTCAGTAAATCATCAATTATGCAATGCAATATTTATATGTAGTCTACATATTACCTCTAGCCGTTTGATACAACAATTGTGATCTATATCTGAATAAATACATACCAAGCTTCGAAATATAATGGCCTCTGAGAGGGCAGTTGGCGGTAATTTGATCAGGAACAATTTTTGGGGGTCAATCTCATTTATATTCTAGGTGTGAATCGGCTACCGGTAACCCAAAGTGGAAAATACTACTTAAAATGGGCATGAAAAGTTCCGAGTCAGTGTACTTATCATATTGCTATGTGCGTACTGTACGTCTTGTGTACAGGCTAATGTACGTGCATGGGCGCGCGTCCGTGCAATGACCGCGCGTGTCCGTGCATGTACGTGCGTGTCCGTGCATGGTCCGTGCATGTACGTGCGTGTCCGTGCATGGTCCGTGCATGTCTGTGCAGTGTCCGTGCGTGCCTGTGCATATATCTGTCTCCAGAGCTAATATATCCCCATTATAGGTTATTTTTTAGATGCTCAATTACTTACGGGAACACTGCATGTAAGTTATTGGCAAATTATTGACGAAGAATGATCTGTTCTCAAACGTGCACGGACAGCACGGACAGCACGGACACGCACGGACGTGCACGGACATTTACCCGTGCCCGTCCCAGTGTACCTGCAGTATTCAGCGACGGCGGAGCGCGCCGCCGCTGTGTGCAGTGCCTAGGGATCTCTGATCGGCGAGCGGTGCGAGGGTATTTGCACAGGAGCCTGATCATGCAAAACCGAGGCGGGGGAGAATCAGCACACGCACCGTGTTTCGCAGTGCTATGAATGACTTGCCGGTGCGTCTGTAATTATGCCGCCCGCGCCACCTACTCATCTTCGCCGCGCAGAGCGTGTCCCAGCGCGCCGTACCTACCTTTGTCGGCGCCTGCTTTACGAGCGGTGCTGTGTTAATAGGCGCGCTACCCGGCATGCATAAGTCAGTAAGCGAGGGACTTACAGAGGTGCTGCTCTCGCAGCACGCGCGTGTGTTTGTTGCGCTCGCTCTGTGGTCAACTCGTGGAAGAGAGCGCCGATAAACAAACGAGTACCTTGAGTCGGGCGGTGTCTTGGATGCGGCGGTGTCATCCGATGCGCTGCAGCGCTGTCCCACAAACGTGGATCCAGTGCCGCGGATGCCGCAGGTAGGCTTGTGCGATGTAGTTGTCTGGTACTGACTTCCAGAGCTGAGTAGGCGAGGTGTGGCCGCGCAGGAAAGGGGTTTCTGTAGCGTCTAAGCACGTTCGCTCGCCTGTCTGTCGTGCGGATCAGCGTGATCACTGAGAAAAGTGGGATTCATACTCACACGCACGGCACATAGTCAACGCCGAGACGTCCCGTGTTTTCCTAGCACGGATGGGCGACATGCGCGCGATGGATGTGTGAATCTGGCAGCAATCACAGAGGGCGCGAGGCTCCTGTGCTGCTGTGTGATGCGCTGAGCGTGCAGGAGACGGAAGGTGTGGGCAGGAGACGGAAGGTGTGGGGAGCGCGTCAGGGTGCTGTGTGTGGGCGACGGCATAGCAAGCAGCGTGTGTATGAAGGAGTGGAGTGGCGACGGGTCATGCGCAAACACTCTATAATTGAGAGCGACCGACCGACACGATTTCTGTATAGAAAGTGAGCAAACAATTGCTGCAAGCCTACCTACATAAAAGGTCGGTGTAAAAAATCCGTTATTCCATTAATATCCGCTTTGTACGTACACGGCCTACCGAATTATGTATAAAGGCGCGGATTCTGGGCTGGATATCTCCTCCTCCTTTCCGCTCAGCGCCTCCCGCCCGCCCATCTCGACCGCTCCGTGCGTTGCCCAAGTCCTGACTAACACCCATGCGCAACTGATTCACGCAGGTCCATACGCGCATTGATGCGCGGCATCTCAGCTCCGGGCTAAGGTGCGCAGCGCTCACCGTGATGTCCACCCGCTGACCAGCGTTAGACGCGTCTTCCTGAGCGTACGCTGCCCAGAGTAGAAGTGAAGACAGTGAGTCTCAGCCGCGCATCACAGACACGTGGGTCCATCCGTCTTCTTCGTCAATACAAATGGCCGCGCGCCGTGCGCCGCGCTGGTAGCCCTCCGGGTGTCGTACAGTGGACCGGGTCCTGCTCAGCCGATTGTGCTCTCCCAAAACTGCACGGACTCTGCACGGACGTTGCACGGACTGCACGGATATTTCTGAGGGGCCTCTTCATTGGCCTATTGGACCAGACAGATGTATGCGCAGTGTATGGTCGCGGATGTCCTGGCTGGGAAGAGGACACTCAGCGATGAGACGGCGGCAGTCGGCGTGAAGTGGGATGAAAAGGAGCGTGGTAAGGAAAGAGAACGGAGATCCAATCTCATTCGTGCAGCGGACGGGGGCGCAGACGCTCAGCGGGAAAGTGGGCGGTGGATATGGGACATACGCTGCTGCGATTGGGCGCGGAGACAACGGCGCGGAGAATATGGTGCGGTGGCGCGCAGACGGCGAGGCGCAGCAGCGGAGCGACAGCCTTGAGTTGGGTCCAGGAAACGGCGACGGCAGCGTTCGTGGCGGAAGCTGCACATAGGTAGGCAGGGCGGGTCGGCAGTGGCTTATCTGTAACAACGTTCGGGGTTCAAACGTCCAGACGTGAGTGGCAGAGCGTGGAGGTGGAAGGAATGCGAACAGGGGCGGCGCAGGCAGGCTGGGAGACGCCGACACGCTGAGTGTGAATGTGCAATGCACGTGCGGCGCGGATCTGAGTCGAAACAGGTCGTGATGCTGAGCTCGGTGCGGAGACGGCAGCGGGAAGAGGTTTCACGGAAGTCAAGATGGGCGTGTGGATGTGTTGAGAGGAAGATATCCCCGAGCAGGCAGACGGCGAGTAAACGGCGAGAGTCTGCAAGTCGGGAGGTGAGACACACCGTGACCCGCTATCTTCATGCCGGTCCCGGAACAGCCGTCAGCCAATCACACTCTTTATTGCGAGCGAAGCGAGCAATCTTCGGCTAAGGGTGGAACCAGGCAACAAACAAAGCCAAACTTTCCGCAACCAAATTTTGGCGAAAATCCGCCGCTTCGTGACTGTTAACCTTCTAGCGTAGTCTGTGCATGCTCATTCCGTATAACACTCAACAAGTAAGTAGTCCAGACTGTATACTTTCTATTTATCCAAAGAAATTGGGCATTTGGGCTATTCATGCTGCATTATTGCACTTTCCATTCGCAACGCCACCTGCTCTCGAGCTAAGGTCACAGGTACGGATCGTCTCGTGCCTGCTTTTCTTCTTTGCTTATGGTCTTTATAGACTCATTTTCATTATCTACTGCAGAATGTGAAGGACTTGCATGGCTATTGTGGAGGGGCAAGCGAGATATGAGGCTCTGCTGACGCGTTCGGCGCGTCGCGTCGCGTCGGTATGTACATGTCAGACAATGACGCGTCAGCGCCTCTTCATCGGAAATCCACTCCCTCGTCACCCTGCCTCCCGTAAGAAGGTCATCGTTCAGCAAACATTGGTAGTCAGAGGAGATCAAGAAGATCAACGAGTACCATTAGGGCTTACGATCTGCATTCCTCCCCGCAAACTTCATATATGCACTCAGGCTGTCCCTCTGTATGACAACAGAATAAATCCCTCTCCTCATTGTCGTCACAATTACTTATGTAGATATCAGTGAATTAAATTTGCCTATGACTATGATTTACAACTACTTTGCGACTAGGATGGCGAAGCGAGCATTGCCCCCGCAGGTGGCGGATACGTAATATCATCCTATTCTTTTTATCATCACATTGAAAGCAACGCGCACCGGCGCATGTCGAGATTAAGAGTGGCCTTATTTATCTGATACCAACTACAAAGAAGTTTTGTGGAACCTGGATACGCTGGCTTGACGCTGGCACTGTTTCAAAGAGCTGAAGCTGTTTGTTTGAAGTGTCCTCAAGCTTCAAGCTTCAAGATTCAAGGCTTAAACAATTGTTTACGATGAACAGCGGAAACGATCCCGACTGAGAATGCCGCGCTTGCGCGGGAGGCGCGTACCATGGCGTACGAGGAGGCACAGGTCCGCCTCGAGCGCGCATAGGCCGGGCCGCTGACAGCTGTCCCGCGCGGCCGCGGCCGCGTGTCCAGTCGGCGCTTGCGCATTCAGCGCTGAACGAGATGGCGTCTGTGGGTGCGTCTACAACGCCACAATGACACTGTACATCATTCTAAGAGCACGGCCTAGGGCAGCACCCAGCGCTGTATCGACGCGCCGACTCGCCGCGCCGTGCCATCTCGCCAACCCGAGACGGAGGGCACTACAGCAGCTCGCAGAGCAGTGCATGGATGGTATGTCATACGACCATGTACAAGCCGCGCGCTGTGATACAGTCGTGACGTGACTGAGAAGCAGAGACTGGATATTGATGTCTCTGGTTCTATGGAGTGACAACGCACTGGAGCCTTGAGGTATGGGCGAACGGCGGATGGCGCGTGCGCCGCAATAGCGATATGCTCAGTGAAAGTGTCATCGAATGGGCGCACGCAGGATCGAGCTTGGAACACGCGATTCTCGGGCAGCGGGGCCGGGCACGAACTGATCCTTTACACTGAAATAGAAACTGAGCGGCGTGCAGCCGCAGAAAGGATGTAACTCACCATAATGCTTATATGCACCGTATTGTACCTTCCGCTCCACCTCCTGTCCCACGAATACCAATGGCGTACATGAATAGGGCGAAAGAGAGGGTTTCCCGGGCGCCGCGCGAAGAATGGGTGCCCACGACAATGGCGCGTGTGCGGCCGAGAGCGTGGTGCACGCGTTTTCTGTGTGTGTCGCATTGCAGGGCAGAGGTCGGTGCGAGGTAGAAGGCAGCTTCGTCGTTGCTAGGTTGTCGCAGCGGCCGTCTTGTTGAGCTGGAGAAATCGACGCCTGAAGAAAGTGGAATGGGGAAAGGGTTCCAACCTTACCGCGGTGTTGACGAACGCGGACAGCCTGCCGGGGAGAGGGGGCAGTACATATGTGAGAGATACGTCGAATGGATACGGGGAGGGGTGCGCTTGAGCATGTTATTTCATGCCATAGCGGAGCACGACTGGATTGAGGGAGGCAGAGATCCTTCAACCTTGTGAGCGGTCACGTTGGCCCGTCGAATCACCTGGAGAATTCGGGCGACATACCAATACCAGAGCTGAGAACCACATACGTTAGCACACTGTACACAGACATAGAGCACAGAGAAACACTCAACGACGCGTAATCCGGATCTTCTGAGAAGAAAGCAAGTCGTATTCTGGTAAGCGCAAGATTTCGAGTGTGACGCCAGAATGTAGTCTATGTGACAGCAAGCGTGGCTGACGGAAACTCCTCTTGTCGTCAACCACGCCAAGGCCTGAGGGTGAAATTTGCTCTGACGTCTTTCCTCACTGTGGATTTGTACTCGAGCAAATCCAAAAGAATTTTTATTAAGGATGCGCTGCATGCAGCATGTAGCCCGCTGCGCCATCCTAGTTTTTAAGTGCAATTTATCATCAGTAAATATCTAGAATGTAAAAATTTATGGTCCAAAAAACAGTGGGTTGTCGAAGAGTTGAATTCAAAGAATCATATATCACTCAAGCAACATTTTGAGGCCATTGCTCTTGCCCCATTATGGCGTTCAAAGTGTACAAAAAATGAAATCACGTATTATTTTCGGAAATCAGCATAGATTTAGTTCAACTCCATTAATTTGTCAAAGTCTTACTATTTTCTACAAAGAAGTGAGCGTTTTGTAAAATATGGATGAATTGTTCAAAGTGTGCTTTTTATCTGATTCTTAGCGCACACTGTGTCCATCAGCGCACGCTATTTCGGTACCCGTGCGGTGTGCACATACACCATCCGCGCACGCTATTTTCATGGCACCAAAGAGAGCGGCGTCGGCGAGTGCATTATCCGAACAGCTACTGAATTCGTGAACAAAAATCCGAGCGGTGCACGGCGTATGGCGTCACCAGCGTTCTGGCGGCGGAGATCTTTCAATCACCGACTTGGTGAATTGAACTAAATCTATGGTGATTTTCAAAAATAATACGTGATTTCATTTGTTGTACACTTTGAACGCCATAGCCTGCAGCAGTTGTGCGGCAGGCTCGCTTCGCTCGCAATCATTTTCTTTTCACTTTTTTGTTACTCACTTCAAAAATTTCAGGTCCTTCCTTCGGATAGGTGTCACTATCTCCGCACTGAAAAACTTCGCCTGTGTCATTGGGCGACGTGGTGGGTACATTAGTGCTAATAGGTGGGAAGAACTACGTTCTGCGCACAATTAACAATCGCTGAGGCAAGCACCATGACCCGGTGCACTGGATCTGGATCAGCATCTGCCACAACCTCCCGCCGCGTTAACAGTCAGCGCGTCGGCGCGCTTCTGCTACACGCTACACTGGATATCCACCCACGCATGGCTCCACTGCATTGACATCCTCGTCCCTCGTTGCCCACGTGCATCGTCCTCGCTCCTCGTTGTGACTCAATGCCCATGCGCATTGTATTTATCCCTGCTCCTCGTATTTTGTTGCCCATGCGCATCGTCCTCGTTTCTTACTCCTCGCCGCTGGTCTCTCGTCGCCCACGAGCGCCTTCCTCGCTCTCGTTGCCCACGCGCATCGTCCTCGCTCCTCGTTGCGACTCACTGCCCACGTGCACTGTTTTCATCCTCGCCTCTCGTCCCTCGCCCATACGCGCCGTCCTCATTCTGGCCCTGGCCGCTGGTTTTTTGTCGCCCACGCGCGTCGTCCTCGTTCCTTGTTGCTCCTCCTTCGTTCCTCGCTTCTTTAGCCCATGAGCCCCGTCTTTGCTCCGACCTCATTGTGCTCGTTACTCCTGGCTTCGTCTGCAGGTCCAGATCGAGGTGCGCGGCGACAGCGAATCTCCTGACGGCGGGGACGACGGGTCATGCAGCGCCTGGTGGGAAAGACGGTCCGCAGAAGCTACGCCGCAGCCTAGTGCGTCGCACACGCGTAATGCAATAGGTGTCTGCGCAGTCTAAATTTCTCCACGGTAAGTCGCCATCGTGCTCCGCAACGCCGGCGCGGACCCGCGGGCCGCGGCGCGTACGCTGCATGCTGCATGCTTAGGAGGTTAGAGTCTTCGACAAATGCAGCTGCATTTCCCCGCGGTACAGCCCCTGCGAGCTCGAGACGTCGGCGCTGACCCGGCACGCTCTACACGCCGTGCACTGCTCATTTCGAAGTGCGCATACAGCCCTGACACCCCGATGCGCGGTCAGCGCTCATGCGTTTCGCGCTCAACGATCCTGCCGCATGCCGTGGCGCCCTATGCACGTAGCGCCAGCGTCAGCCGACGACGGTGCGGGACGGATGGCCCGGCCGCGGCCGCGGCGCGGGATATGCGCGGCCTGTCTCTCTCTGCACTGCGAGAGACATTGCCGACGGCCTGCAACCTACAACGCGAAACGGGCTTTTAAAATAGAGCGAAGACGCGCGGAGTGAGTGAGTCCATGCGCGGGATGTTAGCGCCTGGCGGCGGCGGCGACCGGTGTGGGTGCGGTGAGGGGGTGATGCAATGCTGCGTTGACTGCGCATGTCCCCTGGAAGGGCGGGGTACAGCTTAGATTGAAGCAGGATACTGCAGATACTGAGCAAGCCGTGAAAATCGGCGCGGAGGAGCACGCGGGCCCCGTCGCGTATTAGCTAGAAAACGCCTGAGCCTGCGTGTGCGCAGCTCCCTCGCCGGAGGCGATGCATGCAGGGGTCGAATAACGCACGCAACGCGCAGTGCCTATCGATGATAGTGTCCGCCCACGCACTGTTTTGTGAAGATGCCGCGCGTCGTCCGCCCTCTCTTGTATTATTTAAAGTATGTACATATTTAGTAAATACGCATTACGACGCTTACTTAGCGTTGAGTAAAGAGGCCGTGCGGCTTGTACCCGAATGGCTATTCAAGAGAAAAAGTATTTGATAATGATTTTGAATACTTACTACGAGGCCGCGTGCTGTCTGGAGGAATTAAAGTCGTTAACGCCTGCTTTCTCTGTACACGTCGTATCAGCGCATGGCGAGTTGCACACACAGACTGAAATAAGTCTCTGCCCACCGTATTCATTTAACGACAGTACACTACGCTACACTGCCTGTCAAGGAGCCCATTGGTGGTAAGCGTCGGCAAGCTGTGGGGGATCACGTAGCATCCGAATTTCCCCGCGGTGCATCTCACTTTGAGTTCGAAATGCTGGTGCCGACACAGCATGTTCTGATATGTGCGCGACGTCTCTCTGCACTGTGCTGGATCGCACTCAGCACAGACATGCTCTCGTGAACAATTTACTAGATGTGGCGAACCAGGCGCAGGTGAATGGTAGCTGACACTACCTACGCGTGCATCCGGAAGCGACTCTCATGTGCGCGGGAGAGAATGTGCGCGCTGAGAGAAGAGCGGAAGGGGCAGGTCCAGGAACGAGAGCGGGAGGTAGCCAAAAACGCAAATAGAGAAGATCTAGTGAGCTCGGCAGGGGACGAGCATGGGCGGGAGCCCAAACTTTGAGGGATGGAGGGGTGCAACGGCGCTAGGTCGAAGTAGATAGGCGGAGACACAGGGACAACCTATAGCACACAATGACACGAGTCCGCGATCGGATGGAGGCGATCTTGTAAACATAAAAGATAAGGAACAGCATACAGATCGCCGCGTATGACTGGCGACAAGGACGCACGGACGACGCCCCGCGTAGACGATGGGCAGGCGCATGCATGGACACGCTTCTGCACACAAAGATGGACGTGTGGCTCGCGACGAGGTGGACACCGCGTAGGCCACGCTAGGACGAAGACAGGTCCGCGCAGGAGGGGGAGTGGGTGTGCAGCGCGGTAGATCGGAGGGGATCGGGGAGGAGGCGGGATGGGCAGAGCTGCCTGGGCGGGAGGGGCTTCATTTTCATATCGTTCGTCAATGGGGGAGGGGGGGCGACACAGCGAATCTGCGGTGCGAAACAAATGTAAGCTATCAGCATGAGAAGGCAGGATACCGCGAAGTGAAGCTGTGTCGCCGTACAAGAAAGCGCATATGGGAGTGAAGATGGCTGGGGAACGCGAAGCACAGCCACCGGGTAATACCGACCTTTGTGCGTTACATCAGAGTCTCTACCTTGAACCGCACCCCTCAGCTTCCACCTATCTGACGATCATAAACATCCCTACCACCATTCCTCGCTTATAAATGAATCGTGCGAATCGGCCAATGGCTGATGGACTTTATGAATATGTTGTTGTGAGCACCATATCTCTCGCCTGTCTATTCTTAGTTGATCCACTGGGTAGCAATGTGAAGCGTGCGTGAAGGAAGACGCCACCTGCACCGTCGAATTTCAACGAGCGACCTGGAAGGGGAAAGCATGTAAGGAATGTGTTTCAAAAAACCTGGACTGTCAGTGGAAATACGATGATGATATGGTATGCAATATAGCAACTGTCCGTCTCTATCTACCACTGACTTGTTGCAGAAACACAACCCAGATAGCTATCTACTAAGTCTAATCGAAGTCCAACCATCTGCGGAACTCCAACCAGCCGCCCATTCAGCAGCCACTCTTACCACATGCCCAATCTTCACCCCCATTCCTGGCTTACTAGGTCACCCAACTCACCGCACACAAGATGGCTCAGAGCCTACTGTTGTGGATAACATCCAAACACAAGCTCTGTTCCTACCAGGATCAAGCTCTGCCAGCCAGTCACTGTCGCCTGAATGCACCACTGAAGAGAGAGCAGCGGCCCGGAACCTCATTGACAAACTTCGACACGAAGCTGCCGACCTCGAAAGAAATGCAGATAATTTGATGGAAATTGCAATGGGCTTGCATAACCAAGCCTTGGAGATTTATGCTCAGGCTGATGTGATGGAAAAAGCATATAAGGACTAGAGTTGGTTGTAGTATGCAAATTGTAAATGGATGTGTTCATTTGGTACACAGTAAGCGATACTTTAGTCAAAGTCAGCGCGGAACCAATACTGAGTATAGATTGGATTTGAAGGTTCAGGTTGCTGATCATGGCGCGAGTGGCTATGTATTTTTGGAGTCTGGGGATGGAAAAAAGCGTGAGGGGCTGATGACGGTGCGTGATACGTCGCAGGCCGCAGAACTACCTACTGGTAGTAGATTGTACTGAGCCCGCAGCCTCTGACAGGTATTGAGCATCTAATTCAATTGAAACGCTGAAAATATACCGGAAACTTTTTGAGGCGGTACGCTGTATGCCTAATTACTGCTGTGCGGCGTCTGCGCGTCTCCAGGAAGCCCGTACAATTTAATTTATTTCAGTACACTGTACATTTGGCTGCATTCAAGGAAGGGTGGAATCGGGTGCCGGGGATATGTGTAAGACGAATGGAGCATGTCCGCGTCCCTGGTGAGTAATGCCATAGAGCTGAGAATTCCACTTTAAGCACCAAACTTCTTCCGCTACCATATAACGCCAGCAACTATATTCCCCCCTCATTTCCCCGTCACCCGTCTCTCCCAGAATGCTTGTCCTTTCGGTAGGTGGCTATGATACATTTCACAGGAACATCAACTAACCGATATTCCAGTGTTTTCTGTTTTACTTGCCAGCACATCGATTTCTCAATGCATTTTTGGGACGTTTTTTCTTACTTGGTATGTTTCTTGTTCTGTAATTTTCTGTTTCGTGTATGTCTGACAGTGCCGCAGCTCTTCTGGGTCGCGGGAGAGCCGTACGCACGACATACGCATGCCAGCACACACCATTTTTCAAGACATTCACCACCCTCCGATGTTCCCCAACCTCCCCACCCTCATTGTATTACCACTCCCATGTGTTCCCAACTCTGGGGAGGAATTTGGAGCCGACGGCCCTTCCATGGACGCGACGCACGCCGCAGACGTTCGTCCACCCACGCGCTCCATCACGAGACAACGCGCACACTCCCCGCCACGTCACAACCATTTCCCACATCCCCTCTACCATATGAACACGTCGGGAGGGTCACACATCCCCCATCGAGACACCAAGAACGACGTGCGCTCTCGACGCACGCCGCATTCCCACGGGCGCGCGTGCTGCTTTTTGGCGTTCCGGCAATCGCTCCACGGCGTACCCTTCGCCTTACACCTCATACAACACCAAACGGAGCTCCATACGTCGATGGAAGGAGTGCGGCACATGTGGGATGGTACGACGCGGGCAGGAGACGCACAGAAGATGTCAGCAGCCGCCACACACGCTCGGATGCATCCCGCGTCCAAATTCGATTTTTGGACTTCCAGGAACAGGCCCCGCGGCGAGCGGCAGGGTGCATACTGCATAGAATTGCAGAGACGTGCAGTGCGACACCCACACACTATATCAACCTCTCCCATGTTTCCACTGCATCTGCCGCACGCAAATTCGATTTTTGGACGTCCGGCGGGAGGCCCCGCGGCAAGCAGGGAGCGGTACTGAAAGGTGGTGGTGGGGTGCGAGCGACGACTGGCGTGGTCGTCTTTGAGGGTTCACGGAAAGGTAAGGAGTGTAGTGTATTTATTTAGGGAATGAATAATAATTTATGTACTGGGAACTTCGAAATGAGCTAGAGAAAGGGCTTATGAAGATAGGAATGGGGGGGAAATCTACTAGTAAGAGAGGGTAGGGGAGTATCTCCTCGGCTTGCATTTTACCTGCTGTGCATCAAGGAGAGGCTCGCAGCGGCTCTACGACGGTGCAATGTGAACAAGCGTCCATGAAATTGCTCCACCCCACAAATTCAAATCCGAAATTTGGAGTTCCCGCGACCGTCACGCAGAGAACTGCATCCCACGAAGTCAATAAGCGCCCATGGATGGGCGCTTCATCACATTGCCAATCTACGTACTGGTTGACGCACCCGTTCACCCACCCTCCACGACACAGCGCACGCGAACTGCCCAAAACAGCATGGCACGACCACCCAGCACACATAACCCAAACGAACAAACACATGGATACGCATACCACGTCCACGTCAATGTGAATAGGCGCCCATGAATTAGCACCACCTCAGACATTCAAATTCGAAATTCGGGCTTCCCGCGAACGTCACGCAGGGAACTGCACCCCACGAAGTCAATAAGCGCCACGGTGAGGAGCCCGAGCTCACGCTAGCCATGAAATTCGACAAAGTCATATTCGACATGTGACCGGATCAACGTTTTCCCGCGCCCTTCGCCGCTTTCCCACATTCGCCGACGCACATCGCCCGGCGCCGCCCCGCCCTCCGGCATATTCCGCTGCATTCCACACCGCGTGTACTCATTCCCAAAACTGTCCACCGGCATTCTACGTATCAGCGGCCGGTACGCGCTTATTAATTCATTAGAGCGCAGTATTTTATCATCCATGTAAACAAGCCTTATGACCCGTCGTCCGCTTCGCTCCCCTGCCTGCTACGCGCCGGGTCAACGGCTTGCCGGGGCTGCGCCCCTGGACCCCCTTAGTCGGCGCCGTGTGCCTCCGTAGTTAGTGGTCGGCGCTTCACGCCTCCACAGTGCGATAACTATTTTTTGAATTATTAATTAGTCGGCGCTGTGCGCGCCTCCATATAAATTTAATAGGCACCCGTCACTCCGCGACGGATAGCATGCCTTGTCGACGCTGACGCGCCTCCACGGTCAGTAGTTGTGCTGGTGCACTCTCAAATAATTTCTGTTAATAAACAAAAGTTGGCGTGTCTCCAAAGAATACAAAGTGCTGTCACTTCAGTAGTTTGCTGGGGATTCGTGCTGGCGCACCTCACACACTAAGTATTGTTTAAAACTTCTATCCTAAATTACCGTGGGCTGTCGCGGAGCGACGGCGAGGTGAACGAAATAATTTTCCGGTGGTCGGCGCTGACGCGCCTCCCGGGAAGCACCATGTTATTACCAATGACCAATGACCCATCGCGGAGCGACGGGAGGCTCGCACCTCCTTCTGTTGGAACTACCCTTGCGCTGACCCACCTCCACAGTTAAAAGTTAGTATTTAACATTGGGGCACCCCCAAAGAATTACTGAATTTATCGTCTGCACTTTTTGTTAGTGAAGACTGAATAGCATGTATATGCCCGAACGTATTCAAAAAAATTGATTGCCTGTCAGTGTCACTCCGCAATGGACAACCACTTGCCTGCTGGGCACAGGTCAACGGGTCTGCGATGCTAAACACTGACACTCATCATGTGTGCCGTTTATATTTGAGTATCAGCGCTGGTGCACCTCCAATTTTTTGACTTGAAATTTTGCAGAGGGCCAGAGGCGCGGGCACCGGCGCGCTGTTAAACTTATCTTTTATGCATTAAAATATTCAATCTTACTGTCCGGCATTTATTGCTATTTTACCTGCTTGTCGCCTGCGCTTGAGCCTATATCACACTTATCTATTTAGGAATGGTGCAGTAACGCGGATCAGCTCGGCGCAGTGCGCACGCCGCCTGCGCTCTGCGTGATTCAGAACCGCCCTGAATGCGCCGTGGCTGTGTATCTGAGGAACGGATTTGGATTACGTAAATATATTAGCTAACAACGTTGCCATTGGTTGTTGGGCACTTTCCCAGGGATTGTCTCATTATATTATAGATTAGGCGCCCACATTCGGTATCGCACTGCCTCCACTTCCGTTTCGGTAGCTTAGTTTTCCATTTCACTTCCCAAAAACCTTCATCTTCATACTATAGCACATTCTATTTCCTCCTTTCTTTATAAGCACATACATTTTACATACAAATGAAAGTACACAGAGTAGGTATATAAAGACTGTCAAAAGACTGTAAAAACCTCTACAAAAACAATTAAGAAGTTTTTATTCATGCGTTAAATTCGTTGTTCCCATCTCGTCTTCCTAATCGACCTCATCCTCCTCGTCGTGTCTCTTCATTGCGTCCTAGCGCGGTTCGAAGCTAGCGCCGTAGGTCCTGGGGTGCTACTAACCGTACCGTGGCGGGCAAGCCCTGACGTTCCTCTTTCGCGGCCTTCGGGCGGGGGAGAGGTTCTGCCAGTATTATAATAAAAGGGGAATAGACGAGTTGTACGTAGGACAGTTTTTGAAATAAAATTCCCTTTTAAAGTACTTTTACTTCCCTATCAGCATTGTGGCCCCCCAGGCCTGATCCGCCGCCGAAGGGGGCGGATCGTTGCACTGGGTGGCGTGAGAAAATATTTTAGGGTTGGATGGCAGATTCGGAATCCTCGACCTCGAAAACATAAGAATCCATAGACACCCAGCATCCGTGCTGAAATGGGATGCATCCGCTGCGTGGGGCGTGGGATGCACGGTGCCCACGACGCGCCCACATCGTCGCGCAGCCTCGCAGCACGTCTACAAACATCTTGGGGATGCGAACACCTTGGGGGATGTACTCCCACCGCACGGCGAGCCTGCACGCCCCCAATAGGCACCTGTGCGAGAAAACAGACGGTGAGCACCGCTCCGCCACCGCTGGATCACGTATCTACGTATTATCTTATGTCTGCGCGACGTGATTTCGCCGGCGTGATACGGCGGCACGACTTGGGGGGGCGTGTGCGCATTCACATGCACGCTGTATCCTGAGCTTCTCACAGCACGCCATGTTCTTCGGTGGGGCGCTGCTCAGCGGGATACCGGACGACAGGCGCACGCATCAGCGCCGCTGCATGACAAGCCCAAGCCCAACATACAACTGGCGGTGCGAGCAGCATGCGGGCGGCGGCGTACTCTACGAAGGTGCGCTCGCACCTTTTTGACTTACAAGGTGTGCGCCTGCTGACCTGGACTCGCAGTGTGCCACGTTCGGCACATGGGCGCTCCTGCGCGAGTATTAAACGATGGGCGCGCAACAGCGCCGCTCGCGCAACACATGGCCACAACGACCTCAGGCAACACCCAGACGACGCGGTGAGCAGCGGGCGGACGTCTGATGTGCGGCCTGGGTGCATCAAGGTGCGCTTTCGTTTTTTCGGTCTTGTATGATGTGAATACTTACCTAGCATCGTAGGATATCATGTCTCTCATAGGCGCTTAATCCGGGCACATCAGACGATGGGCGCGCAGCAGCGACAACGACGCCGCTCAACACAGCCGCTACGACGATCACAAGCCGTGTAAACAGACGGCGCGGCGAGCAGAGGGCCGGCTGTGCGCGGGAGGGACATGCATCAGGTCTGTGGTGTGCATGTCCGTGGACACCCGCCGTGCTCACTCTATAGCGTCAAGCAGGGACAGCCGGCGTGCGGACACCAAGGCGGCGTAGTCCACATCACCGGCGTCACTGACGACACCGTAGTGTGCTAGGCACGGCGCTGAGCCGCTATGAACCCGCGCAGAACGAAGGCGCATGGTGCATGTATGGGCAGAACCGCGTCAGGGAGGAATTGCGGCTCCAGCCGCCGTGGACGAGGATACCTCGAAACGAAATAGGTTAGTACATCATCAATGACTTCATGGACTGCGTAGCTTACCTTTTCAAGTAAAATCACGAAATCTGGGCCACGGGTGTCTAGCAGCGCGAACTGCGACGACTGGAGCCCCGCAAATGATCAGAGGTGAGCGTAATGTCGTTCGGGCGCAGCGCATGTCTGTGTTCAGATGGGGATACAGCACCAGCGGACGGCGGGAGCGAGGTGGTTATAAAAGTTACTTGCCTTCCTAACGTGCACCTGCGATAAGTTAGCACCAGCTAACTTATAGCAGGCACGTTAGATCGGAACAAGTTAACATACTTTATTCCTATACGCGGCACGCTAAAGGGTGACCGGTGACCTCGCGTGTGTGGTGAAAGGCCGGCTTGGCTCGGCAAATCCCGGTTAACGTGCGTGCCGATGCTGCCGGTGTCGCTAATATGCGGACACAACTAGACGGTCCTCTGCATGTTGCGCCTACCTGCCGTGCTATGTTGTCCATCATGTAGCTACCTACTTTCAAGGACGTAGATTAAATTTCATATCGCCGAAGCTTTCATAAGTAACAACAGCGAGCGTGAGCGTGACTGGTATACGCTGAATATTCCGATATGCACGTTGCAAGTTGAGTGCATTATGCTAATCATTTTGTGAATATACAGTATGTCTACTTTGAATGATGAGTGATAAATATTATGCTTTCCACCTTATTTCCTAGAACCAACTTGCAAGATATATGAGTAAAACAGACTGTACAAAATGCACACCAAAGCCCGACACTTCAAGAATTAAAGCAGTGTGATCTACGTACCATTGCGCACGAGCTGAATAGATTAATATATTTATTCCGCGGCCAATAGTCTCATATAAATATGAGATATGATATGACCTACCAAAGTACCGAAAGTTGTGTACGTTAACTTGCGCAAGTTCTCACATTACCCAGGCGAACGTGCCACGGTAAGATAGCTTCACTGGCATGCTAACTGGCGCACATTTGAGGGACTTACATTACATGTAACTCTATCTGTTCAGTATCAGACCACTTGACTCGCTTTTGTAGTCGAACAATTGAGCAGGTGTACTTATATAAATTAAGGTACCACCGTCCTTTTTGGAAAGGTCAATGAAAGATTGCCTTCTAGTATTTGCCCGCACTTTTCCCGCGCTGAAGGCATTGCTGTATATTATACAGTAAACACAGTGTTTGAATGAGCAGTTACTGAATATATTTGAGATATATCCACCGTGTTCTGCCATGCACGCGAAGCTATTGATCATTTCTTGACTCTACCAAAATGACACCATACACGCAACCAAATCGCACTGAGTAATACTGTATTCAGCAGTCTAATAATCAAATCAACAGGAATATTAGAGGCTATATGTGACTTTCTAGCGCTACGAAAAGCTAAGATCGGCTGCGAGGCAGCTTCCCAGTCTCCCAAAAGCAGACTCCAATGATACGTATAGCCGCTTGGCAAGCAAGTTAGCGCACGTTCGCACACAAGGTCGGCCTGCGTGGGAATAAGTTCACCTGCTCCGGCATCTCGGCTTGTAATGGCCTGCACGTTAGCAAGTTCGCCGAATAAGTTACTTCTTTCACCGCCGGGGAGCGAGCACGCGGCAACATCGTTAGGCTGCGAGACGATGGCCTCGGCGCTGTGCGGGACGGAAGGTCGGTGCACGAGAACACGGACTGCTCCAGCGCGCGGCGTGGTTCTGCAGGTGCTATGGGATGCCAGCGCCGATCTGCGGCGTACGGCGCATGACAGACTGTAGTCCTGCGATATCAGAGGTGAGTGCGTTGCCTATTTCTTCGATCATGACGTACACTCACCGTCATAGGACTGGGCGTACCTCAAAACACCGGGAACGAACAGCGCTGCCGCGCCCTCAGGCTGCCCAGCGACTATCCGACGTCATACGAAACGAAACGTGGGGGAACGAGGGCACAAACCGAGCCTGCGCGCGCCATATGTCGACGGGTGCTGTCACTCGCGTTCAGCGGGCTGCATCCGTCGTCAGCGTCCCAGATAATCTACGCGGGGTGGAGTGCGTACTCAGCCTCAGTACGGTGAGTCTAATCGTTATCAGGAGGCACTTACCTAGTCTTCAGACTGAGCCCGTGATGTGGAGCTGGACACGGGCGCGGACAGCGGCGCGCCAGCGGACGAGGGCATCTGGGAACGAAACAGGTGAGTGTGGTGTGCGTTCTGTCTGCTGCGCGTCTCGCTCACCGTTTGCCACACGATAGGTCACTGCGCCGCTGGGTGTGCAGCACCCACTGTCCGTGTCGAGGAAGCACTTAGTACCGTGGAGCGCAGGCGCAGGTGCGAGGACAGCGATGTCAACCATCGCCAGGTATTCTATGCAGACACACAGTGCTCATCCCGTTCTATTTCAGGTTATTCCCTTATGCTACAGTACAGGTAGACATTCTACTCAAGGGCCTGACATATCCCGACATATTTGTAGTGTTATTAGCTGAATAACCATATTTATGAGTGCCGAAACGCCCGCACCGGTCTGTACATACATACGCTGTGACTACGCGGAGTCTTCTATTGGTTGAAATATGACATTTATTACTCCATTTTTGGGATCTTTGCGCAAAGATGCTTTAGCGCGTCGTCAAGGCTTCCAAATTCTCGTACACGAAGCTCTCGCACATAGAAAATTGTAATGCCATAATGCTGTCAGAATTGATGGGAATGCAGAAATAGCCGAAAAAAGATGGTAACTTTTGGTAGTGTGTTAGTGGCTGTTCCAGCCCAGGAAACAACGCTGGAGCTCAATCCGTGCACGCAAAATTCTAACAAGTGAAGGGCTTGTGAGCACCGTGGCGAAGACGTGGTGAGAAAGGCGACACGTGTGTAAGAAGGTGAAGGCAAGATGATGTGATGTAGCAACATACCGCAGATGACCATGCACTAAATGAGAAATGAGAGGTGGCTTTGGACAATTGGTCGGGAGGCGGAACCCCCATGCATTCCTTCCAGGATGGCGGAGAATAATAAGGCAAGGGAAACCGGCATCTGGAGGGGCAATAAATCCGATAATCATCAGTATTGAAGTTAGCTAAGCAAGGACGTAAAGAAAACGAATGGACTAAGCGTAGGAGGGATGGAGTGTATAGGCATCATGTGTACTACCAGACACATCCAGACGTCCGCACGGAAGTCAATTCTATGCATACTTATCCGCACGCTGGAGTGCCTTGTATGGCGAGAATGGGGAAGGAAGGGCGGTTTCAAAATTCAGAGACAGACACACCTGTAAAGCAACCATGAACGCGCCGACAGCGCCCGCGGCGATTGAAAGCAAGACGCGAACGGCAGAGACTGCGAGAATGAAGAAAGTCAGACGAGCAGAACGGAACATAGGGTCTACTTACGTTGCGTACCCAGATTGTTAAAGTCCGTGTCCCCACGAGCGCAGAGGAGAGTGATGTACGGTGTCGCCGTTGGAATGGGAGAAGTGGAAAGAAAGAAATGAGGTCCGCCAGCACACCGACCACCTCCGCGGACTGTGTTCCAAATTCTCCCACAACGGCCCACACTCGGCATCGCGCCCGCCCGCCGCGAGCAGGGAGAAAGCAAGGTAGAGCGAGGCGGTTATTGTTGGGTCCTGCACAACTACGTACACCGGCGGTTTCTTCCGAGAACCAGTCCCGAGACGCAGCGCAGCGCCAGATATCGCCAAGAAATGAGCATCTCTGTAAGCAGTGCTGGCCGCCCATTGTATTTTCAGTGTCTGAAATGGCATCCGCAATGCGCGCGAGCATATGGGTTACGAAGCTGAGTGCGCGCATAGAGCGTATGGGTTACGAAGCTGAGTGCGCGCATAGAGCATATGGGTTACGAAGCTGAGTGCGCGCATATATATATATAGACGGCAGACTGGCAGTACGGCACGAAAACACAGGATGCAGTCTTTAGGAGTGCGGCGCCTGATACGCGTGACCAAGCGGGAGATGCGTGGGGGGGCGAGCGCCCATAGCGAGGGAAACTGGCCGTGTAAATATGTGAGCGAGGGAGCCGGGAGGTGCAGGCCTCATGCAGAATGCAAGCACCGCACCGGCGACCGCAGAATGCAAGCACCACAGACAAACCCAAGCACCACAGACAAAACGCAACACGTAGAAAATTTTTCTGTCAGAAAGAAAGTGCATGGGGGCGCGGTGCGGAGACGGCAGAGGGCAGTATGCGTGTACAGCGCAAAAAGGTGATAGATATTTTATAAGATATTGCAGAGGAAATCCCATGTGATGGGTTTTGGTCACATGAGTCCCGTCACATGAGTCCCGTCACGTCGTCCGCATGCCAGCCGCTCCGCTGAGCAAAAAAATGAGCAAAGGAGTGGACGGAATCGGATGATTTCGAGCTCGACCTAGGGGTTTTCAAGGGTGCTGAACACGATGGTGGTGGTCCGGAGGTGTGAAAATGAGCGGATGAAAAAAGTGCAACGGTAGGGGGCGGTTTGGGTCGGAATAAGCTCTAGGAAACAATCGAGAACGAATTCCATGGGTATCTCACCATCCTATCGACGTAAAGCGAGGGGTTTATATTGGTGAATGCTCGCGTTTAGCCGTGCTATGTAGTTCAAAGGAGAACTATATAGGAGCGATTAAAGACCTCAACACTCTTTATGCGATGCGCGGTTATCCGACACAACTCGTCACCGCCTGGTGCAAGAAAAATGTTCAAGAACGTTGGGACAAGCGATTCGCGTCGCGTGTCGAAAACAATGGGAACGACGAAGGCGTTCTTGTCTTGAAAACTAGGTTTGATGACGTATGGAATTGGTTYTCAGCTGCTGAATTAGGAAAAAMAWTCACTGAGTACTGGTCAGAGTGGTATACCCGCGCTGAACAGGGAAACTATGCGTATTCCCCCTCCAGACCCATACTCGCGCCAAATCTGGATCTTCCTCACGGGATCACAGAAGTCGCCCCGGGGCTCCTCACGGAAGTCCTGGACGCGGCCGGAAACCCGGTATGGGTTCCAGACCTGCGCAAAATTGGACTACTCGGGCGTCGATGGTTGGTGTCTCGCAAACGCACCACCAACCTACTCGACCTTTCAAGTCAATGGAAGAAGGCTGTTTTCGCAAAGATGGATGAGATGGTCAACGAAGATAATCGGGCACCATCACCTCAGATTGAACCAGTAGAAAGAGAAGTTATTATACGAGACCGTGGCAAATTACCACAAGCTCACGCAGCCCCAGAGCAGGACAGCGATGATGACATCTACCTACATAGGYGATCGTCAGAYGACGACGAGGAACATCCACACTTCGGCAGAGGTTCAAAACGTACGAACTGAATAGATATTTACGAACGTCAGCACGACGCGGTCTAACCCGAACCCTAACGTTCGTACATCTATGTTTAACTTATATTACAACTCTAAGTTAACCTTGTCAATTGTAGCCTAACCCCTACCCTAACCCCTAACCAGGTAACCCGGCGGCGTAAGAGAAATAACCGTCGGCGGGGTTAGTGTGGGCGCGATTCTAACAGGTACACTCAAATCTACTCACCGTTTAGGTTGAATCTATCACGGTGAGGAGTTACCTATAGGATTGTTTATGCTAAGCCAGTCTTCCGAAAGGAAGTGAAACGGTCACCTGTTATTGCCCGGATACGAGGCATTTATCGTGAATTAACACGTACTCTGCGTCGCTTCGGCGGCCTGGGGGAGACGGGGGATCGTTTGCGGTAATATCTAGAGTCGACTGACTTTTATACCCGCACAGACGTTAATAATAGCCAATCTATTAACGCTGTGAGCAGTGCTCCGCAYTGCTCTGCKATTGACAAGCTAGGTATGGTRTCRCACAGCCATGATATCGAGATTAGATCCAGCGATCGGATCTAGGTAAGATCGATTGCGATCGATTCGATGCTCCGCATCGACGATTCGACGCTCCGCGTCGACGATTGCATATTGGTCTTGACCGGGAAACCCCAGGGAAACCCCAGGGATTCCCCCGGGAAACACCATAGACTTACCCTCGATTAAACGATCGAATCGATCGAGATGACATACCTCAATTCGTACGTTTCAATTTTCCATATTATAATTAACCGCATCTACTTTGGGTACGGAAAAGGAACCATTACTCCTTTCGTTAACGTGTACAGCCACTGAAGAGTCTTATAAAAGACGAAAAGGCCAGCTGCAGTGGACCCCCACTCAGCCTTTTGGCACAACGTTACAACTCTAACAGTAACAAGTCGCTCGCCGCTTCGCGGCTCGCTCCTCCCTAACCCTAACCCTAACCCTAACCCTATCGCGTCATGCTCACTTCGCCGTGCGGCTGGACGTGCGAGGGTGAGCGCGGTGCGACAGCGCGAACGAGGAATCGCCGCGGAACTCTCGCGCGCGTTCGCAGGTTTTGAAGGGCTCCGCCTGTCTCGCAGTCTCAGAGCGTTCCAGCACCTGTGCAGAATCTACATGCATGGATCGCACTGAAGATGGGACTTTCCCGCTCCGCGCTGCGCACCGGACCGCGCACACGCGCGAAGGGTTGTAGTGCAGCTCCGCGAGCGGTGTATGGGTCTCAGTGAGTGGCAGAAATTGGGGGATGGTTGGTGTTGCGGCAAATGGGGCTTGTTTAAGTGGGAGCGCTGTGGAGCGCGCGTGGAGCGGGAGGAGCGTTGAAGGCATTGTTGGCATTTGGAGTGCGATGGGGGCCATGGGGCGCTGATGGACGGCGAGTGGGGAGCTTATATATCCGCGGCACTTTGTTCCGTGCAAGCGGCGTGTCTTTGAAAGCGCTTTGTGTGGATGTACAAACGTATGGTGATATTGGAAGGATAAATAACAAAGAACATTGAGACTTACGTGTGCGCGACGGAGTGTACGCGCTTGTTTGAGCCTAACAAATAGCTTCAGCTGCCGAAACCGTGCTGGTATATCAATTCGTCTCTATAGTGGAAATCAAATATATGCAGAATTTCGACATACGACAGCGGGCGTTGCTTGCTTTCAATGCACTGGTAAAGAATTGTTCCGGGGCCGGTGCATGGAAATAGCCGGCAATTGTATGTCGGGGAGCTTACTTACCTAAACATGCCCTTTGGCCACCTCTCATCGTCCCCGCTGGCGCAGCCGTCGCAGCCCGCGTGAAGGCGCCGCCTGTACGTGGATTCCATATCTATACACGGTTCGCCAACCCTTTCTGAATCTCTATCCAGTCTTTCACATCTGCTCCAGGTCACCGTAACCCCACCGCCCGCCGACCACACGTCCCCGCCTGTGCGCTCTCGGGCCATGATTCCAGGCAGGCTTTCTCACTTGTGCACGTATGCATGAGTGCGGCGCTCCTGGTACAATTTGGCAAGAACTTCCACAGGCGCATACGTCAAGTCACAGCCGCCGTCGCTCTTCGACCTTTCTCGTGGCCCTATGTGCGGCTCCCACAGCGACTCCGATTCCGTCGCTGTTTCCCCGCTTCAAGGTTCTCTCCTCCTGCCTTCAGCCCGTCTCAGTACTGCCTTTCAGACAGTACAATGTCCTAAAGAACACCTCTACACGCACATCCCGCCTTCAATGAAATTGGAACGTGTTTGTCCCGCCGCCATATCCACACCGAGCTCAGCATCGCGACCAGTATTGACTCAGATCTGCATCGCGCGTGCATCGCACATTCACATCCAGCGCGCCGGTGTCTCCCCTACCTACTCCGCCCGTGTTCGCATTCCCACCACCTCCCCGCTCCGTCGTCCATCTCCTGCCTTCGTGTGTTCTTCTGGATAGGCCACCGCCACACGACCTGCATCCCATGTGCAACTCCCACCACGAACGCGCTGCCGTCGCGTCTCCCTATTTCACGACTATCGCTTCCCTGTCTGCTGTGCGTCGCCGTCTTCGCGCCACCGCGCGTCTCCTGCCTAGGCGGTCTGTCGCCCAGCCACATGTCGCTATGATTCATCGCCTGCGGTCAGCGGATCCCTTGTGTATGCTTCCCGCCGCTGTCTCCGCGCCCCAGCCCAATGTCTAGGCGGTACATACCCGAGCGTGCGTCATCACCGGTATGTACCGCCTGATGGAGCCTGAATCGCCTGGGCGCGGACCTTGCGGGGAGCGTACACCCCCCCCGTACGGGCGCATGCTGCTACGTGCGTGTCTCGGCTTCAGTGAAATCGGCCCCTCTACGCGCACACTGCGCATCCGGAGCGGCGGATCGCGCGCCTGGTGCCCTTATGCATCCTCCTCGCCGCTCTCTCCGTGCCCCAGCCAAGGTTCTAGGCGGTACATACTCGAGTATACGCCGCCGCCGGTATTTCCCGCCTAATCGAACCCGAGTCGCCCTGGGCGCGGAAGTTGCACTTGGCGACGTACATCGCTCCCTTGCGTATCGCCCGCTACCCCTGCCTGCTCCCTCCTTCCACATTCGCAGTTCGCCGGCTACCGCTGCCTGCGCGCCCTGGGCGTTCTTCCAGATAGAACGCGTCTCTGCACGCCGCTGAGGCGTGTCCTAACTAATATAATGGACAGCTCGAATAGCAGCGTGCACGCGTGTGGGGAGCAGCGCATGTCACCTATCTGCTGGCCGTTTTCCCGCTGGCCACCTGCCTCCCTCGTCCGCTGCACGAATTTCCATCAGACGGGCCACTGCACTGGCGTGCGCCACGATGGGCATGGCCCGTCGTGCAACGGTCGTGGGGTAAGTGTACGGTGTATCTTCGTCTTTTTCCGTCTGATCGCACTCCCTCTCAGCGCCTGGGCGACGCCCGCCGCCGCCGTCTCCTCGCTGGTTCTCTTCTTCCCAGACAGGACACCCGCGAACATACGCTGCTACGTGTACGTCGGTCTGGTCCCGTGGATTCCAAGGGGGGGCAGGGGCGGCGCTCATTGCGTATGTAGCGCTCATATTGATACGCTTGTAATATCTCCACAGGGCGTCAAGTCAGCGCTACTTCATATCGACGTTGTTTTGTTCACATAGCGTCAGCAAGGCAAAGTGAGGCGATTTACGGGAAATTATGCCCTTTTCCCTACGAAATTGTTATTTAAATAAACTTTATATTGACATGTAATTTTTCCAGTGCCCGCTTACTAAAAATTACAATTATGCTAAGTACGCGCGCAGCTCAACGACGATTTGTTAATTTGTACCGAGCGCGTTTACGAAATGACATGTGCGAAGGTGCAGTATTCTCAGAGATGAGACCGACAGAAATCAATTACACAGGCACGATATAAATCAGGAAACTACGCTTTGATACACAACGAAACTTCCCACATGTGCGTTCATGTTCGTGTCACTACAAGCTACTACAAGTGAAGGGTGTAGCGCACGCTATAGAATACGAGGAAACCAAAAATAACCTGTGAAAGTACATACACGCTAATACCCTGCCGTTGATTGGCTGGATAAATCTTCAGCGTCGCGGAAATTGAATTGGGCTGTGCAGCTCGCGTCCAGGGAGCATCGTCTCTTTCACGCTCGTCCACCACCAAGCCCTCGCGCCCCTCGCCACATCGCCGTCTACCCATAGCCCCGATCTATCCGCGATCTATCTGATTCTTTACCTACGTGCGCTCGCCTCCATCGCAGCGCTTCACGGGCCCATCTGCTGTCCACTGTCTGTCGTCTTCTCTGCGCGCCCGTGCCTCACTACCATTGACAGACAGAAATCCACCCAGGCGTATTCCGCCAGGGTCATTGCCTTTCTTTCAGACAAGATATATGGTTTGGAGGCTTTGCAGGAGTGCACCGGGACTATGCAGCCCTGTACAGCCGCCGCTCATTAGCATCGCTGTACTCCAGCGCACCGCCATATATCAACCTGTAGATTGTTACCGTGTCCCTTCGCGCACTCCACGCACCCACTGCACACCGCCCTCTACCGTCTCCCCGCGCCACGCGCTTTCTTCCCGACAGAAAAACCCCTGGCGCAGGTCTCTACTCGGAACTCACGCCTGTTGGGTGACAATCTCACTGTCTGTTGTGCGCGCATTCTGCATGTGGCCCGCACCTTCCGTACGCTTCCCTCCTCTTTCTCTTTCCGTCATCTCGCTTCCGCCCTCGCTCGCGTACTTACGCAGCCAGTTCCCGTCGCTCTGGGCGTCCGCCGCCCGTGCACACCGCGTCGCGCATCTCCCGCTTGGTCTCCTGTGATTGCGTGCCATCCACCCGTATTGTGCGCCGCCCTCCGCGCCCTCCGCGCTCCGTGCATGTGTATACCTTCAGGCACGGCGTCTCCCGACATGCATCTCCATGGAAATTCCTCGCCTGTTGCATTGTTTAATCGCTGTACATCACGGGGCGCGCAGCCCGTGCGCGGCGCAGCGCAGAACATATCTCACACGCCTGTGCCGTGGCCCCCAGGTTCGCGCATGCACGATGTTGGGTGCATCTGCTGCCGGCTACACACTCTGCGTCAAATGTCGTCGTACCTGACGGCCCAGCGTCCGCCGCACGCCTCCGCGTGTATGTCTCGCTCACGCTGACCGCCCTCCGTCAGCGTCGCTGCGCTCCCAAGCGTTGGTTCCAGACAACACTCATCCCTGGCGTGGGGCGCCACGGGATGTGTTCGCCTGGTTATTGTCTAATCCATAGACTTGGACGAGCGCAACACGCATGCGGCGCGGCGCGTCGCTGATGAGTATGCATGTGCGTGTCACCCATGCACACACCCGTGTTCCCGCATGCTATCCACTCGCCACTTGTCTCATGCTGCCGGCTCCGCACCCCAACGCTTTCCTACGCGACTGGGAGCTTCCCGGTGCATATATCCCCCGCGTTACATGGCCGGTATCGGAATCGTCGGGCGGCACGCAACGTGCATTCCGCACGGCGCGTGTTTCGCATACGGGATGCGCTCGGTGCCGTGCTTCACCATACGCGGGCTCGCGCGCACACGAAAACGCGGCCACTTCCGCGTCCGCTATCCCTCTCTCCCACATATTTTCCGGTCACTACACGCCGCCGTCGCCGCCTCCTCTCCCTGGGCATATCTTCCAGACAGGAAATGCGCGGGAACACGCCTCACGTGCATGACCCGCCTGGTATGAAGGCCGTAAGATGTAGACGGGGCGCAATGGGCAGTTCGTCTGGAGCACAAGTTATATACTCTTCATCTATTGCGTCGCGCCGTTCTGCGCGTCTCTCTGCCCTCCATAACCCACACCGTGCACTGGCCATCTCGTAGTCCGCTGTGCCACAAGCGGCGTCCCGTATTGATCATACATTCCCTGCGCCTGTTGTCAGTCCACCAGGCACTGACGCGTAACGCCCTGCAGCGATGATCCAGTGCTACATGAACAACCAGGCATCTCCCCCCACGGCGTCCCGCAGACATGGATAGCACCACTGGGAAATCGAGTGCATGCTCTCCGCGAGGCTCGTCCCGCTGGCCGCCGCGGCGTTCGCGACCTCGAGGAGTAGTAACCGGCGGCGTCTAGCATAGTGCATCACCTCGCTTACCTCCCGCTGCCGTGCAGCTGCCTCATCTGACGCTTCACGGCGCTCTGTGCGTCTCCGCCCACTATGACGCGCACCGCACACTGACCATCCTGCAGCCCGTCACGCCACGAGTGCACGCGCACGCGCACGCATACACTCCGCGTTGTAACGTCTCTTTTCATTAAACTGTCCGTACCCGGCGTGTAGTAATTGTGAAATCAAGCGCGTATAATTGTATTTACAAACATACCGCTTTTTTTCCTTGTCTCGAAGTTTACTTTTCTCATTTTTCTTTGAGTAAATTAGGTTACGCCTTCCGGCTTATTCTACTGACCAATAACTCATTCTTTCTATTATATGTCTTCTACATGTAAATCTCATCCTTATTTTGTTATTTCCCTCCAAATGGTTCAAACCTAATTCCGAATGAGGCTTAAAATTATGTTCAACCTAACGCAAACGGGGCCTCCACCTTGCCTCATTTCATCAATACGCGTCATTTCCAGTGGTTGTCAGGAAAGATTCTCGCCGATCTCGTTGTCCACAAATGGTCCATGTTTTGCGCAATCGCCTCCAGCTCCGACGAAGCGCTTCGCGACTACTAAGAGGCTCTCAACTTCGGTAGAATGAGCGCAGGTATCCCGCCCACCGCTGCCCGCCACCCATCAATACCAGGGCATCACACCCATGGTACTCACGCGAGAACGTCTGACTCCCAGGCTTGCTTTTACAGACCACATTCGCCTACGGTTACTCAGGCGTGCTCTGGACTTTTCCCGTGAATGGGGACTCAATTGCATTCCCACAATCATTACTTTGTGAACGTGTTTGGGGTAACTAGTGCACGCCCATGACCACGCGCTTATCCGTGAGGTCCCCAAGCGACATGTCTGTGAGTGCTTACCACTCATTATTATTCATCGCGCAGGTGAGAGCTTACCAGTTCCTGCCGCGCTTGTCTGCGGGTTTCACTCCCGTTGGATTTCTCGGAGTGTGAGCGCTGACTTGTCCCTGCAGAGACTGCTCAGAGAGATCTTGAAGGCAAGCCGGTGGCCGAAGGCACGTGTTAGACGCGCTCTCCTTTATATGTTGGAAGGCCTTAGGTGCGTAGTATCATCATCAGAACATTAGCTCTCTATATTGAATGAATGCAAAGACGTCACGTGACACCCGCAGGCGGGGTGAATCGATACTTATTCGTCTACAAGCTAGACGAAGCCAGCGCTCGAAAAGCTGCACTTCGGTAATCAAACCTCGATCTCTTTACCCGCGTCGCCTCTTGGAACGCGGCCGGAATGGGGGAGGCCGAGGAGAGGCGCAGGCACCACGCAAGCACCGTGGGAAACGGCAGCACATCATCCATCACGGCCGGGATGGGCGAGCCGCGACTCAAGCTTGACTTCGGAGATCCGATTATCCAAGAAGATAATCTGCCACGGTGGAGACAGAAACGCTAGATGAAGGGCTCCGATTCAGAGAACGAGAAAAATGCACTAATATAGCTTGTTGATCCAGTTGTTTATAAATGATAATTCATGTAACTTTTTTGTGAATACTATACATATCTACCTTGTAGATTCTACACCAGGTCCTACCACACCACACAAAAACAGAACCAAGCCATGGACAATATAAGCGGAGGTTTTAATAGTACACCATGATACTTGACTAAAACCTAAGGAAGCGCAACCACGACCTGGGAACACTCGACCACGAGCTGACCTATTCAGTACGATGTACGCCATGAAAACCTGGCTTTGTTGGGTGTACAAACAGAGCATGATGATCTCGAATAAATGGCGGAAAATAATGTCATACCGTGTGGTTGGACGCCCTCCAGCGCGTATTGTCAATGGGCGATAATCCAAGGCTCCGTGAACGATGAACGATGAACTTTCGTCCCGGACTCCCTCTCGCACGTACGGCGCGCGCCACTGGACTTTCGAGCGCCTGCTCTCCTTATAGCTCGCCCCTTGAAATCGGCCAGGTTTTCGTGTGAGGTATCCAGTGCGTTTGCATCCCGAAACACCGAAATATAACCATTTTGAGCGTTAGGAGCATGACTCGGGCAAATGACTATAGGGAGCAAATTCAGCACATGAAACTCGCGGACTCTCGTCGCTAGAGCGCATGCAGGTACACCTAGATACCAATTTCCGTGATATTTAAACTACAGCATACCGTAAAAACCTAGCTAGCTACTTCCCTTCTCCCTGGTACATTTTCCCCCCATTCCTATCTTGAGGAGTCCAGTCTCTCGCTCATTTCGAAGTTCCCAGTACATAGATTATTATTTATTCCCTAAATAAATACACTACACTCCTTACCTTTCCGTGAACCCCCAAGACGTCCACACCAGTCGTCGCTCGCACCCCACAACAACCTTTCATTCGACCTGGAAAAGTAACTATTCGATGCTCCGCGGCATTCTCAGCGTCTCGTTCGTCCATGCGCGGCCGTATTGGTGTACGTCCCTCCGTTGTGCGAGTGACTCGGAGTGCATGCATGGTCTGATTTATTGACGTGAGCAGCTTGACTGTACCGTTGTGGACTACCTGCACACGCGCAGATTCCACATACTTGGAAATGTGGCCAAGTGGGGTCTGCGCGCGGCTACCTCTAGGGGAATGCTGATCAATTCCTCAATCGCGTATTGTTTCGAAACGATTCTCTGGATCTCCAGTGTCACATCACGCGCCCGGGATGCGCGAACCTTAACCTCTGGACCGTCGATTCCACCTGTTGCGGCCGTGACATTGGAAGCAAGCGGTACTTCATATGTGCGTCTACTAATATTATTTGTAAATTTGCCACCGTTGATAATGAAGTGATTTGCATTGTTATAAAATTCCATAGACGAACCTGCATGTGCATTAGACACGAGTACCCAGGAAAAGACGACGATAAGCATGAAGAAACTTCGATAACGACGTTCCAGATAGCTAATCGTGAGTGGACTAAGGACGCGGAAGGTATTAAGAGTGATTTTAGGGTCGCAGACCAGAAGGACTTCGGAGAACTTGGAGGTGCTGAGCGTGGAGGCCTCAGCATATACACATTTACTAATCCGAGACACTGATACCACGGCGCGCCGGGCGCGGTGCCGGATACGGGCCGTCGTGGGAGCGTTCGGAGCACGGTCCGCTGAGGTGGTCTGTGCGCTGAGGGACCTTCTTTCTCTCTTTCCACTTCACGCATTTCAACGGTGATACCGTACATAACTCTCCTATGCGCTCGTGGGGTCATGGATGTAAGGATCCGGGGACACAAGGTATGTGGACTCTATGCCCCGTTCTGCTCTTCTGACCTTCTTTGCCCTCGCAGTCTATGCCGTTCGCGTCTCGCTTTCAATCGTCGTGGGCGCTGTCAGCGCGTTCCTGTTTGTTTCACAGGTCGCTGCGTCCGCCCCGTTTCCCTCCACCTCTCGCCACCGATACACAGTGTCATACTTCCAAGCATGTCTGCTCAGCTGAGTGTGATCCGCCAATGCCCAACACTTTAGCGCGGGTGTAGATTTGGCTTGCGGGCGAACGGCGGGCTGTGTCTGGTACGTATGATGTATGTATGTACACCCCTTCCTCCCATGCTTCGTTCTTCGGCTTCCTTGCTGGCTAACTTCCACTGTTTATGATTATCAGCTACGATTGCCCCTCCGGATCCCGGTGCTCCCTGGCCTTGTTATTCTCCGCCGTCCTGGAAGGAACGCATGCGGGCCCTCCCTCCCGATAAATTGTCCAACGCCGCATCTCATCTTGGTGTACTGTCATCTGCGGCCAACCAAACCGGTACGTACGTCGCCACATCACAATCCATCTTACCTTCCCTTCTTTCACATTGTCTCCGCCACTGATTTACCCTCCTCGCTTCACCGTCCTTTTCCACCACGTCTTCTCCACGGCGCTCACAAGTGCTTCTCTCTCTTATTAGATTTATGCATGCACGGATTTGTCCCATTGTGACATATCGACGGCATTCCAGGTGTGTGCGTCTTGCAGTGCTGCGCGACGCTGCTGCCTTTCGTTCGCTTTTCTAATTCTTCGTTTTTATTAGTATTCACGGCGTTCCCTACTGTGGATGTTACTACAGCGCTGACCCACTTGATTAGTGACAATAATGGTATGTCGAGGCCCAAATTCATGATCCATCTCACCTTCACGCATCTCAGCATCTTTTCGCCGACAGGCCTTCAGTCGCTCCTCATCGTCCCTTCGTGTAGGCGTTATCATTCATGCGTGAGCCTCCTGGTGCGTAGCCATCATATCTGTTCATTCGTCTCATCTCCGTTCCTTTCTACAGCTCCGACCCTATCTGAATATCGCGTCGCCGCCATAGACCTTCCCGTATCCATGTGGAATGTATGCGCGTTGCACGCTGCCTGCGCCTCGTTTTTCATTGCGGTGCGTCTTCGCCCTCCCACCACCTTCTACGAGTGTATTTGCCCCCTATTCTACACCGCCATTCCCCTCCCAAGTACCAGCACATTCCGTACACATATTTGCAGATTCCTTCATCTCAAAAAGGCGACTGATGTGCATGCACCCAGTGGCAATTATGCATACTAGCGTGTAGTTTTGTTTCATGAGGGAATATGGGGTGTGTGCGCTGCCTGTTCCACTTCTACTGGGCTCTGTGTTGCAGTCATGTAGCGCGCCAGCAGCGCAGGGCGCGATCACCCTGTATGACTACCCCAACCCGAGACAGAGACATCCCGGCACGCTGCGAGCCGCGGAGCTGCATAGGTGCGCACCGCGGAGGCGCGATACTCAACGCACTTTTGCATACATACCCCCCCCTCCAGCCTCGATCGCAGCGTGCAGACGATGTGCACTGCGGAGCGGGCCGTCACTGTGGTTCCGTCGGCTGTTGTCTGGATAGGAATGTCGGTGACTCGGTGCGGAGCTGAAGTGCTAATGACACGCGGAAATCGCTGATTTCGGGAAGTGGTGCAGGATCCATTCGACGCGCACGCGATGGTTATTGGGGCGTTGGATGCGCTGCAGAGACGAGCAGGGTTATTCTACGGCTGAGGGAGAGGATCAGGCATCGGGGGGGGGAACGTGGCTTAGGACCAGTCCCACGCGTCGCGAAAGCACGTGGAGCGTCGCGGGTTTCGCAGGTAGGGAAGAACAGAGGGACGGGAAGCGCGCCGCGTCTGAATCAGGAACGCGCTCACCGTTTCGGCGTCTTGTATCTGTTCCATCCAATTGATCGTGCCCTCAAACGAAAGTTTTGAGATTACGACCTGAGCAGACGGCTGCTAGTGCATGTCGCGCAGTCAGTGCATATAGGTACATATATGCACTTGTGCCGCCGAGGGGCCGTCTCTCGCCGCTCTATGCGGACGTGTATGCGCGCAGCAAAGCATGCTAGAAGTTCAACTAGCAGAAGCGATTTCAGTGCGTGCCGCGTCCCTTTGAGTGCCGCCTGCTGTGTTTTCATCAAGAGAGGGCTTTCTGCGTCTGGTGTAACGAGGATGAGGAGGAGCTTTCAATTGGGCGCGGGAAGCGCGCAGCGCGGACTCGTTGTACTAGCTCTAATACTGCTAGTATACTCGCCGTCCGGGCGCTGCGCTGATCCACCGCCGCTCCTCGCCACCCCTCTCGGCGCATATCGCGCGAACCTGCCCTCTTCTATTTTCAACACACTGCCTTCCGATCTCTGCCGCGCAGCCGAACACGACACATGCGCACGCTGTCCTTGTTCTTCCGCCCCCAAAACACTGCGCGGCTCATTTCTACGAGCGGCTCGCAGGTAGGAAACACGATACGACGCGGCTCAAGGTTCCCGCGCCATTTCAGCTTGTTGATCTGCTGCTGGCGTAGGTGTTGTATCTGCTGAGGCGATACACACGGTCTGTCGTGACGCGCGCTGGACATGGCGTGCCTGCCCTCGCAATACATACGTGATACATCCGCGAATGTCGCCCAACGTCGGGCGCTGTCGGGTCTGAATCCACGCCGCGTACCTCCGCTGGACTACTCCAGACGCCCCCCAAGAAAGTTATATGCTTTAGAGTGCGCGTTTTATGTACGCGCCGCGCAAGGCTCCATGATAGAGCCCAGATATGCGGTGCATGGGCGCGGCATCGATATCAATGGCTATCTGGTCTGACAATCATGTTCAAGGAAGAGGCAAACTCAAATCCCAAGGTTATGCTTTGTAAAGCAGAGTATTGCTAATTGTATCCGAGGGTACGGTATTCCGTGTGGTGCTGATTGAATTCACCGGTTTGGTAGTGATGAAACAGATGGTGAATATGCACAGGAACCCAGGCGTTTGCCTAATTTAAATGACAGCTGAGCTCTGCGACTGAGCGTTCATTGGATAAAGCAGAAGTTTAGGGAGTATCAGAATTTTAGAGCCTGTGCGCCCGTTCATAATATAGCTATAATTATTTCCAGGAGGGCTTTTCCGTATCATAAATTCTATCGGCATTCCATCTACATCGGACTCTTGTGGTTATTTTGGTCATCGCGCCTGCATAGCAATTCAGGACCAAGTATCTAGCACGCGTCGTTACATATACATATCCTCGTCCATGTCGTCCCACGGCCAGTGACCCATAATCTCCTCCTGCTCCTTCGGCGACTGAACCCCCGCCAACGCTTCCTCCTTGCACTCCTTGAAGAAAGCCACGGCACGCTCGTAGTCCTCAACCAGYACCCAGCCCTCCTCCCCGACGTCGTGCATAGACTGTAAGCGCTCGAAGCCCCTGGTCGCTTCGCTCAGTTCTTTATCCAGCACCGCCGTATCGTCCAAGTCCTTGGCGTCGAACTCGAGGGGACACGGCACGCCTCCACCCGTAAGCTCCTCCCACTTGTTCGTGGCTTGGATAAGCGCAGCCTTCAGGTCGGAGGTCTCACCCTCCCACGGGCCACCAGCRTATAGGAAAAGTYGGCAACGGAGCGCGTGCAGACGGTCCATAAAGGCGGCGTAGTGGAGCGGGTTACACTCCCTCGTGCTGTTGAYGTAGAGATAGTGAACGAGGCGACAACGGTAGCGATACTCCTCGCCGGCTCGCCGAGCTTCGCTCATCTCGTCCAGGTTCTCCGGTCGAGAGGGCGGCGTCATGGACTGMGACGCACCATCTGCGTGGTTCTGGAGGCGTTGGGGAATGCCAGCGAGGAGAAACATGGGTAGGATAGAGGTATGTTGCCAGTCAAAGACACYGATGATTTTGCAGTCGGAGCCGGGCTCCCATGACACGAAGATGTTGTTCGGCTGGAAGTCTGGATGGCGGATGTAGAACTGACTTAAAGCGGGGTCGCTAGGAACGAGCGACGACGTGATGCTGAGGTACCGCTCCAGGTTCTCGATGTGGTCCGATGGCGACTGCTGCTGGTACTTATAACTGGGCCTCCTTTCGCGCCGCAGCGGTAGGAGCGGTTGTCCRGAGCGCTTTAGGYAGGCGATCTCCTTCTGCGCCGCTGCTGCGAGAGCTGCTTCGGYGCTATGGTCTATAGATACCAGTTRRTTCGAGGRCGTAATAACAAAGAGGCGGAGAGTGGCATACATGGTCCTCGATGTACGTCGAGCCCTGCCCGTYTGCCATACCACAACGCCAGCTTCGTGTCCGGGCCGACGCAGAAACGCTTGTCMTCCAGAGGCACGCCCAGCCCTGGGGCGACCTTCTCGAGGTCTTCGGTGAAGTATAGGCTCCCGCCAGCGGGGAATGGCTGAGCCATCATGCGTGCCTCRATCTGRGTGAGCTGGCGGATGACGGAGATGACTTCCTCGTCCCCGAGGCYAGACCAGACTTCGCTAAGCTTTGGGCCGCGAACGAACTCCATAAGAATATACGGGGTTCCAGCGACGTTGTCCGAGCCGGTCGAGTACCCGTATATCTCAGGGACAGGGATCCCGCAGGACCGCTGGTAGTCGATAGTGGCCACCTCGCTGGCGACGGCGTAGTAGTCAGGGACTGTCATGGGGTAGGGAACCCGGGCGACCACCTGCCGACCATCGTGYAGAGCGACGACGAAGGTGCGGTTGAACCCGCCCTCAGCGAGCTTGGAGATGCTGACGACATCCGCAGGWCTCTGATGCACAGACTCGGCTGCAAGTCGACACAGCCCGTCGACATCGAAGGCGACCCTCCGCTCCYTGTGGCGAAGAGCGTCGTTGTAACTTAACGATAGAGATGACAGGTCAGATATCTATGCGCTAGAAGAACRCTTATGAGACTTACACCCAACGCCCAGAAGTGTAGTCGTAGAGGTCGTTTGGAGACTCGGTCATAGACGAAAAGGCGCGACGTGGCAGCGAACGGGTGGTGGAGATGGAGCTCCGGAAGGMAGAGACAAACRGTCGCAGAGAAGCGGGAGCTTTGAGCTTGTTGAAGACGACGGAGCTCGTCCYCCCAAGGCGGAGCATGCCAAAGTAGGCTGAGGTGAGGTCGCGGTGGGGGAAAAGAAGCCTTTTCCGTAGCGGGCCGTGCCGCCGAGATCCACCGCCTCAAATTACATCGAGCGCATTAGGCGACCAACGAAAATTATTCCTTCACGCCACAAGCCAGGTTTTCAACCGCCATGACAGCATTCGGAGGTGACGTTCAAACAACGGTGTAGAGGCAAGCGAGATACAATTTACATATTCGACGTAATCAACAAACGACATTTGCGCGCGAGCGCGGTGTGTGCGTGGCAAGAGCATTTAGCAGTGTTCAGTCGTGTTACGCGTGGATATCAGTCTTCGGTATAGATTTATCAGTTCGTCCGTTCAACCGGTAAAGTACAGGGAGGAGGCTACGGCGAAGGAGAGAGAATTGACAAACGGTCGAGCATGACGGACGCGTGATGGCATCCGGCTGTATCCGGCCCAGCACCGCTTTGACCTGCGCCGCGTCGCTTGCCCACGCCTCCTGCTCAGCACGGCGAAATATGCATCGCCTGCCTCCCGTCTTTTTCGAGCACACGCGTATCGCCCCCACCGCCATCGCAGCACTCACGCCTCTGGTCTTCAGTGGCAATCGAACGTGGGCGTCAACACAGGCATAGCATCAGAAACGCGTCCTCATTGCATTACCAGGACGTAAGGCAGCGGCCAGACATCGGTGCGCTTACAGCAGTTCGCCGGGCATATCAGGACGAAATGAACTTGAAGTTGCCGAAATCACGATGGGCGTCAGCGCAGGCGTAGAAAGTTGAAACGGCGACATGTCCAGCGATCGCCGATAGTGATGATCGATAGAAAGTTTACAGTAAAGCTGGTGAATCAGAGCGTACTGAGGCGATGTAAGCATAACGGCGACGGGCGGACGTATTCTGCCGCCTGCGTCTCAATGCGAAAACACGGCTGCGAGGATTATTGTAGAGGACCGCGAGCGGCAAGCGGAAATGAAGCGCTCACCACGGAGCGCAGAACGCTGAATACTCACCCCCAATAACATGTTCACGGACGGCGTTGATATAGAGCTGGGTAGCACTGTCACCATACGAGGAACCAACGAGGAACTGTGGCTGGCCGACGTCGTGTGTGAAGTGAGTGGATATCGATGGCCTCGGGATTCCACTGGCCCGAGTGTTTACACGTGATGGACGCGTATCTTGGTTTTCCCTGCTGGTTCTGCCTGTTTCTGACCAAGGCCGACGCACACTGCGGCGCTGCTGTAAGTACTTCTGAGTTTACGTCTGGATTCGAAGTATGTACGTGCTTTACTTGATCTATTACTGCTTGTTCTCACTGTGCGCAGGATCGCCCTGTATTCGACACGTCGTTATAATCTGCGCCACACTCCTCCCTGTCCCATGGTGGCACCCGCGCCGCCTCCTCAACTTCTAAGGGCCCCTCCTTCTGCTCCGCGTGCCGTCCTCTGATCCATCGTGCGCCCGTCTTCGCTCACAATTCCCCGACAGCAACGTCTACCTCCACTTGGCTGAGCCTTCTATGCACACCGCCTTCACCGAAGACGTCAACGCTGACAAGACAGAACTCGCCGGTCTGCGAGCCTGAGCTCGCTGCCCACGTCTCTCAGCAATACCGCCGTACACGTCTGGGTGCCGGCGCTGCCTCACTCGCTCTCTTGGATAGACATGCGGGAGCTTTCTGGTATGCAGGCCCCTTTGGAGGAGCAGCTCACGTACGTCGGCGCTGCGTCGCGCAGTCAAAACCGGTGTTGCCATCGCCGCCCGCGTTGAGGCGGATGATCCAGCTGGCGCGTACAGAGAGCATGTCTCCCGTGGTCAGACCCCTGCCCGCACCGAGACTTACTCAGGCCGTGAATCCACTATACGCAGAGCAACACGTTATCCTCCACGAAGGACGGGCCCGTGCCCCAATTTCGAGTGAAGGTATGCCCAGCGCGTTTACTACCTCATCGTTCTCGTCAGTGCTCACCGTGTTTCAGGTCCACTACCCGCCTCGCTCTGACTCGTGCCCTCAGAAACGGGCGACGCGTATACCCGCTGGCACCGCCATGCATCCCGTACGCCGGTGTTAAGGAACCTCAGCGCTGATGCACACGACATTCGACGGCCCCGACAACGCGCCCGTGTGCTCTCACATCCCCGTACTCAAGCCGCTGTGTCCGGTGATATAGGCGGTAGCAGCACATGGAGATCCCCCTCCATACACCCCTGCCCTCCGCCGATTCAATTGTCGATCCAACGGGACCATCGCCGCTCGAACCCCTCACTCGCCCGCATCTCCCGCGTCGCGTCTTTGTGTGCGTCGTCCCGCGCCCGGCGCCTCGCGCCGCACACCGGCCACGCCACACCGCCACGAGCGGCGTCAGCGCGCCTACACCCGGCCGTCGTACGTCCACGCTTGCCTGTTGTCACGTGTGCAGCGTGCTTGCACTGACGCGATCTACTGAAGCAATCATCCAGGCCTCCACGAAGGGCGCGACGTCGCTCCCTGTGGCCCGCCACGGTCGTTCGTGAACCGGCTCTTCCGCGGCATGTCCCGATCACCATCGCCGTATTCGGGACCTCGGGGCGCAACTGCGCGATTATCGACGCCGGGCTTGGATGCTCGCTCGCTGTACACGGCCACGACGTCAGCGTACGTCCCGCTCGTCTGTTTGCGCGTGTCTTGTGTGCGCGGAAGCTGACCGATTAATGTGGGCAGTTCAAATGCATGGCTGGTATTGGAAATGTGCCCAAGTGGGACCGCAGCGCGGGTGGGCGGGTACCGGTTCCATCTGTGCCGATTAAGGAAAGCTACCCTGGAGATTGTGCATTCCAGAGCGCGCTGAGCAGGTCGTCTGGCAGAGAAATTGTGGATGGAGTAACATTCAACGTGAATCACAGTTTCCCGCTTTATTTTCTTTTGCTCAATCAAGGGGAGAAAGCTAGCCACCAGTGTGCGCCTGACCTTTTATATATAGTATATCATTGTTGTTTTAAATTACGGGGCCGAAAAGACACGAGTAATTTCAAGGTAATCAACTATAATGAATAAATTCTGTATTCTACGTCTCTCTAGCCACGAAGATTTATGCCAACGATGCAAAAAGCTTTTCCACGGCCTGAAGCCGGCATGTGGCGCCGCGTCCCGGGACCGGTTACCTGCAGTAACCGGCGGTGTTGACGTTGACGTTGAACTTGAACGTAACGCTGCAGCTCCCTCAGTGCTCCGCCGATGTCTTGCGCTCCCTCGTAACCACCTCGTCTCTTGTGTCACGCCGTTCTGTGCATCTCTCCGCCTACCGTGCTCCACGCCGCGGACGGACCACCCACAGCCCGCTATGCCACAAATACACCCTCGACGGCCGCATGTCCTCGCGCGCCTGTTGTTTATGTAGCAGGTGCCAATGCATGAACCTCGCAGCGATTAATCCAGGGCTCTTTGGACAAGACGGCGTTCCCTGCGCTGACGCGAACGCACAGCTCTCACCACTGGGCATTCAAGAGCCTGCCCTCCGCGGGGCTCGTCCCACTCGCTGCCGCCGCATTCGCGAACATGGGAGCAGTAAACAGCGGTGTCTCGCCTCGAAAGCAGGGCCGGGTTCGGACGATGTCCATCTCGCATCTCCTCCACTCCCCCACACCCACGTTGACTCCTGCGTTGCGTCTCTTTGTGCGTCTCTGCGCCCACTATGTTTCACGCCGCACACTGACCGCCCCGCAGCCCGATATGCCACGAATAGCTCCCCGTATGCAAATCCCCCGGCCGACCGTCCGTCTTCTCGCGCGTATTGTCCTTGCAGGGCTCCGTGAACGATGAAACTTTGCTCCCCACTCCCTCGCACATGCACTGCTCACGGCTCGCGCAACTGGACCTCTTCGTGGGGCTCGTTCCACCCACCGTCGTCGCGTTTGCGACCTCGAATAGCAACTCCCTGTTCCTCCGCGGCTGCGTGCTCAGCGTCTGGGCGTTATGCACAGTCATATTAATGTACGTCCCCCTTCTTTGCAATGTGTCTGTGTGTAGTGTGTTGGTGGGCTGATTGAAACGATGCGGCGTAGTTCGACTGAATCCTCGTGAATTACCTGCACACGCTCGAGTTCACAGCCGTCTACGTTCGAGGAGCCGTGCGTGCGCAAAGCGTACAACGTCGCCAGCTGCATGCTCACCACCGCGCCGCTGGCGAGCCCGCTCCTGCACATGCATGCGTTGCGTCGTCACCCGTAAGCTTTTATTATACGCATGTAGTGATTCATCTGACGTGCTGCTGTAGTCGAGATCGCTGTAGGCTATCCAGAGCTTTGGAACACCGCACGCGACCCCCAATGCCTCGAATACCCCGACGAATTCGTCTTCGCTCTCGACCGAACGTAAGCGGTGCCGCACGAATGGCAGGATCCAGGACCTGCCGCGAGCCAAGTTTTGCGTCATGTGCGATTTATGATTGTCTTAGTTTTCACTTTTTTTGTTTAAATTTACTTTGAATATCAGGCCACCCCTGCTTCACCTCGTATCAGATGACGCCCAGCGGCGCATCGCCGCCTCAACGCTAGCCCTCTTCCCCTCCCTCTTGCGAGCCCGCTCAAGACGTACGTCGGATTGCGCTACACAGCGTGTCAATATATCAGCGCGATCAGTCAGAGCGTCGGTACGCTCATATCTCAATCACGATCGAGAAGCCGATTCTGATGAAGAATGACCGCGTCATGAAGTGGATGAAGCACAATATGTAAATGGAAAAGACGGCTCTGGTGAAGTAATTGTTCGTCTCTGCATATCCGACTTCAATTCATCTGCTTACATATCTTCGCAGGCGGGGGAAAGTTGACAACGGTAACCAGCGTAATTACCGGGGGACAATGTAATTTTTTGGATCAATTGGAACTCGACGCAGTTCCACTTACGATGACCAGCACCTAGATGCGTCTATTAATTATGACGAAGCACATGTCGTTCCTGTCACCGTCTGACTTCAGCACTAGAAGTTTCATTGTACCAGGTAGACGTATGCGCGTAAACAAATTTGAAGGATTGACGATCAAATGCATGGGTCGATACGATACATGGACAGGCACTCGAAATAAAAGTAGATATTAATTACGGAGTCGAAGGACTTTAATGAAAGGTGAGGAACCGATTCGATAGGTAATCATCCGGATTGAATTCGAAATTCTGGAGGCCGTAGTCGCGCGCCGGCGGAGAAACGCCGTCAATAGCAGCCGGATAGCATAGATCGGCGAGAGGGAACGGGGTCCGGGCGTAGCAATCGACTTGACTCGAAAGCGGCTCCGATGTCGCAAAGGAATCCGCGACTAGGAGAGTGTTGGTCCCGAACTCGAGGGACGGAGGAAGACCGTCAATGAGGGAATTAGCGTGATCAGCCTTAGCGTCGCCCATGCAAAGCTGCGAGAAGGTGAATCCTGCGCGCTCGGGGAGCGCGAGAATGGGTGGTGCGTGCGGCGACACGGTTTGGGACGTCACAGTGACGCGCGTGGGCTTCCTAGCACGCGTGCCCTTGGGGGTGGGGGAGTACTGGTAGTCCGGGTGCTCAATCTTATGTAGCATCTGTTCCAGGCGCGCAGTCTCCTGATACGTGTATTTCTCCGCGTCGGTCATCGCATTCCAGACAAGTCCCTTCCCCGCCTGCTTCTGTGCAGAGATAAACGCGGAGCGGAAGACGAAGAAGGCATTGCGTGGGCGGCGAATATGAGTGGGATCACGGCGGTGGGTGGGAGATTTTCTGTTGCGCTTTAAGGCAGGGGAACTGTTGGTGAGTGGCTCCGCGCTGTCGGACGAGGATGCGGTGCATGAGGAGGCTGGGCTGGGAGCCAGCGTGTCGGTCGTCGAATAAGCGAGTGGATCTGGAGATGAGAAGCTCGAATAGGGCGACAGAGCTGCCTCGAGGCTCCAGGGATAAATCGCGTAATTGTTCTCTGAAAATAATAGACGGAATAATCAGACTTCGAAAACAGATTCACAAAATAAGTGATATACCAGGCGATAAATCTCTGGCGGTATATAATTGCCCGGTGGGCCACTGGGGGACTTCGTTATGGTAAAGAGACATGATGGCAGTGTGTATGTGTCAAAGAAAAGGTAAAGCGCGTTGCAGAAATCAAGGAAAGAGTAGATAAGTGTTCAGTGGACTCTGAATACCAATTACTGATTGCTTACCTCGTCTGCCAAATCGGTCACCTTATGAGGGTTAGCGAGCATAATCGAGGGGTTTCCCAAATTGTAGCGCATGAAAGTTACCCCTCGTCAATATCACCTCGTTGTGTGAAGGGAAAACGAGGCAGCACGAGGCAGGGTTCGTACCGACATTCCGCGCACGGGGTTGCTGATAACCAATCGATGACAATGGGCAGGCGGTATTTTGGTGACAGAGACACTCGTTGGCGTGGCTTGGGCCGGATACCAGATGTTCGCAGCTCTGTGGTTCACTCAGATACCATTGAAAGGCAATACGGGTGGACAGTCGGTCGGGCTCTGCTGGTTCAACGAAGTTGTAAGTTGCCTTGTTGGTTTGAGCTGGGTTTGAGAGAAATTCGAAGGTGCCGTGGCAGTCGCCTGGAATAATCAGTGATATATTTGGATATGTTGAGGTTGCCTCGAGGCTGACTTGAGGCGTGTACTTATATGTTGGGAATGAAGCAGTGCGAACGCTTCAAGTTGCGGACGAGTGCGTACGATGGGTTCATTTTGGGTTCAAGCTGACGCGATTTGCTTGGAAATGTTTGGTAACGATATCTGAGTCTAGGCCTCACTTGGCCCTCACGGCCGCTCCCGCCTACCGACCACGTCCATCGTGCCCGAACACGCATCCGTCACCTCCCGTCGCAGATTCCACTCACCCTACGCCTTGCTCGGCGCTCTTACTAGTATCCACCACACCTCACCGCACGCACCACCCCTGTCTCCGAAGTCACTGTTACCATGTGAACGTCCTTGCCTGAGTCCTGTGTATGTGATGCACGTTCCGTAGCAATTCCGTCGTGCCACCAGATGCACTGAACAACGCGAAGGACATAGCATTTATTCTCCTCCTTCACCACACGTCGACGTGCACGACATGCCCGCCATCATTGACGGCCGTACGAGCCGACTCCGGCACGGTAGCCCCGCTTCCACCACGCGTGCGTGCGCGCTGGCCCTTCAAATGCACAAGAAAACTTGTTGGCGCGGCCGTGTACGCGCGGTACGAAGGGCTCACGTGGAATTAGGAGAAAACTGACCGCACGCTCGCGGCGTGCGCAGACGCAACGATGAGGTGCGTGCGCCGGGACACGGGTGGGGCGGGGCATAAGTGTAACCTGCGCCGCTGCGCGACGCGTCATGCTGTAAATGAAACAGAGCTCATTTCTTTGGGCCCCCTCATAACGCAGCCTGTCGCCTTTGTCGCGCTCGACTCTGGACCGATATCAGACCTCCAGACATGAAACTGACGGCGCACTCCCCCAAAGGCTCGCCCGCTCATTTATTCGACGCGTCCCGCGATCATCAGGGGCCACACGGGCCGACTCCGCCGTGTACGCCCGCCTCTACCATCGACGCCCCATGGTGCACCGTCTGTGCTGCCCGCTTGCGCTTCGAATGCGTGTATACTCCTCGACGCCGTGTCTGCGCGGTACCCTTAGTACCGCGGACATGCGGTATCAGGAAACAGCGGACGATCGGCGCGCACTGTGCGCAGACGCGACGGTGACGTGAGGTGCTTGCGCGTGTCTCTGTAAACTGAGTAGCGAAGAACACTGCAGAGTTAACGCGATTCACACCCGCGTTCAGTGTGTACGATGAGGAGGCACGCTCCGCACAGCGGATCCAGAATGCAGTGACCGCAGGCCGGCGCGCTGAGTTCCTCAACGCTCAGTATTGAAGCAGTACACCTCTGCTAGTGGCGCCCCACGCAGCACGCGTGCGCTGCGTACGGCACCCCCGGATATTAGACGCTCCCTGCGTGACTCGCACGGCCGCTGCGTGTAGCGCTTCCACGCGCTCCGGTGACTAGACTTCGCTCCTATGTCCGCGCCAAGCGGTTATAGCGAGCGCGCTGCTTTTTCGGCGCTGTCGCGCTGTTCGTGATGTATGTACATATGTGAGAACTCGCTCGGTGAGTATATTTATCGCAACGCGGACTGTTTCTCACTCACATCATATCTTTCTATTGCAGGACGCGTGTTCTTAGCATTGTCGCCTCCAGCGTGGGGCACCGCCCGCACTATGCACCTCATTGAACGGCCTGTCCGTGGAGTTGCAAACTGCACGAATATTCATTCTGTTTCCACTCGCACTGATCGCTCATTGATGTGATTTTAGCTCGGTCGTTCCAGACCACCCTTGTCTCCGCGCTGACGTTGAATTTCGCTTCCGAGTTCTTGAGCGCGGGCGCTCATCCGCGTCTGTCGTGTTCGCGCGCAGGGCAGATATAGGCTTCTTGAATGCTCAGAAGCGGGGGTAACGCGTGTACATGAAATAGTATGCATGGGCTGGTTCAGGTTATGGGCTTGGTTTTGTTTTAATACCATTTTTTTCTTTTCCCTGCCTCGTTCCTAGCTGCGGGCGCCTCCGCAGTTGGCTGGGCTGACGACATAGATGCGTTTTTCTGCGGTTTCAATCGCAGACTGCAACCAGGCGTGGCTCTCACATAGACATCACCATTTGCGGCGCGCTTCCTTCCTTGCCTTTGCCACTCTGGTCTGCCATTCTCGAGGGTTATATCGAGCATTGCTCGTATAGAGACCGGCCATCGGTCCATGGCGGTGTCACGGAAGGGTAGCGAAATATATGCGCGCACGCGTACATCAATCGCGCCGCCTATCTTCCATCGTATCGTGCTCTGCACGTATGCGCGAAAAAGAGGTACACGCCGTGCGTCAGGGGAAGAGCGCACCGGCTCCGGGGTTGAAATGTAAAATTTGTGCACATGGAACTTGGAAGCAAACGCGAGGCAGTATTGCGAGGCCACGCGGAAGGATTTAGTCCAGCCTACGGCATGATGAGATTTAAATTAACAGGAATTGTCATAGGCAATTCAATCATGATCAATTTCTTGGAAGATCTGACTCAAATCAGCAACTTTATAAGCATATCACAGCTCCTTTACATTGACCTCACACAAGTCTCACTCGATCTTTCCCAGGCATTTATTTATTCTGACGGCAAATTGTGGTGTTACAAAGGGTCTGTGTTTAGCTATAGGTCACTGAAGCATTACTCAAGCCATTGGACCGAGTCATTGTTGTATCATGCGATGCATGCTCTAGCGACATCCGCCAGCGCGTCCACGAGTGCATTCTGTGTAATGAATAGGTGATCCCGCAACCGGGAATATTGCGCCCGACGGATAGGTCAGAGGAGTGCAGAAGATAGTGACTTCGAGGGACGGTGGGTTTGCGGGTGTCCCGTCCACCTACATATATATGTTAGTTCATCTCTGAAGAAGAGTAGATTTCAAGGCTCTTACTCTTTGAGCCCTCCAATGCAAATTTTCCTTCAGATATTCGACAACGCCCGCAGGATCCAAAGAGTGAAGGCCCGAAATCCGGCAGATGCCACGATTGAGTGGGATAGAGCCCTGTTCCACAAACGCGCTCTGCGATCTGCAGTTCGCGCAGTTTCCGGCGTCCTCATTAGCCAAGATACAGTAGGTCCCGACGGATGTGGGGCTCAGTTCCCACTGTTTGGGATCAGTGGGTACCGTGCCAAGGAAGAGCACGACCTGGAAAGAACCTCCAACTTCGAACTTCTTGACACGGATGCGCGCAGTCCACTGCCATTTTCCATGGTTAGGGCATTTTGAAGAAGGAACTGGAGCTGTGGGCGGGGCAGGTGTCGTAGGGGTGTTTGGAATGGAACCCAGTATGCCAGAGCCGGAGTAGAGCAGATTGACCTTTGCGCCGACCGCAGCCTTGATGGTCTGTGCGTTTCTTTTATCGATGCCGTTAAAGTCAGGGTAGGAGTACCCAAGCGACTCGGTGTTCGTTACTTCAGCTGAGGTCCAAAATGACGTGTTTGTTTTCCAATAAGGAGAGAGCGCTTTTATAATGAAGGTAATATCAGAGTATTGAAAAAATAATCCCCCAGGATTTGATTGACGTACGTGTATTGGTATCGACAGTGGAGCCCTCAGGGATTGTCACCGTACCGTCCGCAGAATCACCAGGTGTCACCCAGACTCCAGGATTGAGGGACGACCAAATAGAGAGCAGCCTATCAACGTTGGTGTGGTGAAGGTAAAAGATCGGGTCAAACGCTGTGTTACAGGAAAGCTCAGCGACATCTACACTAGGTATCATATTTCTGAGAGTGTGCTTACCAGCCATACTGTTGTCTCCCATATGTCCACGAAAACCTGAAGTAGACGATCCGACCCTTCCATGAATTCCGTTATGAATGCCCTCGACACTGGGAGGGGCACCCGGGGTGGGAGGTCCTTGAGCTTTGCTGAATGTATCCCAGTCGAATACTTGTGTCAACAACGCGTATGTGTTCCCCTGGACACCTCCCAATGCTCCCTCTAAAATCCTGCAGAATATTACATGAATATTGATCTCAACAGATGCTGCAAGTTTGACGTACGCAATCAATTCCGGCACGTTGCTTTCAGCTTGCCCGTTTGCGCTCGTTGGGCGTCTGAGAGTGGTGGGCCATATCTGGAAATTTCCCTCGAAAGAAGACGTTTCGCCGGGCGGGAAGATAAACTTGTAAAGAGGGTTTTCGACTTGGATCCTCGCTCCATTTGAACCCGTAATAGTAACGTGCTGGTACGAGATAACCTCGGGAGGAGGAGTTGCGTGGGCCGCCCAATCCCAGTACGGCTGCCGAAGGGCGGCAGCTGCCTGCTTCCAACTGGCAGAGTCAACAGTATACGTGTTCGCAATATCCGCCGCGTGCTTCTGGAGAACTTGCTATAAAGGAACATGTGTCAGTATTTTTACACAGGTACAAGATTCAAGAGATTTGCCTCTAAAAGTAGGACATAGGGTCTGTGCCACGTCGGAAACAAGACAGTGCCATGAGTACAGTACCCCTGATATACTCCCTCGTCGTCAGAGGCAGTAGCGCCGTCCCATGCCTCGTATGGGCGTCCATGAATAGCCCCAATTTGAAAGAAAGACTGGACATTGTCATGCGAGTACTTGTATATCATATCTGTGGTGTACGTCAGGCAGAGCAATGGAAGATCGAAAATCATGAATTAAACACACCGAGAGCTTGAATATAGAGAGAAAAGAATTTCTCGTTCTTGACAAAGTCATGAATCTCGAGGCGGTTATGGACGACGCCAGGAACACCAGTGATCAGGAAATGTGCGTCTTCTTGCTTTGTAGTAACAGAAGGAAGGTCATATCCTTGTCCACCGGCTGGCGCGACATCACCACGACCTGGAGCTCCCGCTGGGTCGACATATCCACGGCCGGGGGCACCTGCAGGTGCAACATTGCCACTGCTTGGAGTACCAGCTGGCGCACCTTGGCTGTGCGCTCCAGAGTTCCCTCCCTGGGCATGGTGAGTCTGAGAAGAACGATAAGACATATTTCTGTAGGTATGACTGAGCTTGGATGTTTCAAAGGATGAAAACGATATCGTCTCCGTCTCTCATACGTGCCCTTTTATTCTTTCGGGCTGTGACGGATCCGACATTGTAGATCGTATTTGACAGGGAAATGAAATATTCTAATGGAATCATGGCTTTCAAAATGTATACGAGTCAATATCGCGACTTACTACCTGATTCTGAGAATGAACGCGCAATCAGTCCATGCGTCGGGTGGTGCCAGGTGCTGCGGGTTGCGCCCGATATTGTTGGCGGGATAGCCATTCTTCATGGCCAGTCACGATTTAATTTCACACAATGACTGGTATGATATGCGAAGGGGCTCATGCGGGCTCTTGGAAGATGAAGAAGTAGTATCGGTGCTACGATTTCTGGGAGTTTGTCAGTTCTTGGAAGGACCTGCCACCGCCGATGGCGGACGACCCCTTTTCATTTTGAGAACGACGTCCATCAGAGAGTACAGACGTGTATTCATACTCACAGATTACTGCGGGATAAGTAGCACCTAAATTCAGTCAGATTACACGACAATTTTGCGTGACCTTTTGCGGAAATCCCCTGTTCAATAAAACGAGTTAAAAGTGAAAGGGACATCCGAAATTACGTTTCGTGGAAGTCAACGATATTTTTCCCGCCATGCTCAAGTTTCAGCTAGGGAAACACCACGCGATATCGCGACGTATGCGCACCTTCTCATCGGCGACGGCTATCTCAGCTTGGATGGAAAACATGACGCACGTTGTAAAAACATGCCCACTGAGTGACGACTTAGTACCAACAGCAGTCGTGGTCATTCTGCAGTGAGATCAACGCGTCAGTCCATGTATCTATATCCTCTCCTAAAAACCATCCCGACGGGCGCCCGAAGTGCGCAGTATGTGATTCGGGGTCCATAAGACATTGCATCGTATGAGACAAATACCTCTACACTTTTTGTCTGTGCGTCTGCTCCCGCGGCGGCAACATCGACGCGTCTACGGTGCGACGTTCAGCAAAGCGGCAACAGCGTCCACACGGGTTACACTTGTCGGCCTCGGCCCGCCGGAACGGCAGCCGGCACAGCGGCGGTAGCGTGGGATCTCAGCTTAGCGCTAACTTGAACCACAACCACCACCGCACCTCCATCGATGTCTTCACCCTTTGACACCTTTAGCATTCTATTTTCCTCGCTAGATCTCGTCCAGAAGAACACTAGAGCTATGTTTATGAGCTGATAGCGAGTTGGTCTGTCATCGCCTATGCGCGTAACCCTGCTGATTCAAGGTTTTGCAACGCAGCTCGACCTCTAGCAAGCGCCAAGGAGACTATCCCGTAGAGGGAGCTCAAGCGTACTGCTCTGTTTCGACCATCGCAGCGTGTGCTGTTCCCTATTCGTGCTAGCACGTCTCGCCATCCCGTGCGCCCATGCATATGCCTAGATGATCTGAGCTACGAAGCCGCTATGGTGGACCCCGACAGCGCGAGCGTTACCGCAAAGCTCACGCACATCTCGACTTAGCACCTGGTTCTGCTCTTAATCGATGTTCCCCTCCTCATGCTCTCCCAGTCAACCAATTCTGTTGTTCGCTCTGTACCGCCGGAGCGTGCACTTCGCCTCCCCACCGACATCACGTCGCTCGCTGGCGCGCCAGCTCTCCTCACTCTCGCGAAAGATGCGACTGGTGCTTTCTGCGGCCTGTGACAATGTGTATAAAACCCCCATCTGTCGTCTCGCCACCCCATGTCATGCGCCCACTCACCCGCCGAACACCTTGCAGTCACCGCCCATTTACCGCGCACACCCACCCCACTCTCGCCCACGTCTGTTTCAGGTCTGGATTCGCACCTGATTGCACTCGCAGACGACTATATACCCGTAATTCAACGCAGGCGTTCTCCAATGCCCTCTCCGTGCTCGAGAAGACGCAGCGATGCCTTGATGATCCAGCGTACACGACGGTCAACGTTCCCACTTCCTTACCCACGATCGTGGTTCTGTTCGCACCTTTTCTTCCCCTGCACACTTTCGGCGCTGTGGCCCGTCAAGGATACCATTGAGTTCAACGACTTCAGCGTCCGCACATATACGACGGACACCGTGCCCGCCTTCTGGTCAAATTTCACTGCGCTTCTGCACTCTACGCTTCTCCCCAGACACCGTGCCAGGCATCTGAAAGCTCCTCGCGCCTTGTGAACCAGTAAAACACTTGTCGACTCCGCCGATATCTTTCCATCTGAAATAGCAGCCTCCTGCGTTCCGTGGCTCTCTCAACCGTCGCCCTCTTTCATGTGTTCCCGCCGTCCCCTACTTTCCCACTACATCCATCTGTGTAGCCGCATCCCTCCGTTTTACGCATAATGTTATCAATCAACTGCTTCAATCATCGTATTCAGCTGCACCGCCCAAAAACTAAATTTCGCTCTCCACACCCCGATCAAAAATGCCCTCGGCCCTTCTGAGAGCAGCAGCGCATATAGCTGGATCGAGGCGAGGCCCATGTGTACCACTTTTTTTTGTTCAGCGTTTAAGACGAGGTTTCAGTGCGCGGTGCCTATCGGCGCGGTGTCGGTACCAGATGTCGGGCGAATGACAGGTGCACAGGCCATCCTAACTTCTGCTCGGCGTCTCGTGGACTCTGGGGTGATATTCGTGGACGGAATGGGAGGCTCTACCTAGCTCGCGGTCTGAGCTCGCATCGCGCGGACATCAACCAAACACCACCACGCAAGTGCTATATCCTGTATATAAGCTTGGTTGAACGCTGACATCGACCGTTGAGCGTTCTACCCCTCGCCCGCCCGATTTACCTGTCTACAGCGCCATCGCTCCCGACGCGTCAAATATCAATTTCAACCTCGAAGCATCGAATAGCAGCGCGCACTACGCCCGGTCTACTGCTGCATCCATCCATCCCCGCTCCCGGTCTCGCGCGCAGCCTTCGCATAAGCATCCCTTCTGCCTGTCTGCGTTCTAGCGTCGCAGGATATATACGCCGCTGGGCTCCATTTCCCCAGCGCGGATCGGCACCACACGAAGCTCGTATGCATGTCCGCGTAGCCGCGTCGTACACCCCGCGGCGGTAGCAGGCAGGCAGACGTGCATGTCATTCTAATCGCGCCCGTGAGCCCAATATCAAGGGTGTGCGTCCCTTGTGCCCCAGCCGGCCCCGCGCATTACTCTACACCTGTTCTAGATGTTCCCTTCGCACTCCGTGTCGGCCCCAGCGCTCGCTCCCCATGTGCAGGCTGCCCATCTCTCCAGCATCGCCAGCCCCTCGCCCGCGGACACAGCGCGCTGCGCTCATTCGACAAGGTGAGTAATTCACCTATCGCTTTTTATTCATATTTCATGCATTAACTGGCTTATCGATATATCGTGCATCTACAGTCAGGTGGTTGCGGAGCACGCCCAGAGCACGGACACCATCCCCGGTGAAGACATGCTTCTTGAGCGCCACCGCGGGCCCTCTTCCATTCACACCGCCTCCAGCTCGATCGCCTTATTTACTTGTCTGTACTGCCGCGACGGGCACTACCGTACACCGCACATCATTGATTCATCGCCAGCCACATACCGCACGTCGCGCAGGTACTTGCTTATACTGTTCCCGTGGATGCATCTTTTTCTGTGCCGCCCATCCACGTTCCGGCGTTCACTATATCACGGCCCAGCGATCGCGCTCTGGTCCACATGCTGCCTGCATGACCCACCCGCCCCGAGCGCGATGTGTGCCTGTCTCCTTCGCCTGCATACCCCCACCTTCCCACCTGTATGCCGAGTGGAGCGCGCGTTCTTCCCGTTCACAAACCTCATGACATCCATCCACGCCGCCTATATGCGCACAACAGCGCTCCCCGGTGCTTCCACTCCCCCTGCTCCATCAGCTCAGACTGCGCGCCAGCTGTCTGTCTGACTGTTCTTTTCTCTCTCTTCTGGCCGTCTTATTGCTGCCCTGCATGCCCACACCGGTGACAGACTACCTGCGACACCGCTACGCCTTGCGCGTCGCATGCATACATGCAGATCCATGTCGTCCCGCGGCGCCACCCACAGGGCCCACGAGCGGTATTCCAGCGTCCATGCTATTGGCGCGCGGTCCGGCTCGCACGCCATGCTCGTGTCCAACACGCGCATGGGCCTGCTGCGTCGCTTGACATACCCTATCCCTTCCCGTCTTCACGGACTGAGATGCACCGTCGCCAGCCCACGCAGCACGCTCCATTCCCGCACTCGTGGTGACGCTCCCTTATCGTCTGGTCCAGGATGCTCATCGACCTCGACGCCGTGGTAGCGTACGCGCATAGTCTGTGGAATAAGTAGAGCGGACAAGCGCAAAGGTCCTGCATTTCGCCATGCACCAACGACGAGGATCGGCCTGAACGGATCGTAGGTGTACGGCTGCTGTTATGTCCAAACTGATTACTGGGTATTTGTGGACGAGTGATGTACTTGATGGGATAAACGCAATTACGGGCCACCCGCCCTTTCCATTCAGGCCATCCATCACCGCATTGGTGCGCGCGATGTGCGTCGCTATAATGTCCAGTGGACTCACCTGGAAAAATGGGAGATTTCTTAGAATAAAAAATCATCCGCACACTTGGGTCACCGCAAGCTCAGTATTTTTGGTCGATACTTAATGTTAATGATCAAGGATCGATTTGGGATCAATCAATGCAAAACTTGTAAATACCAAAAGTATCTGTTTCAGGAGACAGAGTTCGCCAGTCCAATTGCGCCATAATTATTGCAAGATAATAATTTCTGGTTTTTTCGGGATGATTACTCAAGTTGCTGAAGTACTGATGAGTGAACAGGAGACTATTTAACGTTTAACTTTACACTTCGTGGCACTCAGCGCTTATTTGAGTAGTACATACTGTCCGTAAAATAGCTAATAAAATACTACTGATTTATGTAGGGCAGATGATTTGTGTTTGATAAATATTTCGTGGCTTTATATTATCGCTTGCTGACCTCAGATAATTTATCTGAGCTTTTTGGTGAGAGTTCAATGACCTAGACCATGATGTGTATGGGCGTGCGAATTTGTGACGCGTGTCATCAGGCGTTTTATTGCCTCCTCCTAATGCTGCCGCCGACATCCCTCTTCGGGCAGGTACATGAGACGTTCAACTCCGCTGGAAGGCGAACGAAGAAAGTGGGACGAGAGCTGAGTCAGCTAGGTGCCCATACGAAAAACCCCACCACCTCCTGCTCAACGCCCCAGAAAAGAGACGAAATTTCAGAGCTTTTTTGCGATGCTCGACATCTTTTCCTGCTGTCTCCACCGACGAAATGAGTCGGAAGATAATCCAGTGAGTGCTCAGAGCGGTCTGGATGGTGGGCGATAATGTTTATAGCGACTTTCAACGTAATAGGACCAGCCTGACGAACGCACCCACCTTATTCCCTCCACTTCGCCTGCCGTAGTCACTCCGTAAGCTCATCTATCCTCCCACCCCCCTTTCCTTTTGTTTTTTTACCTTCATAACCTGACGGTCGTTCTTTTCTTACACGGCACCTTATCGCCTTCTTATCGATCTAGCACCATCGACTCCGCTATTACTAGCGTCAACGCTCGACAACGAAGGAAAGAGCGCTACAATACCCTTGTACGCACGAGCGAAGCCAAGATGGTCAACGTCAACGTCGACGACCCGTTCGTCCTGCGCACCCCATCCCCGGGCCCCAACATCTCCCACCCCCACAATTCGTCCTCCCATTCCCTTTCGTTTTCTGCCTCCTCTCGCTCTGTATCCCATATCGACGTCCGAAACGCCCTGCCAACGGTGCAATATTCCCGCAGCCACGTCCAAGTACGCGTTGGCGCCCCGATGCCCGCCTTTCCACAGCCGCTGTCCGCCACGAGACCCAGACCGCCTTTAGTCCACTACGCAAGCCAGGCTGGTACAAGCCGCTCGCCGTCGAGAGAGGGGGGAGACAGGGTACCGTCGGGTCCTTCACCACGGCCGCGACCTCGGCCTGGCTTCAGACTCGTACGCCTTCCTCTCGAAGGGGCTAGAGAATCCGCTGCGAGGAGGGGCCGTAATGCACAGAAAACGCCCCAGGGGGGGTTGGGCGGGCCAGGGGTGGAATTTGTCGATGCGTCGACACCCATCGCTGCGGATGACGAATTCGATCTGACTATCGATTTGGACGAAGGGAGCACGCCACATGAACCTCGTCCTCTGACTGGCACCAACGTATTGACCGAAGGTCGTACTCGACCCTCCGGAAGCGACGTTCGCGGCACAGGCAACCCGGAAGACGCGCCCGACACACCTCGCGAAGATTATCACCGCCGCCAAGTTTTCGCCGGACGTGACGGACAGGGCCCATCTGGCGACCCAGGCCTCGAAATCAGTGTTTCTGCTGCGTCGACTGCGTCTCTCGATATCAACCATGCCGGACATGAGCAAGGGGCGCGGTCTGGCACTCGCGAGGAAGGAATTGAGTCCGCATCCAGGACGGAGCCAGTGGACATTCCGGAGTTTATTATCAATTTCGATAAGCCTCTCACTGTGAGCTTCAGCCCTTGATTTTAGGCGCCTGTGCGCCTAATTTCTGATGTGCCTAATTTCCGATATCGACCAATATGTGCACCGACGGCTACTGGTTGGCTGTTTCTGAGCTTCTGGCCACCCACACTGTTGGTCTTGCCGCTGATAGGATATGCCTGCGCCTTTTCCCTACTTTGTCGGGATCGTCGATGTGATTCTGCAGCTTTTCGCATGGCATTCTTTGTTTTGCTCTACGCTTGGACGTCTGATCCTTTTCTCGGCCCATCTATCCACAACAAAACATTCCTAATGACCTTCTAATCCTCATAACCAAATGGATGCTCACAACCCGTATCACCTACCCTGCTGGTCATCGTACACTGCAACCGACAGATCGGATTATGTAATCTATGGGCGTCTACACGAACCCCCCCGTTTCTCAAGTTTCTCCTCAACGAACGGACACGACCGCTTGTATTTTCTGCAGCCTTCCCTCTCCTTGTCCATGTATCACATCTACCTCGCACTTCGATAGCACAGATGCCACCTGATGTCTCAATCGCCCGTCGCTCTGCTATCTCGCTTGTCATTCTTTGTATCTCCAGTTCAACGTATCTCGTTTGCTATATCTACGTATACATGTCCACATCGCCTATCATGTCTGCCTGTGTGAAGTATGTTTTGTTTGTTTGTGACCAATAAAAATTTACGGCCTCTATTCGGCTGAGCTTTTTGGATGGCAGAAGGTGATATTTCAGAACAGGTACGCGATAGAAATACATATTGAAGAGAGCAAGTAATAACATCCTGTCGTAATGTACAGTACAAGGGACACATACACAAGTCGATAGAAAAGTTATTCATAAACAGCGGCAGAGTTGAATAGATTATATCTGAGAATGTGTCGCATAATCGACACAGACGCCAGCATTTCTGGGAAATGCGCTCATCAGGTGGTCGTACGTTGGCGTAGTCATCGTGACTCACCGGTAGCCAGATAGCTGAACTCCTCCGTGACGGTGAGCATGGCTCCCCCAGAGCTGGGAGGGTCGTGGTAACCTCCAGGGTGCTTGAGGCTGTAGTCCGCGACCACTTCCGCGTCGCTATTTGTGCACTGTGAGGACATGGCGGGGATGGGTTAGTGATACTGGTTCATAAACATATATCGATATTACTCACTGTCCACTCTTCGCCCTCCACCTTTCGCCAGCCCCATCGATACTCCCGCCCATCAGAAGCAAAAAACCGTCTCAGTGTTGGGCTGGAATTACGACGAATGGTTAACGCCATGAGTGATGCGAAGTTGGCGGTGAACGTACCCCGCGACGTCGTTGACCTGTGAGATGTACTGAGCCATATCCTTCGGTGGGTACCCGCGAAATGTTATCGTTCCGAGTGCGTGTCTGGAGCCGAATTTCAAGGTGATGGCGGGTGTATTTCTGTGAGCTGAGTCCTCTGTCTGGTCGTAGATGTGGTACACAGTCTCATCCTCGTCGTGCACTGATCGGGTGAGAAGGAGGCGCATCCGCCCGTACATGTCGACATATTCGGCCCCAGAAAGGCGGCCAGACTTGTCTTCGAGAAATAGAGGGAGTCCAAGTTTGAGCGCCATTTTCTACCTGGAGAATTGAGCCTTCGCGTGCGGAGAAAAAAAAGGTAGTGGAGGAATGAGCTAACGATCAACTTTTTGGTATTTAAATGGCGGGCCAACTTCAGCTACTGGTATTCCCAAACGGAGAAAGCGTGTCAGTAGATCCCCTACCCCGTTATGCTCCCCTTGGCGAAGGACCGCTGATGTTAATATCCCCAGACCTGCCCGCGGATGCGTGCTGAGCGGTACGGCGGCATCGTATCAAATGGGATACGCTGCCGCAGCTTCTTCCTAAAAATTCCCTGCACATATATCCCAATGCAGACACATGAGCACGTTTCCCAAGGACTTGATCTGGGCTTATTCGCAAAGATAAGTAGCTCGGAAGACAGTACTTCTGTCAATAATTCGCTCGGCGATGGTCCTGAGTCTCGTGCCTGCCAGTGCGTGGTATTTTTGGAGCTCACAGAAGTAGTGGACGCGTAATTCGAACACCGCTAGACAAATGGATGTCCTTCTATGTGCCTCCGCGTTCAGCTCCACAGTATTCTACGGGACTTGATTCAGCCTACTTCAACAACAGAAGGGGGGTAAGTGGACATTGACATAGTCGCAATGTAGCGCCGACACGAGGCCGTGTATCATCACGCCCAATCAGCCGAGACTAATCTGGTACCGCGTGTATATGCCAGGATGAGGCCCCTTGTATAGGCTCACCTGAACTGTATAAATGCACCGGAGCTAAAACCTTTCTCTCCGACGCACACGATATTGCAGCCACGTCTTGACGGACAGCTTTTAATTTTATTTAGTTGCCGGACTGCAGAGGGGATGATGAACGGACAATACGCTGACAATGGATGATTATAACCACCATTTCGCCATTGGTCGTCTCGAAACACGATATAACACCATGCACGATCAATAAGGGCGAGTTAAAAACGCGTCAGGGATTGACGCGTGGTCATATCCCCGAATGTAAGTACAATGTCCCGTTTTTAAAACTAACTTGCGACTTACTTGGGCCTCCGCGAGATATATGAGGGTGCTTCCACCCCAGTAGGTCTTGGGTCACTGTAGCCTAAGATACTGGTCTTCTATGTGCTAGCAGTACTTGCCTGTAGCCTGAGTTTTCCGCGCAAAAAAAAAGCGTTGGGTCGATTCAGCCGGCAACGGCCGGTGTGTTATATGTTATGTACGAGTTCGTAGCATTGGTGCCGGGCGGCAGGCACCTCAGGCGCCGAAGAGGTTTGGTAATGGTTTTCTCGCACGGAATATCTAATTTCGAATGTATCGGCACAAGTTTCCCAAGGAGGTTCAATGGATGCAACAATTTTAAAAAAAACAATTGCCGTCCCTAGAGGGGCGGCAGTAAATTTGTCATTACGTATCTCATCATATCCGAAATTACTACAACGCAGCGTTGAAACTAAAACGTGAATGGAGACGTCCCTCCCTTGTACTCTTATAACGGTCACGGAATTTTGTAACTCAAAGGTTCTTTCATGGCGTGAGTATGTTTTACAAAATATCGGTATCCAGACGATGGGGAATTGAGGCAACGGCGAACGTGCACCGTCGCCATCGCCACTTACATCCAACTGTCAACGTGTCATAATATTTATCGGCATATTAATTTTTGTGCGTTTCGAGGTATCACGCTTCGCGGGCTGTCCAGAGTCTAGACAGATTTATATCGTGCAATGTATGACATACGTCATTCCAGTAGCAAACTGCAGAGCGGATTTTCTGCGAAGTATATAGCCCCCTTTGCATCGGTATCGCTGGCGAATAAGCTCGATTTGTCGTATCCACTGACGTCACTTGCAGATATTGGCAGGTCGATATCTCAATGGGTGTGTTTAAATTTACGCATTATTCTCCCGTATCGTCGTGAATATTAACGACTAAAACGTTGGTTGCATGGTCCTTACTGTCTAATATTGCGTAGGGGTGTAGTGACGAATTTAGTGCCGCTTATATCCAAGCAAGGGGATACATGACTCAGAACGTGTTGCCTCAACTCAAAGAGACAATTTGGACCCAAGTGTCCGGCTTTTTGTACGTCCACATCTCCATTTACCATGATATCGCTTCCAAAACGAGTTAACCCTCCCGAGGGGAATATATTTGGGTTGCCCACCAAACGTGCTGAGCGGTGCCACTTTATATAGAAAGTAACGTACCTGTCTGCAGCTGTCGTGTGGACGAGGAAATTTGTTTTACCTGCCCTTCACCTCGCATAACCCACAATAAACACAAGAAGAGCCTGATTCTTTTGGTGTGCTACATTCTGTCAAGAAGGTTTGTTCCGTTTTAAACTCTACTAACTACGTTACACGTTCCCTATTTCCGTGTTCTTTCGAGGACGGATGTGGGCACCTGCCAACGGCGGTCAGTTCACAATAGGAAAGGCAAGGACGGAAGTGGTTGGGAAACTCGGGATAGGGTACGTGAATAAACTATGCCCTTATCCGCTTTTCTCTGCCGACGCTCCAGGAGATAAGAAGCCGCAGGGCAAGAGGTGCGTCAAGACCTTTTTGAGGAATACCATGATGTGATGCGAATCGAATATTGATCAGCCGCCATTGTCTCCATCGCCATTTTCAGGACGAAAGCTTCCTTCCCCCGCCCCCAATCAGCGGCCTATAATATCTCCACGCTGTGATGTATACACGAGTTAGGTGCGCGGTGAAATTGGTGTGATTCCTGGAACGAATAACTTTATTTCGTGATCCCACTCTCCGGGACGCCTTCCATCAACTGCATGTCAAACCTTGACGAAGACATGGAGAGGGCAGTCTAAACTTCTTTAGGGACGCAGCTGAGTAGCAGCTGAGCATCATCCTTCTCTCGTTCCTGGCCTGGCATAGCTAATTGTTCCCAGTCGACGTCGCAGGGGGCGTGTTGTTTTCCGGACTCTCCCATGACGCGGGATGTACGTTCTCCCTGGCGAGACTCGCCAAATCACTGAATGCAACTGACGTGCTTATGCTTCTCCGCAGCCATACAGTCGTGGCTCTTGCTCGTTATCGTAAGAGGCTTTTTCTGGTGGGAATATCGCTGTGTGAGATACGTTGCGGAGTGGGCGCTGGCGTCGGGCGAGGCAAGTTCTTTGCGGTGTGAGCGGGGAGGCAGCGCGGCTGAATCAAAATATATCGGACGCAGCTTCTAAGGTATGTGATACTCACTTGGGCCGTTCGTCTTTTCTACATGACCAGCGTCTGCATGAGCTACCAGGGAGGATGTGATATTTCCGCCGATGGAAAAAAGTCTATTTCGTCTGGGCCTGGTTCCATCCAGATTCCATGTTGGCGGGATATGCGAAGCGTAAGCACCTGCTCCATCCTTTCAAATATTAGGGCACTCATGATTCACATAGTTTTGGAGTTTATTCTCCCGTTCATAAGCTTCGACCTGGGACGAATAATCATTGACCGCCGCTTCACCTGCTATACTGCTGCATGTCTTCTTCGTCCAGTTAGCTTTCGCCAGCCCCGCTAAAGAGCCATCGCCACGCGACCACCTGGGTCACCGCATTTCATCACTCCTCTGAATCTGACGTCGTGTATTGATTTAAGCCAGGGGCCATCCACTCTCTCATGCTTTGAGTGAGCACACCTGTAGATCGACGATAGTTCGGGGCCCCATCACCTTCGTGCAGATCGACCTGCTTCTACGTTGTTAAATCATCACGTTGAGTCGGATTTACTTTAATGATCTGTGCTACTACTAATTTTCACTCGGACAGCTGTATTTCTTGAGTTGGGCGGTTTACAGACGCCGACGATGTTATCTTGAATTCAAGTAACCCCAAGAAGACTGTCTCTACCGCGAACATGGAACAGTCCACGATAACGGTACGCGCTTATACTAATCGAACACTATGGGCTCCTAGGACGTGTTGGATTCATTTTAAACTTCCCTTTAACTAAACAAACGTTTAATAATATGATTCGTTACCTGGTGGCCAATGAACGTAGGCCCTGCAACTTCGAGACAGACTTGAGACCAGACTACCGCCCGGCATGTGAGCTTGTTTATGCATAAACTTGATACCACTCAGTAAAATCACACGGAGCTATGGTGAGCACTATTTCGCTCACCCATGTTGTAAATAAACGAGGCACTGCGGTCTTCACCCTGTAAGATCATGGCTTGATCATGGGCAAATCATGGCGGGACCAAGGCGGGATAAGAATAGATATCAAGAGTTTCTTTGATGAGGCCAGGCAAAGGCCAGGACTCTGAGCCCGTTATATTTCTCCGTGTGAACAATCCCGCTGTCCTAAACTGGCGCTTTGAGTAAAAGAAACAATCCACGGTAGTGTTACGCCCTGTCCATGTCAGTCCAGTGTCAGCCATCGTCGGGGCTGGCGCAAAACCAACGTGTGATCGACGTGAAACTGAGTGGCTGTGAATTTATATTTCGTTTTAGTATTTATTAAAGCTTCTTCGGAAAGAAAATCAACCCAAAGATAAAGCCTGTGAATATAGTACGCGGTCAAGTGCAGTTTGTGTTAAGCGCTGAGGAGAGATGTGACGGATGGAATTACGCACGGGCCTGTCACATCACGTGTGCATGAGTGTTTAGTGTTGAGGCTCATTTCGAGTTTTGAATGTTGACACGATGAGCAAGAAAGCACCGAAAAGCGCGAAAGAAGTGCGCAAGTACAACATTGGCGACCCCGTCCTGGGCAAAATGCGGGGCTACGCCCCCTGGCCCGGCATCGTACGTCCATACGCGTCTGTCTCTTCCCGTTGCTCACAATCTCCCAGATCGTCGACCCCGCCGACGCCCCGCCCGTCGTCCAGCGGGACCAGCCGCCCAACAAAAGGTCGACAACCTACTGCATCCTTTTCTTCCCCCAAGGCGACTAGTAAGCACCACCTTTCACCCGCGGCCTCATCTGACTCGTTCTTAAGTGGTTGGCTCTCTCCAAACGACCTGTCGTTCCTCCAGCGGGGCGAGATAGAGGCTTTCCTAGCGGACGAGACCAAGAAGCGCAACAACAACCTGCGCATGGGGTACCGCATCGCGCTTGACCCTGCCGCGTGGATGACGGAGCGCGCCGTGACAGCCGCAGCCGCACAGGAGGCCGAGGAAAATGCGCAGGTCGACCAGCTGGCGTCCGACGAGGACGAAGATGCGGCTGCAACGGGCGACGATCCCGAGGCCGAGGAAGACGCTGATGCCGATGCCGATGCCATGGACCTCGATGTCGGTCTGGGGCTCGTCGAGGGCAAGAAGGCAAAGAAGACAAAGGGCGTTCCGGGCAGGAAGAGGAAGCGGGATAGCGATGCCGCCGAAAGCAAGCCCGCAAAGCCCGCAAAAGCAAAGAAGGCCGCCGAGCCCAAGGCGAAGAAGACGCCAGCAGACAAGGAGAAAAAGCCCCGCAAAAACGGTGCGAATGCGAAGAACAAGGCTCTCGTGGAGAGCGAAGACGAGGCCGCTGGGGGTGACCACGGCGACGACGGCGACGCTCCAGCTGGATCTAGCAAGAAAGCTGCAAGGGACGCTGCCACGCCGCCCCCTACCAAGAAAGCCAGACGAGACCGGGAGGAGGAAGACGAATGTATGTCTTTTGTACCCCATCTGCCTTTCATTTTCTTCATGCGGATGAACACGAAATGAAAAGCTAACCTATTCTATCAATCCCTTTCTTCTCAACTTCAATCTCTCGTCACATCCGCCACACCTATGACAAATATTCCGCAAAACCCTCGCACGGATACGACCCTCCAATTATCGACGACAATAAACCTCGAAATACCGACCACATATCGACTCTCATCCCTCGGAACAGCCAAGACGGGTGATGCCCAGAGCGTCAAGGTGCGCGATTGGCGCCACAAGCTGCAAAAGACATTTTTGAGCAACAAGGGTGTACCCAAGAGCGAAGTGCGTTTCCTCATTCCTCTTTCGTTTCTAAACTCTTTTCTTTCGACCTTATCATATTTTTCAACTTGCTCTCTCCTAATCCGGGCAGTCATTTCGCCATTTTTCGTTCTCATTCTTTCGATTCTCTTTTCAGAGGCGTAATTTTATGTTTCTATTATCTTCTATTCTTCCTTGGAAACATGTCTATATCTCCTATAGCGCTTCAGGGCGTCTTCCGACATGTTCCGCTGTTTCCGGTCCCGCTTTGGGATACGTAACGTGTAGCATGGAGTGGAATGTCATTTTTTCGTCGTATTCCCTTTTAACTTTTTTCTGTGTATTTGATATTTACGAATGGATTATTGACGTACTCTTCTCAACAGGCGATGATTGAACTGGATACACTATTTACGACGGTAGAACAATACGACGAAATGACGATTGAACAACTGCAGGTAAGCCTTTTCATTCCCATCGGTCTGGAATGTCGTCCTGTACGCAAAGGACAGCGTTCTGCTGGTTCGCAAACAGCGTTCTGGTACATGCGTAGCCTGGAAATGATCACGACCCATTGGGATATTCCCCTGGCACGTATGTACGTCGCCAGCACGCGTCTATTCGTGGGGTGCTACACGCCACGTCACCCACACTCGCTACCCATACTCGCTACAGTCCACCATGCTTGAACCCGGCAGATCTCTTCCCCCGAAGCCGTATGCTTACTCTACCCCCATCCAGTTCTCGAAAATCGGCAAGGTGATGCGCCACATCGCAGCGCTGGACGATGACAAGATCCCGCCCCGCGACGAAGACTTCCATTTCCGCGCCCGCGCGAAGGGCCTCGTCGACAAATGGCACAGGATCCTCAATGCGAACAAGCCCGGCGGCGGCGTGACGAGCCCCATCAGCGCGGGCCCAGGGAGGATGAACGGCGGCGGTGCGATGAAGGACGCGGCGAAGGAGCTGCTCGTGGAGGAGGGCGTAACGAATCTTGATATCAACGGGAAGGGTGCGTCACATTTTCGTTTTCCCCCTGGGATTCCGAGCTGAGCGCGTTTCTGTGTAGGTGCGGACTCGCCTGCTGTGGTGGACGCCGCTGCGGAATCGGCGACGAATGCTGTGCCGGAGTCTGCGGTGGGCGGCGCGGCCGACGCGGAGGGCGAGCACGACGCAGACGCAAACGCGGAGGCGGAGGACGCGTCGACACATGTCGAAGACGTCGTCATGACCGAGGCATAAGCCCCGCTGCGAGTGCCGCACGCACAGCGCTGCCAATCAATCAATCAATCAAGCAGTTTGGGTTTAGTGTGGGAGGGGGAGGGGGGCCGGCGGCGCAGTGGTGTGTCGTTGCGCGTGTGCTCGTTCGTTGTATGTATGTATGCTATTCGTTCTCCGTCCGCCTTCGCGGCGTGCTGCTCGCTACTACCCCGACCCCTACCGATATCACGAATCATATCACCATACCATATATCCTTGCGCGCGGACACCGTTTGCCTCTTCCCTTCCCTTCTTGTTCACCCCCGACTGCATTGCATTGCACTCCGCCTTAATCTGTTCTATACATTTCTTTTCTGTCTTACCCCGCCATAGTGATGCTTGCCTGGTCTCCAACTCCATATCCGCAAGGGTGCGCGGTCGCAGGAAGCTGAGAGATGCGCCGCTGGTTGCATATGCCTGCTATTCATGTTCCCCCTTTTTCTTGTTTTGTTCGTCTATTCCCTTCGTTAGAGAAATCCAATGTGCCTAGTATCTATTTCGCTCATTTTCCTGCCGTTCTTCGTTGGGATGTATTGTGTATGTGTTTTTCAATTCCATGTTGATCTGGCTGTTTGTGTCGAGGTGTTCCTTTTATTATACGCGCGCGTACGATCACTTCAATGTCCAGTACTCACTTATTGATATCGCTTATTGGTGAACCGCGAAGGTATTTTCCTGCATAACATTCGATGCAGACGGACGTTCGAGACGACTCCAAGGCATTCAAGGGCCGGAAATCCGTGTGCTATATTTAGACTACTTAATGCCGTAGGCGCTGGAAGTCCTCATTCTACCCCACACTCAGTACAATGTCGGCGTAAATCAAGCAGTGAAAGAGCTCGAACTCTCTCAGGGGTCACTAGTCGGATACAATACCATCTTCTCGTTAAATGGGAAAGAATTTATTATTACTTTGCAGTCAAGATTCCAGAAATTACGCCGTCACACGACACTCCATTTCTCCACAGGAAAAATTTAGGACATAGTTCCGATCTTTCCATGTACTGAATACCGGGAAGATAATTTGCGCCGATATGAATATCCAGTCATCTGCCTTTACAAGATTCCGTACATCTGTCGACGTACGACAGCGCTCATTATTCTGTGAGCAACTGTGTGATGCTACTTGCTTCGAATTGTGTGCTCTGCTCCGTATGACGTATACATATCCTCTCTATCTCAATGCTCTCTATCTCATATCTCAGGCTGGGAAGAATCTCAGCTGACAGAAAACGAACATCGAGTTGTAAGGCATTTATAGTAATGCCTTCAACCTCTCAACTTGGTCAGCCCGTAAATTGCTGCGGGGAAGCACTACCTGCCAAAAAAAACTGCTCGGATGGCTCCCTTTAAGCGCCTACAGGGGTCTATCTCCGGGAATATAGGCGCCCATGGGTCCCATGACACGGCCCCGTGCCTCTGCGGCCATGCGGGATGATGTCCGGTAAGATCGAGAGTTACTCAACGAATTTATGACGGCCCATTGATTTGGTATTACTGGGAGACACAGTTGACAAATTTTCTTCTTAAAAACAGCGTTCTCGGCCTCACCTGGACTGCACATATCACAATTATTAATGATTTGGGGCCTCCAGCCGTGGTCGCGACCCCAAAGCCAAATCATAAAGTTATACTACACATTCACATCTCGGCTGTGACGGCGGAGCTTCTCTTGGTTCCTGGGACCTGGATGGAAATCGCCATGGTCTAAACTGGTCTAATGTATCAATCTCTGTAACACGGTCGCGCAGCGAATGCAAATACGTTTGACGGTCCGCCCAGCAGGATTTGATGGGATGAACGGGGAACTTGAATGGGCATACGCATGTGTGTAGTGTAAGTAGTAGGCTTTTGAGCTTCTCAGACATAAAAGAGCTCATTTCTGAGCGCTGATCGCTGAGTGAGAAATTAATTTCTTTCTAACCGCTGGCATGTCATTTGTACCGTCATCAGTAAAAATAGTTATAAATTCCTGTACGGCCCAAGAGCGACTCCGAAATTCCGTTATATCTTCTGTGAGACCATCCAACAGCTCAATATTTAATTGTTTATTGTGATTGATGCCGTTTTCCGAGTCGAGTCGTTGCGAGTCAAGTCGTGGTATGTACTTAGCTTTCCACGCTGCACTCTCTAATCTTCTTCGGTAACATTTGTCCCTGAAATAGAAATTGGACACACCGAGTGGGACAGAAAACTATAAGGTTAAGGTGGTTGTGAGAAAGGAAATATAAAACAATTGGACGTGAACGCGTGAACATTCGAGGTTCAATATGGGTCTCTCAGAACGTCAAAAGGCAATGATAATTGCATAGAAGGGCAAATAACAGGTTCTTCGTATGTACTTATCACGGTACATACACTTAATTTAAGGTCAAATAAGGTTCATGAAGTCATTTGAGTTTGTGTCTGGTTGACAGTTGTTTGCCTAAATAGTCGAACCATTTGCCACGCATCGCAGGAGTTGCGAATCGCGTTCATCCACAGTCAATCAGCTTGCCGCTTTTTCTTACTACTCCCGGGCGCTTATAGTTTCCGCTGATTTGGAGATCATAAATCACCGTCACCAAGCTCTCGGCTGGTCTCGGACGCCTCTTAGCTCCGTGACCGATCCGCCAAGAGGTTTACTACTATTCCAAGGTCTACATATTGGGCTTAAACGGGCCCAAGCGGGGATTGACAAAGCTCTACATTTCACTGATGAATCGATGAACACCCTATGATTACTTTCCGAAGCCAGAGCATGTAGCTCAAGCAACTCTCATTCCGCTTGATAACGCATCAACCTCACGTTGGTACATATCTGGGGGCTGGTCCAAGGCTGGTCCCACTGTGGGTAGCACACTTGTTACCCAACAAATATAAGCGGCCAGTGTTCCATTCCTGCTGATCCCGACCCATTCAGGTTGGCCGAGACAAAAAGTTCCACTTTCAACTCTCAGAAAGACTCAGCGTAGATGGCTACAGCTCTCCTTTCTCTCCCAGCTAATATTTCTTCCACAGACTCATGGCATCGAGGGACAAACTGAAGAACGACACGGCATCCGGATTGTCACCAACTTCGGTACCCCTACCGCCCTTGTCCCGACGCTGGTACTGGAAGATACTTGTCGCTACAATAGCGCTTTCTTTTGTAGCTTATCAAGTTACACGCCAGGAAGACCATGTACTCACCACGTATGCGCTATGTTCCAGTGGAGGAGCAAATATATACACTGTCGACGAAAACAACACATCTGTCGAGTGTGTTCTCATCCATAATTCACGTATCGTTGACACAGGGGACCTTGGTGCGTTGTTCTTCCTCCCAAGTCAAACATCATGGGCTAATTGACATGCCTTGATTCATGCATAGCCTCCATCCGACAAAGATGCAACACCACCACTGGCCTGACTTCCGTCGCCGTCCGATATGCCCCCACGGGCTCCATCATTATCCCAGGGATGAGTGGTACGACTTTCCCTCCTCCCGCTATTCTCCTTTCGTCATGTTCTTATCCTAGATTCGCATTGTCATATCCTCGAATACGGCGCAAGTCGTCAGATACCTTTGTCTGAGGGGAAGACAGTCGAAAGTAAATCTTTGAGTCGCCGTCATCAGATTGTCCTTCTTCGCTAACCATTGTCCATCAGAAACTGTGTCGTTCGTGAGAGATTATATCCTGGGTAACGCGGATCTCGAGGGGAACAAATCACGCGTCATCGAGGGGTGGGGATGGGACCACGCATCATGGGGTGTTGAAAAGATGCCCAGTTGGGTAAGTCAAAAATATTGGGGGTCTCTGAGAGACGTCCGTACACGTGGAAAAGTGGGCTCATTTTTGTAGGAAGACTTAGAAGCGGACCCCATCATTGCTGGCCGTCCTGTGATTTTGCAGAGCCGTGACGGACATGCACTCTGGGTCTCTCAGCGGACACTAGCGGAGAACGCCCCATTTCCCGACACCATCGAGGGAGGCGTTATCATGCGTGACAAAGCCGGCAATCCAACCGGTAAGATGCTCTATGTTCCGAAATTTCTCGTATCTCCATTGCTAATTTGCTGGTGATTATCAAAGGTGTATTCATGGATAGTGCGCAAGATCTTATCGCGCAGCCGGCCCTGACCGAAGAAGATCTCACTCGCCGCTTCCAACGCACCGTCGCCGATGCGTTGGCCGCTGGTCTCGTCTCTTTGCACGATGCGGGATTCAAGCCAGACTCATTAGCATTTTTTAAAAGGTATGTGATACGTTGGCGTGTAGTACATGTGGTTCCCAGGTACTGAGTGGCGCGGGTGGATTTGATCAGACAATCAGAAATCAAGCTTCTTCCGGTGCGTCGCTTTGTTCTGTATCACAACCTCGCTCGTTCATCACTGCGTACTTCCGAAATCAATCCTCGCAGCTCCGAATATATGGCATGACATATTTCGACGAGTATGGGCATTACTGGGGAGACCAGATAACTCCCTTCGCTGGTGCGGCGGACGAGCGGCTGAGCGCTCGAAGTGTCAAGATATTCGCAGATGGTATGTACGACGGATCTTGAATCAAAACAATTACTTCAATTACGTGACAATGCTCATGTTGGGTACTTACAGGTGCTCTCAGAACCGGAGGTGCCGCCGTGCGTGACTCTTGTGATATTCTCAATATTTTTTATCCCCCGCTGACACCTTTTATGGGGAATAGTTGTATGAACCATATAGCGACAATCCCTCGACAAATGGAGCTATGCGCATCTCCGCCGAAGTCTTAAATTCTGTGATTCCTCGTTTTTTACAGGACGGGTGGCAAGTTGTAGGTTGCCATTGTTCTCAAAATCCGTATCTTTATGCTGAACACAATGTATAGAATGTCCATGCTATCGGCGATCGCGCCAATGGCATTGTTCTGGACGCGTTTGAGCACGCTCTTCAAGGCGTGAACGTGAGCGCTCTGCGACCTCGGTTAGAGCATGCGCAGATCATGACAAAAGAAGATATGAACCGCCTCGGCAAACTGGGAGGTGCGCTCGTTCCAGCTTTTACCATTTAGCTGTGTTCAGACGCCTTTATCTCGCTTAGTTATCGCAAGTATCCAACCTACCCATGCGTAAGTATGTCAGTAATCATTACGATATAATTGTACTGACACATCCACTCAGTATCAGCGACATGTGGTTCGCACAAGCTCGTTTGGTACGTTTCTATGTTATGATTGGTTCCTTGACCTCGGCATATCTGACAAACATCGACTTATTCAAGGGCCCAGAGCGTGTCGAGACTTTATACGCATTCCGAGGCATTCTTGACAGTGGTGCTCGTATCACTCTCGGGTCTGATTTCCCAGTCGAAGACATCAATCCGTTGAAAGGATTTTACGCGGCCGTCACCCGTTTATCTACTGAGAACACCTCGCCACATGGCCCTAACGGCTGGTGCGTCGCGCTTCGTCCTTCAACGATGTTGCCTTCTTACAATACACCCAGGTTCCCTGAACAGCGCCTTACAAGACTGGAGGCGCTCCGCGGCATGACGATAGACGCTGCTTACGCTTCATTTACAGAAAACACTCTAGGGAGTCTGACCATCGGGAAAAGGGCTGACATCACTATCTTGTCTCAGGATATTATGTCCGTTGCGGCCGACAAGATTCTGGACACCAAGGTTCTGGCCACTATCATAGATGGATGCGTGGTGTATGGCCAGCTGTAGAGCATTGCTGCTCATATTGATTCTGCGCCACTTTCCCTTCATTCTATCCTGTTGAGAACCTGTATCGAAGTGGGGGGATTATACGATTGGCTTACTTCTGTGCGTTTTCGACGAAACTCGTTGATTGAATTATCTACGGATCACCATCTGAGTTACAAGCAGCAATACAAAGGATCTGTCGCACATAACTTCTGCCCTGGGCCCCGTTTTATCTGACCGGCTTGCGACCGACCGTTCACAGCTCTAAATTTGCTGGAAATATGATAGCGACTGGTCACTAACTAATCACTGAAGGGCCCGGACTCCAGTCGCCTTCAAGTTGTGGCCGCCCCGCCGCCGTCCCGGTGATAACTTATAACTATAAGTTCATTGAAATCCATCATACTTATATTCAGGATTTTGTATTTGTATTGAGCGTCGATTGAGCTGCTGTGTTTCTGAAGGAGAAGATGGAGTCGAGATTGAGTATTGTGGTTGTCAGTCAACAATTTGCAGTAAATCATTCCACACCAATTCCACGCCAATTCGACATGGATGCCGAGAATGGCAGCCGTGTTTGGCAAGCGCCTTCCATATAAGCAACTCTACACTGGCGACCAAGATCAATCCACTCCTTGATCGGAGCCAAACTGCAGCGGTCAACTTTCAAAATGTTCAGTATGAATGATCTCTTTCATGACCTAGAGAGGCTCGATCTTTCGAGGTTAGATCATCCTCTGCTTCTGTTTCACCGCGACGCCGCTCATCTGGCACCCATCTGCTGAATCAGAACGAAAAGCGCCGATATCCTATTCCAGAGCGAAAATTACAACGCAGCGAAAGATGAATACTCCAGAGTAGCAAGAGAAATATTAGGACCAACAACTGAATTCCCCATATATTCAAACGGTGGTATAGTGTCCCAAAAATATGCATCGTTGGCGGATGCGGAGATTGTGGATCTGATGGGATGTCTCAATGGATTGGCTCAATGCGAACGAGAGTTAGAAAACATGCCTGAGGTATGTTTGTCGTATCCATATGTTAAATTTGCTCATGTAATTTGATCGTTAAAGGCATTAATTTGGTTAGAGGAATGTCAGATCGTATACTGGAATCTTCGCTTCTCAAGAGCTCCTCGACTTTACGGTTCGTACAGTAACCGTCACAACGCCGAGCTGCTTTCTAATTCATATTATACAGACTGGGACGACTGGTTCCCAGGAGACATCCAATTCAGCGTACAGTATGCCAAAACACGCGCCTCTGCAGCAGCTGCATTCCTTAGTTTTGGCAACACCGGCACTGCTGTCCACAGGCGATATACGGCCACACTCATGATTCCCGAAGATCACCAGCGGCGGGAACCTGCGATCTCCCGAACTATTCTCCACCGTGGTGGTACTCAGACATTGACAGCACTCCGCCATCCTGACCCAATGATGGTGCATCGCCACAAGATAACACAACCGTCTCTTCAACTCCTCGGTTCGTGGAAAAAGCTCAAGGTGAAGAAGGGGAATTGTGCTGGACCAGGGCGCCGTATGAGTTTCAGCAGCTTCATCTGGGAAGGTACATACGTTCATATTCTTCTGCTCCAGTAAAGTATATTATTGACAGAATCTATCCGCAGGCCGGCTGTACGTCGCCGGCGGTCGGAAGGACTCTGCGGGACCTTTTTACAGAGACATGTTCTCCGTCAACCTACGTAACCTCGATGGATGGCGATTGGAGCCTGACTTTCCACGTCGTACGAGCGCGTGGTTGGGATTGAACATGGTGGTGTCTCCCGCGCACAAGAAGGCGTACCTCTTCACGGGACGCCAGACCCTTGACTTCTTTGATCTGACTACCAACCAGTGGGGTGCCGTATTGACCAAATTCGAGCATGCCGGTGTGGGTGACACTCGTGCGGGTATCCCAACAACCGCCTGGCCATACCCGGGCGGCAACCTGACGGACTCGACGCAGCAGATCGTTGGCGAGCATTTATTCGTTTTCGGTGGGACGCATGGACGCACGAACGTCGGGTGCAACCTATTCATGGTGCTCAATCTGCGCACGTACGAGTGGCGGCGCCTGAGCGGAACGCTGATGGCTCCCAAGGATGCGGACATTTCATGCCCTGGACCGCGCAAGACGCCGAACAGCTGGGTAGACAACACGGAGAAGAAGTTCTATCTCCTCGGTGGGGAATGCGACCGCATGGGCGCGGTGCTGAAGGGCGAGCTGCACGGTGGTGATCATGGATACGCATTCGATGATTTCTGGAGCTGGGACATTGCTTCGGAGACTTGGACGCGTCAGCGGATGGTGGGCAACGTCCCCGCGCCGCGGTCTGAGACCGCGTGCGTCTTCGTGAGTCATTATTTGCCCTGATTCAGTGCTCGTAGTCTCAATCGGTCATCTAGAACCCCGTTCTAAACAAGACCATCATTTGGGGTGGGTACAACCCCGCGATGCCCACCGATTACGCCGAGCGCGGTATGCAATTCGGCTTTACCTACTACGCCGACACCTTCATCTACGACGGCACGCCAACCGATACCGCTGACGTAGCCTCTGACCCGCTTCAATCTCAGACGTGGAAGCAGGTCGTCACGCAAGGCTTCCCGACCTACCGTGCGCAGGCGCAGCTCGTTGCAGACCCGCAGACCGGGCGCACGTACCTGTTCGGTGGGTTCACGAATAATCAGTACGTGCCCACCCGACAGGATGCCGTCTCGCGCTCGTTTGGCGATATCTGGGAGCTGCGCGTGGACCTTCCTGGCGGATATTTTGCTGGCGTCGACGTCGAAGACGAGGGGCGTACTGCGGCGGCTGGTCCATGGCAGCGCTGCTTCACGTGCGGCTCTGCTGGGCAGTGGAAGAAGTGCGCAGGTACGTCCTTGATACCGTGTCCAATTATCGGCGGAGATCATGCTGATACTCTGTCAATTTGATCGTAGGAGCTTGCGGTGGCCGTGCTTTCTTCTGCGATGTGGACTGCCTGCGCGACGGGTGGCGGGACCACAAAAGCGCACACAAATGCCGGAAGGTGTGAGTTACGTGAGGTCTGTCATTGCCACCGGTGTTACCGCATAGATACACCACTCGGGGACAGTGTATGTATTTAAGTTATCATCGCATTTGTACATCCAAGCAAATTTATAGTTTGAACCGAAATAATTTGTGCCGTTATATACATCTTAGAGAGGTCGTCGTGTGCTGAGCAAAAGCCAAGCGGGAAATCGAAGACCAAGTGCGGTCGCTAAAAATTGTTCTTACACCTCCAGTACTATGAACTACAACATATCGTTAAGACTACCATGTGGAATTTCTTGAATAGATCTGCTCAAATCTCCGTAAAGCAATCCGAGTTCGCGCCAAATCACGTCTGCGTGGCACCATCTCCTACCGAATCGTAGCCAGCCAAGAACTTCTGTGCGCTGTGTGAGTAAGTTCTCTCGCTTGTTGTGTGCTTGGGGCGAAGTGTACCCAAGCATGAGGTATTTCCATGCCGCCAACGCTGGCATTTAAATTACAGCGGAATCCATAGTCCGAGATTTCGCCCTTCAGCCAGACTCACTGCAAATCTCTCCAAAACGTGCGCCACGAGCCCGACTTTCACATTTAGGCGCTCATCGCGCTCCATCCATCCGGTGTGATGCATTAGCCGCCCGCCACCCGATCCTGATGGATCCTGAAGATCATGCACGCTGCCAGCCCCAGCGGGGCCGCCTCCACCCCACCCGCACCGCCTCCGCCCACCTGCCGTCACCGGCGATCTCACCGACAACTGCCACCGCCGCGTGTCCTTGTTCAGTTTATAGTAATACCTCCAGCGCCCTCCTCGCGCCGGGCGCAGTAGGCGTACGTACGTACGCGCATTTAGGCTATGTGCACATTTGCGCAATCACCAATCACGCCTGTCGGGCCCCGCCACATCGCCGGGCGTGCTATTTTCACCGCGGGCGTCGCTCGCGTGCGCCGGGCCCGTGCACTGTGCGCCGGGCGCTGGCGTGGCGGCGCGTGGCGGCGAGCTGATGCTGTCAGTGTCAGCCAGCCAGGCCCGGCGTCGTGCCAAATATAACCGACGCAGCGGTGCATATATGTATGTGCCTTCATCTCTGCTCATATTAGATAAAGACGGCGACACAGTAAATATATTGATCGCGCACACGGAGCACAAATGTGGTGGGGTATATGGGCAGACCGACATTGGGTGTATCTGGGACAAGAAATACGGGATAGAGAAACACAGAGAGAGAGGAAGTCACATGGGGGTACAGGTACACGGGGCGTGGTTTATTCTTGTGGCAAACAGGGATAGATAGTAGGTAAAAAGATGGATAAATAGCAAGAAAATATGGGAATAGTCCTAGAGCGCGCGGGCGCCGACTACTGGCGCACGTAATTGGGGACGGTATACGAGGGGGCGAAGGGCGGCGGATCGATGCCTCGCGTGGTGCATGCCTCGATGAGCTGCTGGCGCAGGCCCGCGCAGCTGTCCTGAATAGCTGCACAAGGGGTTCAATATACATCAATGAGAACGAACGCATACACGTACCATGACAAGGCCACAGCGCATTGAGCACATCGATAGGAATGAGGATCGACTTGGCGAGCTTCAGCGCGTCGTCGAGCGAGGGGTCATGTGTCCATAGCACTAAGCAACTGCAAATAACTCGTCAGCGTCATCCTGCACCCATCAGCGATGATAGGACGTACATCGCGAGCTGATTGATGAACCAGTTTACGCGATACGGGCGCCGCGTGAGCTGGTACGCCGCGGGCGTGCCGAGCTGGTGCACGAGCGTGTTGACGCGGCGGATAACCTGGTCCTCGTAGAACACTACCGATAAGAGTCAGTAATGGCGCCGCGGGGACATGGCAACAGCGTACACCAGTCCTCGGCCTGTTTACGCTTGAACACGGGGCCCGGGGCCGTCTTGCTGTTCTCGAGCCCATGGAAACTACTGAGCACGTCAGGATAAATGTCGGGCGGGCGCGCGGGGAAACGGCGCACCTTCGGAACGCAAGGGCCACAAGCATGCGAGTGCTACAGCGACGTCAGCCGGGCGCGCGCCGCGCATGCAGGAAAGAGACGCACTTGTGTATGTACTCGCGCGTGTTGTAAATGAGCGTGGTGTCGAGGTTGCAGCGGTGCGTGTTCAGCGCGTCCTCGATGGCCTGCGCCTCGAGGAACGCCTCGTGCGCGTTCTCCGCGCGCTCCTCGGCCTGCGACGGGTGCCGGAAGCGGTTGCAGAAGTTCCACAGCAGCATGCTGCGGCAGTACAGCGCCCACACGGACTCCTTCGGCGAGAGCGAGTCCGTCGCGCGGAACGCGGGCGACATGCGGTCGATGACCTCGCCGGGGAAGAGCAGCCCAAACTGCGCGGGCGGTCAGCGGCTGCGGCGGCGGCGCGGGAGAAGGCAGGGATAGGCTCACGTTCGCGGGATCGCAGAGGTAGAAGTGCGGCGCGTCCTCGTTGAACGCCTCGCAGCGCGCGACGTACTCGGAGACGAGCGTAAGCGACGCCCAGCAGAGGCGGCGGATCTCCTCCTGGCGGACCTCGTCCGCGTTCCAGGCGGGGTCCCAGGGCAGGGTGTACGGCCGCGTGGCGTAGTGGTCGGGCGGATCGCGCGAGTCGGGCGGGAAGCATCCGCACTTACGTTCGCGGAGCGCATAATCGTCGAGGGTCGAGTCGCACAGCACCATGGGCACAGTGTTGGGCGAGAAAAGAGAGACCTCATGGTCGTGGGTGTCGATGGTGGTGAGCGAGAGGGTGCGGATGAGGCCGTCGAGGCGGCTGAGGGCGTCGGTGGCGCGGCCGGGCGAGTGATTAGGGTAGGCTGATGATTCGAAAAGAGCGAGTACCTAAGGTGGCGCTGATTAGCGCCGTGGCGGTGTGGGTGCCTGCGGGACTTACGAGAGCGGCTTCGGCGATGGTGTGGTCAATCCAGTTGCGGCGGATCGCTTCCTCGAAAGCCGTGTGGGCGTCGTGTGCAAGGAGCATGGCTTCCTGCAGTCCCATATTCCCACCCTCTACGGTGCTGGATTTCATGAGTTTTGCCATGGCGAGGACGGAATAAATGAAGCATGGGTGGATACGCTGGCGCTCGTCGTCGTGGAGGAGACGGTGCTCTAGATAATCTAAATTGATAAAAGAAAGGAGGTGGCCGGTATTATTAACGCTGAGGATGGTTAATGGGTGGCTCGGAGACTGGAACTGATCAGACCCACAGAAAGGTGAGCTCGGCGATGATGGTAGGGAGCCTGGAACGTAAAGTAAGACTGGTTTCGATGAGACGAGGGAGCGGATACTTGCTCGTATTGGCGCATGATCTTCTCCCACCATGCTCTCTGCTCGGATTCAATTGTAGGTGATGTCGGGATTGGATTTCGATGGGGCGTGTCTGGAAATTGAAAAGTATTTACGTCGAGTTGGCGCGGATAGGACGATTTTGTATAGGAACCTTGATCGTACATATACGATGGTGGCCGACGATAGGACGCGGACATGTCATGCTGATGAAGAGGCGTTGAGAGAAGGGGTCTCGGCGGACGACGATCAGGGCCTCCGCACCTTGTAGTTGTCTTGATCCGACGGCATCCTGAGGTCTGTGTGCGGGGGCGGCGGTTGACTACTTGTGTGTGAGTAGTGATGATCTTGCTGGTGGGGATGACGATCGGGATGGCGCTGGGTGGTGGGAGAAAGACGCCTGGGCTCGTGCTGGAGATTCTCCTTGACTTTGGACGGGGGAAGTTCGCGTTGCTCGGCTGGTCGCTCGGTCGTATTGGTAGTGCGTCTGCGTTTCGGGGGTGGAGGGACAGAACCGTCTGCTGTCCGCTTTTTACATGATCGTTGGCGCGTACCCGGACGCTTATCAGGCCCCCTCCGCTTGGGCACAGTGTCATACTCGCATGTATTCGATCTTCGGACACAGTTGTTGCACACGGGCCTTGTTGAGTCGCATCGAATTTTGCGGCTGCGACTAAGGGCGGGCGGGACAGAAGGCGGATTAGTATAGCGTTAAAAGGGTTAATGAAAAGCGGGGATTTGACATACCACTGGCGACAGGCTATGACAACGGAGGATATCTCCTTGCGTGCGTCTCGGGGGGAAGTGCTGGTCTCTGCGGCGGGGGATGCGTCTGACCTGACGGAGGAGGACGGCACGAGCGAGGACCTGTGATCAGAGTCCATGGGCAGCGCCGACGAGGAGCCAGGGAGCCGGTTATATGGGTCCTGGGAAGGTCCACCAGGCAACCGTCGCTCGGAGGCGGGGGGATACCGAAAGTCGATGTGTGGGGAGTGCTGGGGGACGGCGGGGATACGGTGTGCGACAGGCGGTTGGACAGAGAAGTCGACGCCAAGCTGGTTGCGGGGGGGCATGGCGTAGTGGGCAGGATATGTGACATGTCGGGAGGACGAATCGAGCAGAGCCCCGGAGAGGATCGGCGGCTGTTGGGCGAGGGAGTGACTGAAGTCAAATTGCGCGCCGAGGGCGTGCTGGCCGTCAGAATACCGGACTTTGTTGCAGTGAGAAGGGCAGGGGATGCGATAGCAACTAATGGCTTACGACTGTCGCCGTGGGTGGCGTAGGGGGCGCCAAAGGAGACGGGCGAGTGCAGCCCGGAGCCCTCCTCGCTCGACTGGGGCCCGTCCTCGGCGGGCATGCTGTGCGGGTGGAACGGCGAGTACGGGTCGACAGACGCACTGGCGACCATAGCAGGGGGAGCAGAGCAAGGATCTGAGCCACGCGAAGAAAGGCTTATGAGATGATTAGAAGATCAGAACGTCCATATCTTTTTTCCGTCTCCGCAAGCCGCTGATCTCAACAAAAACATATCTCTGTCACACTCCTTTCCCACGTAGATCGGCACCGGCGCATCCCCATCGGGCCGCACGTGACACCCACCCGAACTCCCGGGCCCTCCACCTGGCTCCCCGACTTTCCCGGACGCCGTATCCACCGCCGGCCGCCACCAGCCCACGCGAGCGGCCGATCCGCCATCCCGACGCATTAGTCGGTAAGGCAGCGGCGTGCGCCCACGCGTCGCAGCGACCAGGGTCGGCAGGCCCAGCGTCGCACCTGCGCCCGCGCCTCGACGTCTCGGCGGCGCGCCCATGGCTCAGCCTTGCGCCGCTACCCACCGCCCGCCCGCCCTGCGCCGTGCGCCCTCCCACACGCGCACGCCCATTGCACGCGCGCTGCGGATATCACCGTCGCTGCGGGCAGTCGCTGTGGACCCGCGGACCGCGCCGCATCCCAGGCCGCTGGGTCTCTTTATGTCTCTTTGTTCGCGCACGCCGCCACGCCCGTCACGCAATCACCATCGCGCCTCGACAGCGGGCAGATAGGGAGGCCCCCACCCGAGGTAGCCAGCCAGCAGCGCGACAGCGCGCTGGCGCCTGATTGTGCGCTTTGCCGCGGATGCACCCAAATGGGCGTATCCCACTCGCCCGGGCGACGCTGCCCAGTCGTGCCTGGCCATATGATATCCGCGATGCTCAGCCTGCGCCCCCATTGTCCCCCCAATGCACGTAGCCTATCCTCTTTGTATCCCTTCGAAGGACGGTGGGTGGGTGTGACAGCGACAAATGTCCCAAATCCAGACATACAGAATTCCCTCCACGGACAAAGCAAATAGATGCGCTGATAGAACCCCGCTCCACCCCACCCCCCGCCCTATTTGGCACTAATCAGGGATAAAAAAAGCGGCACCACAGGTGCATGCGCTGCTGCATCATATTCATTTCGTGCTTCGTGCGCGTCCAGGGAGCTTCGCGGTGCTATCCCCGGACGGCAGGGGCCCGCCCCACCGGCGTCCCCCGATCCCGAGCGCGACGCGTGCTCTCGACCTCGACGACATGTGCGCCACAGCTCGGGCGCCAGCCACGCACGAACGCACGGGCCCTCGCGCGCCGCTGACGAGACGGACGGCCGCCGCACCACTGCGCGCCACGATCACCACTTCGTCTCGGCACCCCCTCTCTCAGCCACAGTAACGCAAACACCACGACAACAGTGCAGCGGACTTAGAGCCGTCCCTGGACGATCGGCGGGACGGTGCATGGCACCCATGCACCGTCTCGCCGTGGATGGACGCCGGACCAGCCAGGTGACACGGCGCCTTCGCTGGCCTTGGCACCGCGGGTAGACGCGCTATGCCCGACTAGTAGCAGGGGGGGAGGGGGGGGGGGATTCCACGCACCGGCCCCGGACGCACGCGCGCATCCGCGGCGTCCGACAGCAGGCGCGCCGAGTGTGTGGCGCACACGCACGCAGGCAGGAGGCCCCCCCGCCCACACCCGCGGTGCACCGCCCACCACGCCGGGACGGCCATCGCCGATCGTCGCACCGCATCGGGCGCCCTGGGCACGTACCGGTGCAGCGCACGCATCGAGCGAATTTTTCCCCCCGCGCACGGGGCGCGCCGTGCCCGCTGCTCTTTCACGCTTCCTTTCTGGGCGGCGCATTCCCGTACAAACGACGCGGCGACACGCCGCGCGGTTGATCGCCACGCACCGGCGGCGCGCGCCCCGTCCGCCGGCCGCCGCGCACGCGCGCACAGCGCCCCCTCAGCTGGACGCACACACACACAGCGACGACACACCCCCGCCCGCCGCCCGCCGCCCGCCGCAGCCGGCGCGCGGCAGAGGGCGCGGGCGTGGCGCTGCTGCCAGATATAGATTTAGACATCGCGGATCTCGATCGGCACGCGAAGTGAGTTGCCGGATACCGCCGTGGGAGCCCGCGCCGCGCTGATGCGCCCCACGTGGGGGGGGGGCCGCGGGCCCAGGCGCGGCGGCGGCGGCGGCGGCGCCGCCCGCCGCGAGCGCCTCCCACAACGTGCGCCGATCCTGTGCTGGATGCTTTTGCGCGTGTATTATAGGCAGAGGCGCGCGCGCCGTGCATTGCGCCCGCGATCCGCAGCGCGTATGTACCGGACCCACTGGGACCCACTCCCCGCACCACCACCGCCGCCGCGCGCGCGGCGCCCGCCCGCGCCCAGGATCACGCGGGCGGGACCCAGCCCCGCGGTGTGCGGCTCCATTCCTGCGATCCCATAATTTGCGCTGCATAATGATATATGTAGTACCACCCTGGCGCGCGAATTCCAATTTCCAACGCGATGCGCGCTCCTTCTGCATCGGGCGAGTCACGACGCCGGGGCGCGTGCTTTTGACGGGAATAGCGCTACTGCCCCCGCGCGCGCGCCCGGAATAGCCGCGGCGTCCCCGGCGCGCAGTGGGAGCCAGGCAGGCAGCGGCGCGCATCGAACGGGACGCTTTTTCTCTCTCTCCGCAGCGCGCGCCCACGGCTGTGTGTGCCGCGCCACAGCGCACTCACCCCCGGGCGCGCGGGTGCCAAGCGCACCCCGCCCGGGCGCAGTAGCGAGCTTGTCGAGGGGGCGGTCGCTCGTCATGATGATGATGGCCAGGAATAGAATTAACGTTGCCTATTTATGTGGCACGCTTCGAAAGAGGTCGTCCAGCCCTGCGTGGGCGTGCGTCGAGCGCAGCGAAGGCGAAGGACGGCGGGTCCAGACCGTCACGCAAAGGTTCGCCGCGCATAGAGTGGGCCCCTCGCCGTGAACGGGCACGCAAACGGCGCACGGCGCGCTGCGGACGACGATCTAGAAAGCGGGTCAGTCAGCTGAGCAGTATAGGGGAACAGATATCCTTGATAAATCCGCGACAAGTGCGAGGCTCCTGAGGCGTCGCGCGAATGTTGAGCGGCGCTGTGTGACCTCTCCCCTACCGCCTTTCCACGTCGTATATTCAGGCTGCCACGCAACGCTTCTTTCCCATGCCGCGTCTGCGGTGGCATCTCTTGCGGACAGCCGTTCCCAGCCCCGCTATCGCTCAGATCAGATGAGGCGTCACCCTCTCTCCGCTCCGCCCACTATGGTGCAAGCTATCGGTGCTTGCGCTTATCTGGCTGTATATTCCCACATCACGAGCCTTATGATCAGTCGTCGGCACATTGATTTACCTCGATGACTTAGAGTTCACTGCCCACAGCGGTGTATCGTGCCCCGTCTGATATCTGAAACTTGCATCGTAGTGTACAAATTGTTCAGATATCCATATGCACATATATGGGCGTCTGCTGCGCGCCTTCGTTTAATGCACTGCCAAAGCGATAGTTGTACGGACCAACGAATCATCGGAAGGCTCGGGGATTTCTTACTACATAATTACCCTCCTTGGCGCACTTCCCCGGCGAAAGCCCCCGCGATCACACGTGGAGGAGATTAACCAAGATCGAACGCTGGTCTAACGTCCGTGACAAGCCGCGTCTGCCACGGCTACCATCACGCCTCCAGCACCGACGCTCCAGTACTGGGAGAAAGCTGCCAATCTCGACCGCCTCGGAAGCGCGCTGGGAACCCGTCGAGAACACGGTGCGCTGCGGAGATTAGCGCGTCCATGTGGCCTGTCATGAAACAGCAAAAGAGGCGCGCTGTGAAGCTATGTGGTGCGCCTGGATCACCCCTGTGTCTGCGCTCGAGGGGCTTCGGCGCGATACCGGGAATAGCCACGGCTATGTCCAGCGCGAAGCACATCTACTTCCCAGTGCATATATCTCGGATGGGCCGACTCAATGTGTCGCGACCATGGTCCATGGAACGTGCCCATTCTATTGCGAAGTCCATTTATTCGTCCTCACAAGCGCTTCATCCAATTAATTACCAAGGCGGCTCTCCTCATTACGGCCCGACGCGCGCGCAGAATATTCCTCGACACAGCCTGCAGCTTGTTTGCGATTAATTGGATCCATATTTACCAGCGTCACTATTGTGCTGGTGACACTGCCGTACGGCGTGTGAGAGCATTGCACAGGAAGCGGTGATACATTAAAGGCACACTCACCACGTGGGCCTGGATGAAAGGCGCTAGGAAGGAGTCGTTTTATTTATATCGCGCACGGGTGTGATAGAAGTATTCCGACATTCACATTCACGGCCCAGTAGGGCCACCACGATTGTGAAAACAGAAGCATAATAACAGTATGCGTTTCTACTGGGTCTCGGATGGGTTCCGTTCAACCATTCGACGAATCATTCGCCCTGGGAATTTCTGCTCCGAAGTTCCTTCAGGTTCAGTGTACGTGACAGAAGAGCCTTATCCGGTATTTTATCTCTGTCAGGCCTTCCATACAACCATGACAAAGCTTCTGAAACTAATTCGCAGCTAATTCATGATGAAGAAAGAAAAGGATGCTTCTGTTAGACCCGTCAGTACAATACGGTGATATTTCCTGCCAAGACATAGGCTAGTCTATGCTAGGGATAAATGAATGAGTGGAGATATATTTCCAGAAGGATCTTCGACGATTTGAGCATTATATCTCATCGTGTTCCTCTTGCCACTCTCGTATCGTTGTCAACTCATCGGTAACCGGTGAGTAATGACATAAAGTCGGTGATGTGACTGTTATTGACGTTTTCGATTTCTCCTTCTATCTAACAGCAGTGCAGTACAAAGACTTTAGCTGGGGTGCTCAAGCTCAAGGCCCGAGGTTAACCATTGACTAAGAGTATCCATTGTCCAGTTGACTTGTATCCGATTCAAAGCAATGTAATTTTCATTTCCGTTCGATACCTCTTTTTATTCCTTCGGCTAACTGCTGCCTCCCGAGAATTGGGAACGGTCCAGATGGAACTTGAACGTTACTGAAATCTGAAACTTGAAATTTGACATGACGTTCAGTCATGACTGAAAATGACAGACATACACCACTACTAGGTTATCAGAACAATCCTTTTTGCCCAAAGTTCTCTCCACTGGTAATACTGGAGCACTTCGCACTGGACTTCGGAGAGGCTCCGGCGACTCAGCGACTCGCACTGGATTCCAGAAACCTATTTTTAAACAATATTCGTGGTAATGAAAGTGTCGGGTCACGTGAAGGTCTAATTGCGTCGTCTCACGCCTTTTCCTTCCAACCTGACGCCTCCAAAACGCCTTTCAATTCTGTCGAGACCTAAGCTTGATTATGTCCTATTGCATCTTGGCTTAAACAATCGTACCGCCGGATTTCAAATGTCAACTCACTAAGAACCATCTTTTGTCCCGAGCGCCCAACAACGAACATCCAGCAAATCAACTCAGCAGCTGGGATACAACTCTACGGAAGATACCCATTCGACGATCATTCTATATTTATGACTACCTACTACGATTCAAGAAATTTCGTTGAGTATGATGATGCCCAATTAGCAGACTGGACGCCACCAGTTACACCTACAGAAACTTCGGCGTTGATCCCTCCAAGTCCAGCGGGTCGCAACAGGTGCGTCCTCGGTTCGATGGGAATGCCAGGTCGACATGGGTTTATAACGGTGAGCTAGACGATCCACTCTCCCAGTATATACGCCATCGGAAACATCTGATCTGGGTCCTGTTACTCGCATTCACGCGCCCTCTTCCTCGACGCCCTCCTCGCCACGGCCGACAAACCTAACAGCGGGAAAGCCGAATGATCACCATCACGAGTCAAAAAACATCAACGGCGTCGAGTTGACCCTTGTCAACATCGGCAGCGTCGCCAGGGACCACCTTGCATTGGAGCGGACATACCTCGCATATGTTCGGACGAGCTTAGGAATAGCCTCTGCTGGCGTAGGTTAGCGCGTCTTGTCCCATGCGCAAAGGTACTCCTTTCCTGGACTAATAAATGTTTTACAGCTCTGATGCAGTTCCTTCGGCTTGGGGCCGATACGAGATCTTTCGCAGCACCTATAGGAGCTCTCGTATTGCTTGCGGGCTTGCTGGTTCTATGTTTTGGTGCGCACTTATTCGTTGTTTCCGTCGCGTTCAATGGCTTACCTGGACGAATCTGTAGGAACTCGGCGCTTCTTCATCGTTCAAAGAACGCTGGTATCTGGTCATTTTCCGCCATCCATTTTTGAGATCGTATTCACGAGCGTCGCTCTTGGTTCTTTGGTTGTTGGGATATTTGGGGCCATCATTGCCGCGCAGTTGAGATAACTTGACGCATAGTCGTTCTAAAGTAACAGCTTTTCTTCCCGGTACTGTGATATTTTTCTTACCAAGATTTACGGTTTCATGGAGTGTGATTCCTCCAACTGTGCTGGTATGTCTCGCTCCTTGACAGGTCGTTATTACAGCCCTCGGAACCAAGTTGGCAGGGAGACTGAAAAAGACATGATCCCTTAGTTCAGTGGTAGAATGTATGATTCCAGCCCTCTTCGTCAGGTGCTTCCATAAGGTCACCCGTTCAATCCGGGTAGGGATCATTTGTTTTGTTGCTAATCACATTGACTAGTGATGCATGTATACTGTTTTGAGTAACAGGCGACAGGCCTGAGGCTACAGCTCACAACTGACAAGTATCCCGCGAATACGAAAAATTGTAGTCTTTACGAACTAGTTATGTAATTTTTCCAGGTATCCTCGAAAAAGTACCTCGATATATTCGGTCGCTACATTTTAATCAACAATCCTGAACGTACTGAACTTGTGACGTTCTAAATATCTGGATTCTCCCGAATTCTGATCTGGTCACAGACCACACGGATGGGACACGTACGTCCGCATTATGGTCCGTGACTCTGAACGAAATTGACCGTGTCCCAGGTAAGTAGTTGCTAAATTCCAATCGGTCTCAGCGCTCTCAGGACAGCCGGCAGATTATCTGGCATGAACTCCCGGAGAATGGAAGCAAGTTCTCTCCCGGAGATTCTCCATTTAACAGGTATCGTGGACAAACCTCATTTTAGATAGATGCCATGGTAGGGGGCCCCTGTCTAGTCTTTTTTTCGCCTCTCGGAACCGCATATCTGCAAAAATGCCGTCTTCTACAACTACGAAGGTTCTGTAGATAAATAGAAATAAGGGGGGAATGTGATTTTTTTATGTTCATGTAGTATGTTAAAATTTAAATGTCAGTGCAATTCAAGCCCGGCAATGCTCTTTGATTATCTATTCTATATGGCACCTCGGGAGACTCGGGTAGATAAAAATTCAAGTTCTTCCAAGCCACTGGCCGCGAACACCAAGTGAACACCGTATTTGATCCGTTGCATTAGTTATGTACTAAGCGCCATGTTCGGTGTGGCAAAACTACCGTTTATTCGACAAATTCAGTACGTAAATTGAGCTTGACAAGTAAGCGTATTTATTGCTAATTCAACAAGGACCCATTGACCTATTTGGGCCTACTGAAATATATACCTGAGAACTTGAGAAGTTAGAACTGCAAAGCGTTTGCAAAGCACGATTTGACAAACTTGGATTAATTGCTAGTCAACCCCCATTTTCATAAAGGGGTACCAAACATTGGACTCTGCTAAATCGTGCTTGGATTCTCCCGTAGCTCAAGAAGGAAAGCACGAGGACGACCATAATTGGCTAGTAATACTTGGTAGGAACCTGAAGCACAAGATTGAACCCCATAATCCAAGTACCTAATAGTAAGGCTATCAGACATGGCTGAATCTTCAAGTCGCCGTTTCCACCACGTGCTAAACTTCTCTCAGATCTTCTACACCTCGATTCCAGCAATTTTTGGAAATGGTTTTGACATCGAGTACTTACACAGTACACTACTCTCAACACTACAATTTTCTCCGAATCACTTGAACTTGAACGATAGAATCCAGAAATTCTCGATGACGACCAGAAACATCACCTCCAGTCTCACTGACGATATATTCCGCAGGGTTTTCGAATTTTTTGTCGAAGATGTACCAATAAATATTCCACCGACGGCCACGAAGGACGGCAGATCCACTCTAATGCTTGTATGTCGACGCTGGAATCTAGTCGCTCAATCGACGCAGGCCTTATGGAACCATATTTTATTCTTGGACACTTCTATCCGTCCCCACAACACCCTACATATCCTCCGGCAGTATTTTATCTGCCTCCAACGAAGTCGCGAAAGTCTCCTGACGGTGAAATTTAACGGTAGTACCGATGACTGGGGAACTCTTGCCACCACTATTATTTTACAGCTCTCCAGCAGACGTATGATGTCGTTAACGTGCGCCCCTCCTACATTCCACCAAATGGTTGACTTACGGACCCCTGGCTTTGTCGTACCATGGGGAAACCTCGTATCTCTGGACCTTTCACAGAGCTCTATAACCCCCCAGGCCTTCGTGAATACCATGCGGTACAGCTCAGACCATCTGAAAACCGGTCATTTCTATGTGGAGTGTCGATCTATCCTCCAGCTCTCCTGCGCTTTGTCGCGAAATCCAATCATCATGAAGGAATTATCCGAAATGCGACTACGCCTATCCCATCCCAGTCGTGCTGTCCAGCTATTCCTAGCGGTTCAATATACACACCTTGTTGACTTGTCTATCGAGATGCACGATACGATTCAAAAATGGGAATTAAACCGAATTAAATCTATGCTTTGTAGTTCTGGACATTCACTCCTTCACCTCCGTTTATACGACTTCGCCCCACCAGGAACTCTACCTTCGAGACGACACCGTGCTACATCATACGACGAGCTGGAAGGTCTGCTCGAAATTGTCCCAAATCTCAGGACTTTAGTTCTACCAGTGGGTGTAAATGTCCATGCGCGGACGATAGAGGGCCTTGCCTCGTGCCGCTTGTTGAAACATGTATCGGTGCTGGAACTTGGGGCCACAAACGGGTTGCACATTTTGTCGATGATACGTAGGCGGGCGGAACATGCACAAACCTCGAATCTTGGCCTTGGAAGTTCCAGGAGAATGATCGCCTGTTTCTCGTCTTTGGAGTACATTCGAGTTTCCATTCCGCGGCACTGCCACGAAACGCTATTGGAGGTCGGCACCCTTCAAGATGATCTTTTCGCTTTGGGATTCCCGTGTGATATCCGGATTCGCCTTGACCACGACCTTCCTCTTTCCACGAGGAGAAGAATACAGTAATCGGTACGTCGGCCTAAAATTTATCAGTAACTGCAGATACTGACTCGACTCTTCCTTGCGCACAGCACAGAGGTCTCTTGCTCGTTCAGAAGATTACATCTAGGCCTGCTAGAGAGTATGCTTCTAATTTCTGTCTTATATATCATACTTTTGCATTGTTTTTTCTTGGTGTCTCATTTCTTTCTCGATAAACCGTAGATCTGCTGCCCAAACATTTCACAATCCAAAGTTCGATGTACATATTGTATCCATGTTTGACTTCGCCCTTGATCCATTGACGATATATCTTAATTATTCGCATATGAAAGACCCTGAAGGTATCTTCTTTTACCAAACTGCGAGCAATAGATGTGAGTGAAACGAGCACCGATAAGTACTGTCGAGATTAGAAATATAGCCAAAAATACTGATACTTAAATTATCGGGCCAATATACTGTTCAAGCGCACTCATGAGTCAAGGAGCGTCTCGGTGACTCGGTGTAATAATTTCATTGGTTTGGTCCCCTGCGCCTAGATCTTTGCAACGCCCATATTTTTTGAAAATTCAAGCAGCCGCAAAGCACCGTATGGAGCGTGATTTCTGCATCAATATAGACTCCAATAGATCGCTCGCGAAGGTGTGAGGGATCTGCTACGATCCGAAAGTTGTTTTGGGAGGGATTTCTGAACCTAAGTGGCAGTGAACGTGTAATTGTCAAGTAATTGTATGCATTAGAAAAAACCTGACTTGACTAGTGTATTAAAAAGAAGTTACTGAACTGCTAAGCCTTTAAGCTCACGAAAGGAACGTTGCATTCCATATAAACCAACGCCAATATCGTCGACTCTAACCCGCTTTATAGCTAGCCTAAAATGAGCGATAGGTACTCCAGCAATTCTTGTGTTCGATCTCACTACGAGATAGTGCAATGGAGTGGCACGGCGGAAAATTGAGAACCGATATGCAGGAGGTCCTTTGGCGAAGATGAGCTACGTGTTGGGTGGTTTGTCCGAGGACCGATACTACGCCACGTACATTTTCGTTGTTTCCGAAACACGCTGCACACCGTACGTTTGTCTTGTCCCATGCCATAATTGTATGCCAACTTCTAATCAACTTCTAATAAGGGGAGTTATGCGAGAGCACAATGAAAAGAACGACACGAGCACCAATATCGTGTGTTCTGTGAAAGGAGAATGATGACAACGCCTAGCAACAAAATCAGGGGTCTTTTCTTGTGTATGATGAGCTCAGGACCACTTCAGGTAAGATAGAGCGATATTGCTCACTAGACGCTCACTATCTTCGATCTTTTTGCAGTCCAGTCAGTGATTTTGTGTTGATTAGTGGCGCTTCGCGTCTGCGCCGTCAAGTGTTCAGTGCGCTCAAGGTACGCTTCTGGCGGCAAGTTTGAGTGTTACTTGAGCGCATTCTTGGTGAGGAAGGTGGCGCGGCCTGGGTGCGGGAAGCGCTGACCGAAGCGGAGTTTCGAAAGACTGCTGCCCAACGAAAATTCAAAGGATGTCTGACAACTCGTGGCCCAATGGTCTAGTAGCATGATACGCGCTTCGGGAGTTTCAACCCCGCTTTGGTTTCAAAGCTTTGCATGTGCGTGGTCCCGGGTTCAACTCCCGGTTGGGCCCTTTTTTTAATCCTCTTTGACACGTTGAAAGAGACCGGCAGTAATCAGCTATTTTTATTTTTGAAGGGACCAGCGAGCTGGGAGTTCTTCTGCCTGCCAGACTTACATGAAGATCGTAGATTAATATCAGTCAAAGCGCTCCGTCGAACAGAACTTCGCGCAGCGATTGCGGCTTGAAGTTGGACGATTGGATAATTCCTCAGCAATTTAAGCGTGCATATTTCCCGGGAAAATGGCAGCGTCTGCGAAATTCTCAGAGTATATCCAAGCTTCAAAACATATCTGCAAGCCGCCCCTCGTACCCTGTAACGTGCGCGTTCCACATATCTAGCCATGAGCTCATTCGATTTGTTGGACCGGCCCCATGATGTCGGCGCGCTGTTTCGCTCTCAAAATGACTATGGTATCGCGATTTCAACAGCCTGTGCTGTTTGGGCTTTGCTCGCGTGCTTCAAAATTTACAATGATCCTTTCCTTGACTGAGCTTCTACCTGAAAAGAGCTTTACCCAACGTACAAACTGACATACGTGCTTCATTACACTGCTTTGATAACAAGCCTCAACATTGATTGTCGGGGGCGTGTCCGTGCAGGAGACGGCGTGTTTATGACAGCGTGAGTGATGTTACAACGAATGTAGTCGAATTCGTCCCCTGCGACGGAATCGCGACGTGTTGCGAGCGGTTCCATTACGGCGGGGGCATCGTCATGAGTGGTACACGGACTTGAAACCACACTGCCATTCCTGCGCCGCCAGTCGAAGTAAGCGTGACTAGAACCTTCGGTCTAGCCTATGCGGAGCGCTGTCGCATATTCGAAGCGGCTTTAGGAAAGTTGAAGCCTGTCCTATCAACCACGACCTGCACGGTGCCATTTCCGTCACGACACAGTGCCAACGGCACAACCATGGCGGGTGCATCGACATGCAAAACACTGGCTTGTGCGTCGATCCCGTCATCTCTAACTCTTGCGCCGTCTACTGCAGGAGACCGGGGCAATGTCGAGTTGTCCGCTACGTCGCGAGACGATGGAGCGCTTCGGGAATGATAGAACGCGTTATGACACCAACAGCGTTCTGCTCCCTCGCGTTTTCCCGGCGCGTTGCGCGCGGTGCAGCCACGGTGGGCGCAGAGGCTGGAGGGGAACCAGATCTCCTGTACTGATAAATATGACTCTCAGCAGAAGATCAGCCTTGAAGGTGTTGGAAGACGCCTCACCGTTGGCGTCCTTCGTGGCTTCGCTCTCGCTACGCGATGCTGGAGGCGCGATTACGGTGGGTTCGACCGCATACAGAACACCCACATCGACCTCGGTGCTTCCGTTTTTGGTTTCTCCAGCGAGGGACGGTGTTGACGGCTTCGTATGTTGGATAGAAAGGTGACAAATTCTACTCATTTGAACGCAACGTGACGGGAGAATTCGCAGGGATGAGTGATTGGAATTGAGACGCGGTGCGCACGAGGACACCGCCTAGAATCAAGGATACGTGTTGAAGGAGCGTGTTCATTAATGCAATGTAGAGACGCTCAGGAACTTGGCGGCTCTTTTGGTGTTGAGGCTGCTTCAGTCGGGACGTGACCTCGAGCACGAACTTCCATGGCCAGATTGGCATTAAATCCACGATCGGAACCAGCTCCCGGAAGATTCACTCGTTATGCGGTACCATGCTCAGGCCACCAGACGCCCAACCATCATCTCCATGTGCTAAACCAGCCGGCTAGGAACGTCAGCGTATTCCAATCCCGAAAGACATCGACCGGCTTGAACCTTACCTGAAAGCGGATCGATCCCGAGCTCTTGCACGACGACCGTAACGATCCTKATGAATGTCGCYCCAAGTAGGCCGTCATCGTCGATGCYCTTGTCCACCGCGCTCGCGCCATAGCGGCCCCCACARCCGTTTCCACCCTCGCTTCAAGGAGAGCCCTCTGCCGGACGTGCGGTGTGGTGCACGCACAGCATACGTCGCACGGCATCGCTCGTACCAGCGGTGCTCAGAACTACGTCCAAATAAGGCTGAATGCCGTCAGTTCGGATAGAGACGGCAGGGAAAGAGCCAGGACATACATATTGGGGGCGGGGGGTTATGGCGGGCGCAACGACGGCCGACAGTTGGTCGTTGAAGTTCAGGTTCTGTGCTTCCAGCGCTCATGCAGGCTATCGGTAGGCAGTGTTGGACTGAGCAGAGGTACATCGATTTGCAGCGCGCCGCCGGCCCAGTCAGAGCGACAGGGGGAAGGAGAGAGGGGGGGGGACGGCGATGGACATTGGGCCGAAGACCAGAGGCGTGAGTGCTGCGATAGCGGTGGGGGCGATACGCGTGTGCTCGAAAAAGACGGGTGGCAGGCGATGCATATTTCGCCGTGGGCAAGCGACACGCGCAGGTCGAAGCGGTGCTGGGCCGGATACAGCCGGATGCCATCACGCGTCCGTCATACTCGACCGTTTGTCAATTCTCTCTCCTTCGCCGTAGCCTCCTCCCTGTACTTTACCGGTTGAACGGACGAACTGATACATCTATACCGAAGACTGATATCCACGCGTAACACGACTGAACACTGCTAAATGCTCTTGCCACGCACACACCGCTCGCGCGCAAATGTCGTTTGTTGATTACGTCGAATATGTAAATTGTATCTCGCTTGTCTCTACATCGTTGTTTGAACGTCACCTCCGAATGCTGTCACGGTGGTTGAAAACCTGGCTTGTGGCGTGAAGGAATAATTTTCGTTGGTCGCCTAATGCACTCGATGTAATTTGAGGCGGTGGATCTCGGCGGCACGGCCCGCTACGGAAAAGGCTTCTTTTCCCCCACCGCGACCTCACCTCAGCCTACTTTGGCATGCTCCGCCTTGGGRGGACGAGCTCCGTCGTCTTCAACAAGCTCAAAGCTCCCGCTTCTCTGCGACYGTTTGTCTCTKCCTTCCGGAGCTCCATCTCCACCACCCGTTCGCTGCCACGTCGCGCCTTTTCGTCTATGACCGAGTCTCCAAACGACCTCTACGACTACACTTCTGGGCGTTGGGTGTAAGTCTCATAAGYGTTCTTCTAGCGCATAGATATCTGACCTGTCATCTCTATCGTTAAGTTACAACGACGCTCTTCGCCACARGGAGCGGAGGGTCGCCTTCGATGTCGACGGGCTGTGTCGACTTGCAGCCGAGTCTGTGCATCAGAGWCCTGCGGATGTCGTCAGCATCTCCAAGCTCGCTGAGGGCGGGTTCAACCGCACCTTCGTCGTCGCTCTRCACGATGGTCGGCAGGTGGTCGCCCGGGTTCCCTACCCCATGACAGTCCCTGACTACTACGCCGTCGCCAGCGAGGTGGCCACTATCGACTACCAGCGGTCCTGCGGGATCCCTGTCCCTGAGATATACGGGTACTCGACCGGCTCGGACAACGTCGCTGGAACCCCGTATATTCTTATGGAGTTCGTTCGCGGCCCAAAGCTTAGCGAAGTCTGGTCTRGCCTCGGGGACGAGGAAGTCATCTCCGTCATCCGCCAGCTCACYCAGATYGAGGCACGCATGATGGCTCAGCCATTCCCCGCTGGCGGGAGCCTATACTTCACCGAAGACCTCGAGAAGGTCGCCCCAGGGCTGGGCGTGCCTCTGGAKGACAAGCGTTTCTGCGTCGGCCCGGACACGAAGCTGGCGTTGTGGTATGGCARACGGGCAGGGCTCGACGTACATCGAGGACCATGTATGCCACTCTCCGCCTCTTTGTTATTACGYCCTCGAAYYAACTGGTATCTATAGACCATAGCRCCGAAGCAGCTCTCGCAGCAGCGGCGCAGAAGGAGATCGCCTRCCTAAAGCGCTCYGGACAACCGCTCCTACCGCTGCGGCGCGAAAGGAGGCCCAGTTATAAGTACCAGCAGCAGTCGCCATCGGACCACATCGAGAACCTGGAGCGGTACCTCAGCATCACGTCGTCGCTCGTTCCTAGCGACCCCGCTTTAAGTCAGTTCTACATCCGCCATCCAGACTTCCAGCCGAACAACATCTTCGTGTCATGGGAGCCCGGCTCCGACTGCAAAATCATCRGTGTCTTTGACTGGCAACATACCTCTATCCTACCCATGTTTCTCCTCGCTGGCATTCCCCAACGCCTCCAGAACCACGCAGATGGTGCGTCKCAGTCCATGACGCCGCCCTCTCGACCGGAGAACCTGGACGAGATGAGCGAAGCTCGGCGAGCCGGCGAGGAGTATCGCTACCGTTGTCGCCTCGTTCACTATCTCTACRTCAACAGCACGAGGGAGTGTAACCCGCTCCACTACGCCGCCTTTATGGACCGTCTGCACGCGCTCCGTTGCCRACTTTTCCTATAYGCTGGTGGCCCGTGGGAGGGTGAGACCTCCGACCTGAAGGCTGCGCTTATCCAAGCCACGAACAAGTGGGAGGAGCTTACGGGTGGAGGCGTGCCGTGTCCCCTCGAGTTCGACGCCAAGGACTTGGACGATACGGCGGTGCTGGATAAAGAACTGAGCGAAGCGACCAGGGGCTTCGAGCGCTTACAGTCTATGCACGACGTCGGGGAGGAGGGCTGGGTRCTGGTTGAGGACTACGAGCGTGCCGTGGCTTTCTTCAAGGAGTGCAAGGAGGAAGCGTTGGCGGGGGTTCAGTCGCCGAAGGAGCAGGAGGAGATTATGGGTCACTGGCCGTGGGACGACATGGACGAGGATATGTATATGTAACGACGCGTGCTAGATACTGGGTCCTGCTCGGCGACTGATCGCAGCCCACGCTGTTCGCACGACGCCTGCTTCGTCAACCACGATGACGACGTCGACCAATCCAAGACCCCGCCGTCCACACCGCGCACGACATCGCCTTGCTCGCTCTAGGTGCGCCCGCCCCGCTGGCCTGATCCACGCAGGCTCTAACGTCGCTCTTCGCGCTCTCTTCGACGCGCACGCGCTGGAAGCCGCCGACAATGCTCTATGAGGCAATCTGCCGTGCCCTCGGCCTCCAGCTGCGCTCCGCCGCCGCCCGCATCGCTCTCCGCCGCCTCCGCCCGCGATGCTTTCTGCACCCGCGGTACGCGCGCGCGCTACGCCCCTGCATCGACTCATGCAGCGCCATACCGGCACGCACGCACTCCCTCGCTCTAGGTACGCCCACCGCTACCCGTCTTCGACCGCGCTGACCCCCGCACGTTTCCGCGCAGCCCCCTCTCCGCCCTCCTACGCCCGTCCTGCGCACGCTTCCCACCACAAGCCCCATCGCTACGCAGCGCCCCTCTCCGTGTACCCCCCGCCAGCACCACGACCTCCGTAATCCCGCGCTCTGCACCCGCAAGCGCGCCGCTCCGCGACCTGCACGGCTGAACAGCCGCCATTGCCGTCCCTCGTGCGTGCTCGCGCCAGCCGACCGTTTCCCTCACTCATTCCTGCGATACGCCATCCGCCCCGTCCCCGTTCTGCTCTCGTTCGCACTCCTTGCCACCCGTCGCTGTGCTGCACGTCGCAGGCCCCCGAGTCCACCTCAGAGCATTTCTCCTGCACACGCCACGAAGCCCAACGCCGCACATCGCGCTGATATGTCCTCCGCGCCCTCGCCGCCCTCGCCGCGAACGACGCTGACCGCTCTGGTGCACGCTGCCCCCACCGCTGCCCCCACCACCACCTTCCGCGATGGACTGAGCGCCTGACGCCCTCTATTTTATTGCACAGCAGTGTAGGCGTTTCGTGATGAGACCGCCGAGTATTCCAGATGCAGCGCCACCAGAAAAACAAAATAGTGCGCACACACCTTGGACGGACGCAGAGCTCCCGTATCACTGCTGCCTGTGCATCACGGATCTGCCTCTGCCTCTATATTCACGCACGGGCCGAAGAGCACGAGCACGGCGAGCGTCTGCAATCGGGCGGCGTTCTACTTCGCGCACGCTCGCGGGTCGAGATGCTCCGCGGCCTCAAGATGGAAACTAACAAAGTCGTGCATAACGACAGCTACATACAGGCGCGCAGACGCCGCCGTCGCTTTCAGCAGCGCGCGACTATTTTACGCACGGACCGTCGACCGCGCCCTGGTGCATCGTTACGATGACAAGCAGTCCTCCGCGACCGCCTTGAACGCTGACGTCCACGCCGCCGCCGCCGCCCATCACGACGTGGCCTCCGCCACCCGCCGTACCGCGCCGCTACTCCGCCTGCTCGACGGCACACATCCCGGTACTCTGCGGCGGACTGAAAGCGCCGCAGGCCGCACCCGCCGACGCTAATCTTCACGCGCACTGAAGTTGGATGTCAACACCATAGTGGACCCGTTGGCGCAGCACGCGTCCATTCTTGGCGACGATTTCGGGCCAGGCGATGTGTAATGCGTCGTGGATGGAACGCCGGAATACTTAGCTATCCCTTGAAATGGGTGCCATATTTCTCCGCGCGCTCGGGTCCATAGGTCGTCTTATATAACGATGCGGCGCTGAAGGCGGCCAGACGCGGAGACGCGGTGGATCTCAGCGACGCATAGCCGTCATCACAAGCACTGTAACGTCTTCACAAGACGACCACGCAGCGACGCGCCCCTCGTCACCTGTACCCGCGCAAGCTACGACGCTTCCGCCTGGTCCTGCGCCGAGCCAACTTCCATCTCTGAACATGAGCCGTGACTTTTTGTCCTTGGCTCTGTTGCCGCCGTCGACCACGGAACACGTCCGCGGCCCACCCCGACGACGACCGCCTTCCTGACGCGGCGGCCGTCGTCTGCGCTCACGTACACGAAGAAGCTACCCACTGAGCCCGCACCCAACACTCGATCTTTCGATTGGGCGGCGTCCTCGCGCCGGGCCGCGTGATGTCCCCACAGCCGCGTTTACCCAAAGCACAGAAAGACGATCACAAAGACGAGAAGTGAACACACTCACACAGCCTTAGAGGACGGACAGCTGTCCGGGAGCAAGCAGTTCGCCACGGGCTTTGTCTTTTAATTGATATACGTGTACTTACATACTACAATTTGACTACAAAACGCTATTCCGTTTTCACTGGATTCGGAAAAAGGAGAAACGAGTCTTGTGCACCTTAATTCAGGCGATAATGCAAGCTGCTGACCAATAAGTACAGTTATTTCGATAAGTTTACAGTTGAATTTACGGCACGCAAGACGTACGTAATATTACTGTTATGTATATACAAGTTTCGACTTTCAATTCAACAATTTTCCACTGATTTTGTGTGCGATTGACAGGCAGATGGACAGAGGGGACCCGGGGTGGAGGGCCGCGACGGCACGGACGTGCAGCGGGATGCATGTGCGCGGGCGTCGGCGTCGATGGCTAAATGAGGTCAGATGTTGAGCTGGGGGCTGTGAGTACTGGAGAGAGGAGGACGCCCGGCAGCCTTGCACCAGGCAGTGGATGCTGTGCGCTAAAAATAGCCAGGCGTCTGATTGCGGCCCACGCTGTTCGCACGACGCCTTGTTCGTCGACCGCGATGACGACGAGCCTCGGTCGCGCCAAGAACGTCGCCGGTGGCACGGTGCGGACGCTATCATCCCAGGATCTCGACGGCGACGCTCTCGACGGCCGCATCGACGCCACCCACGTCATCGCCTCGCTCGCCCGAGGTGCGCCTGCCCCCGCCCTCCTGACCTGAGCCCCGCAGGCGCCACGTCGCTCTCCGCGCTCTCTTCGACGGGTACGCGCCCGAAGCCTCTGGCCTCGCACTCTGAGGCGTTCGCATCGCTCGCACCCATCAGCTGCGCTCCGCTAGCAATGCTGTCGGTACTAGAGCCAGAAGGCAGCCTCGCGCGCAACGCGTTCCTGAATCGACGAACGCAGCAGTCGGCGCATTACCTCTCCGCCTGCCGCTCTCCGCGCCCTGCGCGCAACGCATGTATCCACGCGTCACGACACATACCAGTGTATCCGTGAACATCAGCCTGCTGAGGCACGGCCTCGTTGAGAACAATTTCGTCCTTCACTTCTTTAGCACTTCATATAGTTTAACCACGAAAAGAAGGTGTTCATGTCTACTTCAAGGTGTGGCGAGGTATCTCGGCACGGCTGTGTGGACATCATGCGGGCTCATCTAGCGTACTCGGGCATAGGAAGAATGCAGTGTACATGTGCGGTGCGCGATGCCCCGCGTAGCCTACATATTTAATCAGCGTGCATTGAAGGCTATGTGGTATAATCTCGTTCCGAGTATGTCGTGGAAAAACTGGATATACGTAGCCCACCGAATAGTATGGAATGAGAAGCTTGTCATCATCCTCATATCACTCCTGTGCTATGCTGTAGCACTTTTGCTGATTCTGAGCGTAATTTGACAGCTGAATGCGCGGTGCGCCGTTGTACACATATAACGAGAATGAACGTGCACTTGAGGCACTGTCCGTCATCCATCCGGAGGATTCCTGACAATGTGTTCCGACAATAGCTACAAGACCCCGGCTTATGTCCAGCGACTTAAAAGCTAGGGGCTTTTTCAGAACGTTGACCAACGTCCGGCATTTCTCTCCTACCATCACTTTCCTTCTTCTCCACAATGGCGAATAATCCCAATGAAATCACTGTTGAGAACAGGGATAGTAAGTACCTCTTCTACGCTGTCCACTCTATGCACCAGAATGGTTATACTAAATGTGCACCAGCCCACAACCCTGCTACCAGCGGTGATGGGGTTCACGGCGACGCAGGCAGCCAAATATGCTGCCACACGACGGATGGAAGCGGGAGGAACCTGGTTCTCTGTGTTGATGGTACCGCAAACCAATTTGGAGAGAAGGCATGTACATTGTACACTGCTGAACTAGGAAGCATAGACTGACGACGTTGCACAGAATACCAATGTTATTGAGCTGTACAATTTAATCTTGAAAGGCGACTTGGATCTCCAGAAAACATGGTACAATAGCGGCATTGGAACGTACGCCCGGCCGTCTTGGAAGTCACTCAGGCATCATAAGGCGGTCCTTTACCATAAAGTCGATTTGGCGATTGCGTGGTAAAGGAATATTCCTTTTAAAAGCTGTCATTATTTCTCACCTACCTAATGACAGGGACTTTGAGCGAACGGTCTTGGCTGCCTATCGATGGTTATCCGACGTCTATGAAACTGGCGATTGTATCTTTCTATTTGGTGAGTTTGAACTTTGTAACATTTATACCATCCGACTCTAAGAAACATGAAGGATTTTCCCGTGGCGCATTTCAAGTGCGCGTTCTTTCAGCAATGATCGCCAAGGTGCGATATATAATATATGGCACACTTCTACCACCTAGTTTGATAACATGCTTGCATATATTAGGTCGGCCTTATACACCAAGGCAATGAGATGCAAATACCATTGTACGCTTTGAATCTCTACTAGAGAATTTTCTCATTCTTAAAAAATCTCTAGCGCATATGAACTATATGCTGATCCAGACAGTGATAAGCTAACATCGACTGAAGTCGGCACGGAAGAAAAGATGTCCAGTGCGGACCGTTTTAAAAAGGCATTTTCGCGCAAGGACGTGATTGTACATTTTGTTGGTGCCTGGTACGCCTCAATTTCCTGAATCCTGATTTATTTTATTTTAACCAAGTTGAACAAAAACAATAGGGACACTGTTTCATCAATTGGAATAGCACGTGGAACCAAGATGCTTCCTGGGACTGTCGACGGCATGAGACACGTATGTTACTTCCGCCATGCACTAGCCCTCGATGAACGCAGGGTCAAATTCTTGCCCGAGTACGCATATGGAGGCTTGGCCTCAAAGCCTCTTTACAAAGCCATGAACTTGGAAATAAAGCACCCTTTCAGATGGATGTTTTCCAAGCCATGGTCCAACAGGCAAGTCAATTTTGTTGCGAGCATAGTAGTTAAATATTAATTTTAATTTTTAATAATCAGACGTAATCAAGATACTGAGACGAGCACCAACCCAAGCATTTCACCGCAAGACACGATGAAAAATGAAGCAAATGGTGGCTCACCACAGACACTGGAGGTCTGGTTTGCTGGGACACACTCCGACATGTAAGCCTGTTTATTTCTGAGTGTGTTAATCAGATAAATGTTTTATTTAGAGGTGGAGGGAACACCAAGAATGTAGGCATGGATCGCAGCCAGCCTCCACTCAGGTGGATGGTGTTTGAAGCTGCAGCACATGGCCTTCGCACGGCGGAATTCGCACGGAAGCGTCCTAAGAATGAAATAATTGAAATCAAAGAGTCCTTGACTGGTATCTGGTGGTTGCTAGAGCTCTTACCCTTCAAACGGTTGACATATACCAGGGATGAGCATGGATCCTCAACTACTCACAAGTAAATTTCTGTCACTTCAACCAAATTTATCTCTTCTCACTCAATTGGTTGCTCAGGCCTCATCTTGGGTCACCGCGGAAAATCCATGCAGGGCAAAAAATTCATAGTTCATTCTTTCTGACCAGTAATGTGCACAATGGAGAGCCCTACACTCCAAAGGCACGTCCATTGCACGACGATACTTCATTTTGGCAGCTGGCACGCTGGGAAAAAGAGCTTCGGTCATGGCTGGTGCCGGATACATATGAACACCTTGACAGCCTAGTAGACAGGTTTGTTGATGAACCAGACACTGATCTACTACTTTCGTTGCATCAGATTGCATCTTGGAGTAAGCAAACTTCCATTTTTACCAGATATCTTCATAGCTCACTAGCTCTCAATCTTTTGTCTGTAGGCAACAGACAGGGTGAATTGTTCATTACCTTGTACAAGGGAGTAATTGGCATTCTACGCAAGGACAATTATCCGCTTGAGAAGAAATTCCGGCTGCTACAATCCTCAACAGAAATCCTGGCAAAGAGTCCTGATAACCTGAAACATGTCCATTCAGCGGAGATTCGCAGACTGATACACCGTGACAGACTCTCTACAAGTCCAGATCACCGTCGGATGCTTGACCAATTTATGGCCGAGTGTACAACATGTACGTGAGAACGTCAGCTTTCCTCTATGACATCGGGAAATTGGGGGCCCGCTGGTTTATCCAGACGGACTTTATAATTAGTCATCGACCTGTGGGCGTCAAACAAAGTAAAATATACTATTTTAAACACTTACCGCGGCGCTGCAGGCCTTGGTGGGCATGACCAGCTTGCGCCGTTATTATGTATTTAGGTTTTTGTATCTAATACATTGCCAAGAATCTTTCCATTTGTTGTCCTGGACCAGTTCTTGTTATTCCCTGATCAATGTTCTATCACACATTAGATGATCTGAGCTACGAAAAGGATGACTTACTGCCTAGGACCAACCTGTACCGTTATTGTATACATATGCCTTTGTATTTAATACGGCTTCAAGAATTTAATTATCTGCTTTCTAGACCCAGTTCTTATTACTCCCTGATCAACGCTCTATCAAAGTTGCAGTCCATTAGATAGCCTGAGCGACGTCGGGAAATTAAGGGCCGCCTGTTTTTGCTAGACATGATATTATCTACGTACTGCATGACATGCCAATCATGACCCACATATTTGATTCTTGAAGATCCTGGTATTTTCATTTCATGGTGCAATAGGAATTTGCGTGATTTGTCAGATAGTCCTCACCCTGTTATTTCCCTAACCAATCATTACCACCATTGCATCAGAGTTGCAAGTGATTTGACGGGTTGATCTACGCGAGCGACGGCGTCTTTAATATGGCACAGAAATTTTAATTCTTAGAGGTTGTGATATTTCAATCTAACGCCATAGTAAGAATTCAGTTAGTAATCTATCGCATAGGCCTCATTTTTGTTAGTTGCTAGCTTGTCATTGTCAACGGAAATAGGAGGTTGAATAATTTATTGTGTATGAATTGTCACTACAATGTTAGAATACTCAATGAACGCTAATTTTTGTATTACAGAGGGCATGTTTTAGATTTATTATGCACCATGAAAGCACGGCAAGCAGTGTATATTACAAGGAGAGTATGTATCAAGTAGTTGGATGTGCCTTCAACAAGAGTAGCTTCAAAATATGAATGGTCCCTGAGATACAGCGTCAGTAAATCACTCAGACATGAGTAATTGCACGTACCGCTAGGGGAACTATTTCTCCGTCGGTAATTCTTTGCTTCCACATTTTGCCTCCTTCAGGGTGCGGAGCATAATCGACATGCATTTCGGCATCAACGTGCATCCACCAACGATTAGTGAACGCAGGTACGCCCTTCGTCGACTGCGAGCACACGGAAGTGGCGGCGAGGTACCCGTACGCGGTGTAATGTTCGGGCGCCGTTCGGTTTTCTGCTGTCGTCAATTGGCGGGAGAGATATCGATTTTTCAAGCGATTATCAGAATCGTGAAGACAGGGCTGGCTGGAAAGATCACAGTGAAAAAAGGCGGTGGAAAGTGTACACAAACTTACTTGATTACCACAATCCATCTTTGTGTGCCTTCAAAATCGTTACTGATCTGCGTGTGCGACTTTTCGAGTGCATGTTTGAAAACTTGAATCGCATTCAGGCGTTTCGGCAGCGATTTCCTTCGCGAAAGAATCCCTCGAGGTAAGAACAGCTCATACGATGATGAGGGCCCTTCGATACACGTAGTCAGCAAACACATAACATATCAGGGGCAGCACTTACTGGCGGGAATCACGTTGAAGAGACTTGGAAGTTCTATAATATATACATTCAAGTCTGAAGACAAGTGAAATTATAAGATGTGTGCTTACTGGTGGTCATCATCTTGAAGCCGTGAAACAGCTGATGTGCTAAGAAACGTCCTTGTATCGGGGCAGCCACAGCCAAATCTTTGCAAACGAAGTTAAATTGACCGGCGGCAATGTATGAGTCGCAAATCCTGGCGCGAAAAGGCTTCGCGCATGAGGACGCCGCTGCGCGGTGCATACTGAAGTCATCGTATCGCTCTGTAGACTGAGAGCGATAACGGTAGATTTTGGGGTTGCTTGCCGCTATTTCCGGAAAGTACTCGCTCCTGGCGCGACCACTACCCAGATGGGACGACACCCCGCTCGCGTCAACGGACATATGGTCTGCATGCGTCCGGAGCTCACAAACTGGCCCATCACTGGGATGACACCCTCGGTGCGCCTACCAGTTCCCTATTCCTGCGCATCTCATGCTAATTCTGCCCGGCAGATGGAGGCGACGGAGGTACTGGTCCCGCAGCGCCAGCACCTGTCGACGCTGCAGCAGCTGGACAAGCAGACATCGTGCCGCATGGCGTTCAACAACCCCTTGTTCAAGCTCGCGCGCGGCTGCGCCGGTTTGAGTCGACGATGAAGTAGCTACGTCTATCCACCCACCCCTGGTGCGCTTGTTTATTGAAAAGAAACGCCTAAAGAGGACTGCGCATGGGCGCATTTCAATGCGGAGTATGGACAGCACTTGCCAGTGGACCTGCAGCTCTGTTTCTCCATCGCAAACGCACCGACGGCATGGGAGATTGCGCCGGTGAAATAGCGCTACTTTTGAGGCGCTGCTGCACGACGGCCATCTCATTTCCGGGGTGGGTGGTTCGCGCTGCTGGGGTGCTTAAGTGTCTTGTTTAGGCAAGAGAGACGTTTGGAGATCGAAGGGCAGCGGCGCGCCACTTCGAGCCTATTTTTTTGGCATTTATGGCCGTACTTGTTATTCTTTTTCCTCCTTTGCGCTGAGGTCTATGAATGATTTATTCGCGCACTGCTAATTATGTACATAATCGACCGTGGTGCTCCTGGACCCTCCTATGGATGCCGATGTCTGGGCGGGTGCCGGCGACGGACACAGTGAACGCGCCGACTCTTCCCTGCGTACGCGCGTTACTTGCATGTCTGGGGCCGACCGGGTCCTATGAAAGAGCTATCAGAGTTATTCGAGCTGACAGTAGTCTGGTTGTGCTTCAACATTTAGATGTGAAGACAATATTTGGGGAGTAGTATCTTCTGGGCAAATGCTATATATTTAGAGGCAGGTAAGGAGGGCGTTAAATCGTGGAAGGAAAATATATAAGGAAGGGAGGAGCGGCGCGCAAGGCTTTTAGTCGGGTGGGAGGAGGCTCGCGTCGACGGTGGTGCCCTCCTCCTCGACGACGGGATCCTCCTCTCCCGTCGTGATGGGCGTGAGCGGCATCGCCGTGTGGTCTGCAGGGGGTAGCTTCAGTAACAGAGCGCGCGCGGAAGAAGGCAGGCACCGCACCGGTGCGCGCAGCCTCGGGGGTGCCGAACGGCTTGCGAAGATTGAGGAACGCCTCGACGCGCGCGGTCTTCGCGGCGAGCTCGACGACGACTCTGTGCTTTCTCACATCGACAATCTTTGCACCAAACTGCTGCGCGAGGACGGAGATCGAGTGCAGGTGCGGGTGCTTCACGCGCAGCGCCTGCGACGGCGTCGCCGCCGCTCGTCAGCGTACTCGGAGCTCAGGCAGCCAGTACTGTCATTTTTACGCTTCAGGCAATGCTTACTAGCATTTAAAGGTCATGCATCCATGTCGTTAGTACACATTCACCCCAAAGAAGGAAATTCTGGTCACAGCCTGTAACACTGCTGTGCATGGGCTCTGGCAATGCTGTGCTTGTTTGTTTGGCTTCTGATGCAATCAAAATACAATGTGTGACCTGCCTCATGCCTCAAACAACATTCCCACACTTCACTCATGTCATTTTATGGCCTCAAATGCAAACAAATATAAATAACAAGTCTCA
>KN817543.1:251646-262425 GCA_000827495.1 Hypholoma sublateritium FD-334 SS-4
TTTTTCTCAATAAGGAAGGACCCTAGAGGTATATTTTTGCTCCAGGCATGTTCAGAAAGGGTGGGCCCACAGCTTCCATTTTTGGCAATATTTTCCCACCCTACATATGTGGAAACATATTCCCAGCCTGTAGGCTCTAGCACAGCCTGTCACACCTGTTACACCAAAATAAGCAATGCTAATTGACGGTGTGGATGCATGAACCTTTAATGCTAATAACCATTGCCTGATGCATAATTCTGACAGTAATAGGTGGCTCAGGATGGGCGCCGTGGTGAGGAGTAGCTCGTGCGAGATCACCCTCGTCTCGAGCACGGTCAACACGGGCACCTAACGGCAGCGGATCAGCGGGGCGTCAGCGCGCGCGCGGGGGGGACGCACGATGTCTTCGAGCAGGCGCGGCGCCAGCTCGACGACGCCATCCTGGCCGCTGAGCACGATGCACATGCGGCTGAGGTCGCGGATCTCGGTGTAACAGACGACGAGCGAGTCGATGTTGAGCCTGCGCCCAGCGAGGATGCCGGACACGCGCGAGAGCACGCCGGGCTCGTTCTGCACGAGGCAATTGAGGATGTGCCTGCGGATCGTGAGCGGGGCGTGCGGGCGGCGGGGTGCTGTAGAGAATGTTTGCGACGGCCTCCTTGGCGGAGCGCGGACGTGGGTTGTCGGTCTCGGGCAGCGGCGGGGGGTGTGTGCGGTGCGCGCGCTTGTAGTCGAGGGCGGGCGTGCAGTCGTCGATGGGCTTGGGCGGCTGCGGCGGGCGTTGTGCGCCGTTTTCCACGGAGCGGGAGGCGGCGGCGGAGAAGAGGCGACGGGAAGCGGGCGGGCGCGGGGCTGCAGGAAGGCAGGACATGGCAGATGCTCGACAACCTGCTCTGACTCGTCCTCAAATTTCGTACTTTTCCCATTTAGGCAATACGCAACTATCGCGGCACGCCAGCTCGGCGTACTCCGCCGCGCCCGAGATGTCCTTACCCTCCGTCTCTGACACCTTCTCTCAGTGCGACAGCCCGCTCTTCACCAGCGTCCGCGCTCGCTCATGTATCAGAAATAGCCTCCTGCCACCCGTGCGGAAGTGGGATCGGCAACCAAAACGTGATACAACACGATCAGCGGCGGTGGAACCGATTGGGGCGTCCTTTTTGACGCTGAGCGGACACAGCGACGTGTCCGTCTTGTCGAGTATGCTGCCAAAACCGAAGCTGCTGGCTTGGCTAACCCTCTTTTCCAAACTCTCAAATCCCAAAGCCCTATATTCAGCCGACACCCTTCGCTCGCTATATGTCACACTCCTTTCGCACCCCGACCGCGCGCCCCAGAATATGGCCCTGACTTGCCTCTTCACTTACAAATCCGCGCATTTGGCACCATTCGAAGAGCGGCAGAGCACAGGCGGGATTTGCGTGTCTTGAGCGTTTGTTCGCCAGATAAATGACATGATGCACGCGATGTAGAGTACAATGGACCTGATACGAATCACTATATATTCAATGGTAAAAGAGCGTACCAAAAGTAAGCCATATAGCCGGCATCGCGAGCAGAACCCAGACATTCCACCAGATGACAGTCTTTGATTTCTTCGCCTCCTGTAACAGAATTAGTATGATAGAAGTTGGTGTGAAAGTTGATAGTTCACCAATGCCCATTCTGCAGCTTTGTATGCTTTGCGCATACTTCCAAAGCGGATGATGTACATGCACCCGAACAAGAGGTTTATTAGTGCGCACATGAGAGACAGTAGCGCCAAATATCGCGTGACAGGATCGTCTGCGGCACCAGAAATTTGCAATATAGTGAGAATAGCACTATGTAGTGGACTCATAAGAAAAAGAAAGTATCTCAGAAGATAGTACGCACGATAATAACAACACCGAAGTGATACTGAATGTTTTCCATTCGCGCATGACGGAGTCGATGAACGATTCCCATGTCGTTTTGAGGCGTTCGTACTGGGGCGGGGCCGCGGTAATACCCGCTTCGAACGAGAGCGCATCAAAGCTGTCGGGCGAGCCCTGCGACGCTGTCTCCAGCGCCATCTTCTTGATCTCCGGCAGAGTGAGGTCTGCCTCCTCGAATATCCGCGCGACGCGCGAGAAGTAGAGCGACGGCAGGCGCAGGAGGAGATGCAGATATATTTGCCGAGGCAGCGTCTTGCCCACGAACGCCGCCGCGGCTCTGTACCACGCCTGCTGGGACTCTAGCTCTATCGCCGGGGCATAGTCAAACTTCGTCGACTTCTTCGGTAGCAGCCCGCGGAATATGCCGCCGACGCGAGACCAGAAACTAGCATGGTCGCTTACAGGGTCCATATGTCCCAAATATATATTGCTGTCCGGAAAGGGAAGGTATGGCGAAGTATAGATGTTCTCTGCGTCGGCCGGGTGGTAGTCGTAGGGGTATGGATTGAACCAGGACTCGTCTGTGGGACGACGGACGGGCTTCAGCGGAATGTCCGGGTTCCAGCGTGCAGGCTGGGTCGTCTGGTCGTCGCCCGCCGCTGAGTCACCGTCATCTACTTGTGGCTCGTCGACTTCGATGATGGTAGGCTGAGGAGGATCAGATGTACGTATCGAAGAACCGCGGCTCTCTTCGTCGCCGTCGCCGCCACCCTGGTTCAGGTCAATGCCGAGACCTGAATCAGTGACGCGACCTGGGTCATCCACCGATGGATTAGTTAGTGGATATTCAGATCGCTTGGTGTCCACCTGAGAAAAAAGTGGTCGCACAGGCGGAGTAACACCGAGCTGAGTGTTAGATGCAGATTGGCCGCTCCCAGTGGTTGGCCTATAAATTCTGCTGCAATCGTTGATGTATTCAGATGGTACGGGTATTACGGGGGGTTGAGTTGGATAGGGTGGGATGGGTATTGGTGGCGCCGACACGGTGGTTGGCCGTGAATTTGACGGCGTCATGTATCTTCGTGAGGCATACGAATCTGCAGAGGGCGCCACAGGAATATCATCGAAAGTGACATTGCTGTCTACCGTCGTTGTGTCCTTCTGGTTGTGAGAGCGGAATGGGTCGTTCGCGACGTAGGCATCCATCGTCGGTCTTCTGCTAGGTGACCTCTGATACCTATATTCTGGGTAGGTGGATGACATTTCAGGGGGATAGGACTCCGTGTTCATGGGGCCAGGGGAAGCGTAGGATCCTGGCCTCTGAGATGGCATATCTGGGATGATGGGAACAGGAAGTTTAACAGGGGGCACGTTAGAAGGAGAAAAAATGGGCCGCGGACGCTGGCTCGAGCTCGAGCTCGGCTGATTAAGTCGACTATGTGGCCAGTCGCCATACGTCGGACAGTAGCTCGGCGACGACTGCGGGCGCATCCCTGAGAAACCCGGCTCCTTTCCTGGGGCGGCCAATGATTGAGAAGATCCATTATTTGGATATATATTGTGCGATTGGGACCGCGGAATGAACGGCCGAGCGAACGGGGGTGGCTGGTTTGGTGGCAAAGGGGGGGCCGAGGGAAATGGTTGGAAACCTGCTGGAAGGGTCGGGGATCCAGCGAACGACATTGGTGCAGGCGAAGAGTGCATTGCGCTCACGTAAACGGTCCCCGCAGATCCTGGGGACCGGTGGTGCGCTGGTTGGACGCGAGGAGACGAGGTCGATGCACACAGGTTGGTAGTGGCAGCAGCTGATGCTGGAGAGCCAATACGGGCACTGGATGAGGACACAGGTCCACTGCTTCGCCGCCCGGCGAAGATTGTCCCAGAGAAGGTCAAGGTTGGGCTCGTCAAGATCATCGGTGAGCTCTTGCACTTGATCCTGGACATGAAAGATAGGGAGAGCGCGACGTACCAGAAGACATACGTCCTGCTGTCACAGCTGCTCCAGTCGCTGAGATCGCGCCCCGGCCGAATCAGCCTCGTGGCAACCTTCCAGCGCCTTGCATTGCTCGATGCATCGCTCGCGGAGGTGGCGGCGCTGGCGGAAGCACTGAATGCGTACTCTGCGAAACGCACGGACGAACCGGACTTTGATCGACGCCTTGTCGCACTGGGAACGCTCAACGAGACGCAGCACGCGACGCTGTCTTGTTCACAATGGCTACCCATCCTGTACAACATGCTGAACTTCATCCAGGACCCCGTCGAGTTGGCAGTCCGCAATAGCGCGTTGTATGCTATGCGCCGCTTCATCAACTTGGTTGCTGCACAAACGTCGCCGGAATACGAAGAGACTTTCATCAAAGTCCTGTTCCCTGGTTTGAAGAACGGCCTACGGTCGAAGAACGAGCAGGTTCGGTTTGAGGTCCTCGGCGTCATCGCGTATTCGGTAGAGAAGTGCGAACAGGAGATGCGCGTGTTACTCCAAGGCGGCAATGACAAAGCAGACTTCTTCAACAACGTTCTCCTATCCAAGTCCGTCATCGCTCGAGGCCCTGCGGAGATTGGCCGAACATTGCGAGGCCGGTCATCTAAAGAGTACCACCATCGCGGACATCTTTATCTCGCTCGTAGCGAACTACATTGTCTCAACGACGACGGTGGACCATCATCTGGTCACCAATGCGATACTGGCAACCGGTCGGATGTCGCGGCAACTCACGCGGGGCTTGTATTATGCGCTGGTACAAAAGTATCTGAAGCTCTCGCGCACCAAGGACGAGTCGGAGCGCCTTTATGTTCGCGCTCTTGTTGCGTTGCTCGACAATTTCCACTTCTCGATGGAGCAAGAGTTCGTACCGGAGGCGCCAGGCGAGAATCCAGATGAAGATAGAGAGGACGCTGATTCAGCGGAGGCGCAGGCGGCGGCAGCCCGGGCGTGCGCGCCTTCCGCGCTAGCTCCTTGTTCTCGAGGAAAAACAGTGGCCTATCCCCGGTGTCAGGTGCGCCCCGGTGCACATGAATAAATAAATCGCCCGCACCGTATCGCGCGCAGCGTACGGTCTTCGTTCCAGATTGACTCCAGGTCCCCGCCACGCTTGTTCAGCGTGCTGTCGACCATGAACGTGTTCAGCGCGAACTCGAGCCCCGTCATGTCGCTCGCCACCTGCAGCTTCCCGCTCTCCCCAGCGGACACGCGATGGAGATGTGCAGCACGAACGTACAGATCAAATAGTGCACAATCCCTGTTATCCTGAAAAGGCTTCAGTGATCGTCTGCATGCAGGGCAAGAACTGTGGTCTGATTCTGCGAGACGCCAGGCGTTTGAGGTTCTGGGGTAGACCCTATGACATCAATAAATGAAGTTCGAAAACAAATATGCGTGGCACACCTTCATTCGCGAACGACGACGCTGAGGAGTGGCCTGATTGTTTGAATGCCACCTCTGAAGGAATAGCAATGGATAGCACTCCCTCGTCGCTTTCTTGCATTGCTGAGTAGATCTTTTGCTTTAGTTCAGGATGACGGTGACAGTCCGATGCTTCAGCGGGACCACCCATGGCCATATTGGTGAGTGGATCGAGGTGCGTGAAGTCGGCTGAATGGCCTCCAGTGGCTACACTTTGGATAGCTAGAAAGGAGAGATTCATGCAGGAATATTTTGTAGCCAGATTCGACTCGACCGTTTTGAGTTCGCTGCTGGTGGGTATGATGGTGATCTCTGTATAACCTTATAGAGAGTTAACACATGCGACAAAGGATGAGCACGGTTACATACCCAAAGCGCGCCTGCAAAGTCTATCTCAAGTACCACCTTCTGATGACTAGTATATACGAGATATGTTGTCAGTACGAGGAGAAACAGTCGGTATGAGATGTGACTTATATAGAGAAGCCACGCCGAATGAGTTCGCGCTGTAGGCCGATTCGAGTGTCCATTGCGAATGTGGAAGATCAAAGAGGTCAATGGAGACCTATGACCCGGGTTGAGGAGGAAGAAACGAGATCCAGAGAAAGTTGCGACTGGTAGAGTCGTACACTAGTAGCGGTTCGGATGGTGGTCATGCAAGACAAGGCTTTGCCTATGTAACACACCCCTCTCTCGTTTTGTGACTTCCATCAAGGCCCCTTCGGCCCGTGGGTATCCAAGAAGACGGCGTAGATAGTGTTCTCCTCGAGGCACCGTCGACGTCCAAGAAAAAGTCCAAAGGTCCCGCCAAAGCAGACGCTGGAATCAATCTCCTTGGTCTTCCAGATGGCGTGTTGGCATCGACCTCTGAGCTTCCTAGGACATATGAATCGCAGCAGGCAGCCCCTGCCAGTATTGTTGGATTTCAGCCTGACATGGATGCGCACCTTCGGCAAGTCTTCGAAGCCCTCGAGAATGATGCATTCGTGGAGGATGAACTTGAAGACGATTTCTTCTCTCAACTAGTTGCCGACGGGGAACGAGGCAGCGACGAAGAAGTTGCTTTCGAATTCAGAGAAGAAGGAATTGACCGCGTCGACGGGCACCCACAAGTACTGGATGAAGACGTCAGCTGGAAGCAAAGATTTGCCGACTCCAAGAAAAACCAAGCCGACACGAAAAAAATTAGCGACGATGGATACGAGTCCGGAGGTGATACAGTCGGAGGCGAACACCGCGGGCGTATGGCTGGGGAAAGATGAGCGCGGTGTTGGCGTTGATGTCCTGGTCTTAAAGCTCAAAATTGATTTGACATCAAGGATATGTCAAGATACGATATATGACGAACCTCCGAGGATGATGACAAGGGGGTAAATACAGGATTGCAAAGAAGGATGAACGAAGCATGTGATGATACAAATACATTGCGCTAAAGCTATAAAGACCATTGGCTACCAGAATACGGCATAAGCAATTGAAAGTGCTTACCTGCTGAAAGGCAGATGCCAAAGCATTCCGAAGGTCCGGATAACGTGCATGTCCGCAATGCGCTGATACGGCCGTCGACCGTGCATAAGAAGCAGCTTCGTGAGGAACCTGAATGGACCAAACGCGTACTTGCCCAAGCAGCATACGGCCTCCTGGATCGTGTCGCTTCCGACGGACGGCGTCATCGCGTTCCTGCACCTTTCGACCCAATACCATACAATCAGTAAGTTTACAGTGAACACAGAAAAATCCGGGCTCACAAGATTAGCAATCTGTGCGCTGGCAACACCGCAGCAGACGGCTTTCTCGCGCTGGTAGCCAAGGTTGAGGAACAGGTTCTTCAGTTCGGGGGCGAGCGCGTGGCGGAGCGCCTTACCATCAATAACCACGGCAAACTATGCCTATGATCGATCCCAGGTCGCTGGCCCAGCACGGAGGCAATCTTGCTTAGGCCTACTTCAAGCTGCCCACGCGTCTGCTTGACGGCGCTGGCGAAGATAATCTTCTTCGATAGAATACGGCTGTAGCTGATCTCGATGGTTGTCCGCACCTTGTCGCCTGTAGCAAAGTCAGTGCGTTTTTCCTCTGCAGCTAAGCAAGGCGACATACCAGCCAAAATCCACAGCTTGATTCCCACTCCATGCAGCGTCTCAATGGCTCTGGGCAATCCTTTCCTTCTTGCAGCTTGTCCTTGAGGGCAGTGGCGTCTAGTATCAGCAGGCAATGCTCAATCAGTTCATTGACCTTGTTGATCTCTTCATCGCAGTGAACGCGCTGACGCTAGGGCACGCGAGGACGAGAGATCCGCATTTGCCCTGCTGAAGTGCTCAGGCCTGCCCAGCTTTCCGCGAAATGTTGTGGCCGCCTCCCCATCGTCGCCTGCCGCTGTACCGAAGCAGATTTGTTGTGCGCCGGTGGGGTCTTCTGGCTGTAGCGAAGGATGTGTTAGGGCGATAATTATGATGACTAAGTACTCACCATAAGCAGTAATGTACATCTGCCTGCATGTTAGCATCTTCCATTAGAAATGCATGCGCTGCGCAGGTTGGTTCTTCGAGATAATTTATTTATCCGGGGTTTGACAACATCATCAGCGCTTCTCAACACAACACATAATGGTATCATTGTGATGGTACGCTGTTGATGGTACATTATTGTAGCTACAGCTTGCGATGTTGGCGTATGAGGAGTAGCGAAGCATTTTCTAGCCTTGTGAGCCCACGACGAAGATCCCTTGAGCCACGACAGATGTTTCTCCATTGCTTGGCTGAGCATGGCTGTCGCTGAAGAGTCGGATTTGGGATGTCTGTGTCAGTGTAGGCAATGCTATATAATGTTTTGTTGAAGTTGGTCCATCTGCCATAATCCACACCTGACTTTTCATAAGTTGATGGAAGAGGACACCAGGATTTTTGAACCAGCTGATTCGCATGACCTTGAAAAATGTGAGTAACTTGTGGATCACATCCAAAATGCAATAGATACCTGTTTGGCATTCGTACACACCAACAAGCCGAGATGTCTCTGACTCTGTTAACGCATCATCCACGTATTGTTTGCCATCTACCAATACACTGAACATTTCTCCATGATCAGAGTACAGGCAAGTTGGACCATTTAAGACAGATTTGAAGTCAACTTGAGAAACAGACACTCTCCAAACGTATCCCCCTCGAAGCAATGCAGCACGTGCTCGCTTTTGTAGGAGCATTGCACGACATTGATTAGAATAAGCCCTATAGTCATGGACGGTAAAGATGTGGCCATCGGGACGAAAGGGGCGCTGCTCCAAGGAAGGTTTGTCGACAAAAGAAGCTGGCAGCAGTGTACTTGACTCCTGGAGGGTGAAAAAAGGCACGCCTCTGTGCAACAAGTATAGCGCAATGTCATTCTCTTGGAAACTGGCATGTAAACGACAGACAAGTAGAGCATGCGTGGCAGAGGTAACTGTGAGCTTCCATTTGGCCGTAGAGCGCTCACGGAAATCGAACATGAACAACGGACCATTTGGCCCTGATATTTCAAGGATCCATTGAAAGCGTTCTGTAAATGCAACGGAAGCTCGGTGCTCGTAATTAATATCCCATTCATCCGCAGAAATACGCCCAGTTCCAGATAGGCAGTCAATAAAATTGACAAGAGCGAGAATGCTTGGTCGATTGAATAGCTCAGGAGTCGATTCATTCCACGAGAATCCAAGGTATCTCAAGATGTGCTTTTGACGCTGCTCATCTCTGAGAGGAGGTAATGTTGCAGGAGGAAGGGGAGGGACATATCCAAAGTAAGCACTGGCCGTCTCCATTATTTCTTCCTCTAATGCGTCAAGAGATGGATGGAAGGTGGCGTCAATAGGTTGATGGCAGAACGGAAGCCATTCTTGGCCGTCGTCAAGCAGATCCTCTTCCGAATTCGTGGTGGCAGTAGGGAGGGCCAAAGGTTCTGAATCCGCTTTGTCGAAGTCCACGAAATATAGACCTTCACCGGATCTTTCATCGTCGTCTCTGGATCCATCCGATTCATCATCAGACCCAAATTCGGAGGAACAATCCCATTCATTGAAATGAGAATCATATCGAATTTGTTTTGCCGAATAATCGCTCAAGGTATCTTCGTGCCACTTTTTAGATACCTGCTTGCGAATGTATCCATCACTTGTAACATCTTTGACCCAATAGAAAACTTTGGCACTTTTTATCGGCGGACGTTTTTCTCGTGATAGTCGCTTGTGTTTGTCGAGAGAGGTTTCCGCATGTTCAATGCGTTGACGCAATGATTCACGTGATAGGAGAAACAAGTTCCAGGACGCTGAGAACCGGTCGTTCTGTGAAGTAACCGGCAGCTCGATGGCCTGCACTTCTGCGGCATGCAAAGTCACAATTTCCTTGGGTAAAATGGCGTCGGGTATTTCTGATTCGGGCCGCGATGGACTCTTTGTAAATGCGGTCGCGCTCATTTGCAAGAGGTACATGGGAGGGGCTGTCTCCGAGAAACGAGGATTTTTTGCCTGTTCGGGGCCCCAGTGGTACCAGACAGGCACATGATAGCAACAGAACCATTTCACCGAAGGTTGGAATGAGTCCTCGGCGATCAGATCTAGAAAGACGCCAGATCGTACCACACCTGGCTCAAAACGAAATACTTGGGAGTTGATCAGCGACTCTAACCATGTCCTCTCGGCGCCCTGTTCAAGTAAGTAATCGGCCCAGCCTTTTTTCGAAAGGTGTGCATAATCATGGAGCTCATGCTCTTTGGTTTCCGCCATCGCGATCAAAAAAGAAAGAAGGCCCATCCAGACGGAAAACCAGTCCCTTGCTTTGTGAATTGATTTCATGATTGCGTTTTCACGAGGATATGATTTCTTGTACCCAAATCCAGCTGGGTACATAGGCCGTATTGCTGGTGCGTCGTAATGGCCTTGAAGAAGAAATGCGGCCATGGTAAGGTCTAGCTCCAGCTTCGACCAACATCTGGCCAAATTCGAGGGCATTGCGTATTTAGCACTGTCTGGAAGGCGACGAGGGCGACGTGGAATTTGCAATAGGGGATCAAAAAGAGGATTGGTATAATCCACGTCGTGAGGCATAAACGCCACCCATCCCCATTCCCGTGTCCACCACCGAGGATTCACCAGTATCTGCTGTACTTATACATGAAGTATGGGCAGTTGCCATTTTATGTTGATGCATCCCCAGCGGCAACTTCCCAAGGCCTCTGGCAGAGGCATTGGGGGGGCGTTTTGGTCCTACGACGTAGACTATGTGGCCTGTGTCGCAAGGCTGTGCTTGTTTGTTTGCACATTGATGTGCATCAAAAGCCAATGTGTGACCTCTTGCTTGCCTCTATTTACATTGTGCAGGCTCACTCATGTCATATTCTGGCCTCAAATCCAAACAAATGTAAATTATAGCCATCAGCCCAGGCCCAGCATGGGAATGACACCCAGGCCCAAAATGGAAGGCCAAGCTGGACTTTGCCAAATTTGGCCCAAGTCCATCTTTTGGGCAGCAGCACATGAGATTCCAAAGTCATCTAATCTAGTTGATATCT
>KN817543.1:262816-306673 GCA_000827495.1 Hypholoma sublateritium FD-334 SS-4
CAATTTTTTTCTCATTTTTCTATTTTTAGACCAGCTTATGTAAAATATAACTCCTACATTTGGAAGCCATGGGCAGTTGGCTAGACCATGCATGGGGGGCAGGCCCTTGGGCAACTGCCCTGTGATGCATCACTGGGCAACTACCCAAGCCTTTGGGCAGTTGCCCCTGGGGATGCATCAAYATAGTTAGGCAACTGCCCATACTTCATGTATAATTACAGCAACCATTGTTGGAGGATTCAGGTAATCTGCGATGTCGAGTTGCATAACGTTCCTCTTTAAACCAGATTGCGTGTTGACGAGAGGTGGAATGAATGGGTTTTCCGTTGCCATGCGAATGGGAGGTTCTTCAACCGTACGACTAGAATTAGGAGAATATATAAGCCTGCCGTTGAGGATCTGGACCCACCTAAAAGGATTCGTTCAGAATTGGTTTTTTTACATATGATGCAGTCAGGACAGCGCTGTACGCACATCACTGCCAACAGGAACTTTCCAGAATGCGCTTTCTTAGGCGTTTACCCTTATTATACCATGGGCAAAGGCTGGTTGGATACCAAACCGGTGCATATGATAAAAGTTGGGCGTCGAAGCTTTCGTAGGTAGTGGTACTAGCGATGAGTGGAGATTTGAGTCTGCCGGACGGCGGAAAGTTCAAGTTGAGATGAAAGAAGTTAATTATTACATTTTCAGAACTGAACTTCGGAGTTTCAATTTCATGGCTTCAACTTCGTTAACCCACCTTCAACTTCGCTAATCCCACTTCAACTTCGCTAACCCAACCTCGACTTTATAAACCAACTTCACCTTCACATTTACAAGCTCATTTTTCGATTTCGTCATTTAAAGTGAGGCTCCATGTTCACGGAAATCAATAACATGATACATCTCTTCAATCGTTTGTCCGCTCCGGCTGCCGGGCCTCGGCCGCGCTGTGTGGCACGTATCCGCACCCACATCAAATATACAAGATGCACACCACATACGAGTCCACACATCGCGTCGTTCGTCAAGTGCGTTGGACACCTTCTAGCTGAGGCGGCTCGCAAATCCGGTACAGGGACGCGCACGGGCCTTGCGCAGCGGCCCAGCCTGCGCTTGTCGGCCCTCTGGTAGGCATCCGTGCCAAGCGCGTTGCCGCGCATCTGTGCGCTCAGTCAATATTCGACTTCGTCGTCCGCGGGCAGGGACAAATTCCAATCGGCCGTAACCACCTTCGCAGCGTTGTGAGCGGTGCCCCTGATTATGCGGGTGTCACCGACATGAGGCACGACGTACACACCGGCGGTGTAGTGGTCCGTGAAATGCGCGCCGGATATAAGGTACGTCAGCTGACAGCGGGCGCGCGGAATCTGGATAGAAATTGACGGCGTACATAGCATACAAATAGGCCGCCAACGCTATGTGCTCTCCGGGGGATGCGCGGAGCACTACCGGAGAGGCTGATACGGCGTCTGTGCAGGCTACCACGATGCTTGTGTGGGCTCCATCCCTTCATCTCTCCAGACTCACCCTCTTGCCAGAGCGCGTACGACGAACTGCAGTTTTCCAGATTCCAGAATACCACGTATTCACCGAACCAGGCCGCTTCGCTTCAACAAGTCATCAGCACCCTCTAGAGGCTAGGGCATATACAGATACATAGCGTGCTCAAACTTCGACGCGCTTGATTTGCACTTTAACGATAAGGTCCATAGAGAATACGATCCTTTTCGCTGAACAATCGCCATGTGCGGCTGCGCCTTGCAGGCATATTGTAAATCGCGATTATATACACAGCAAGAAGCAATTCACTGCGTGCAACCGGGTAAATGGCGTAAACGCTTTCTGCAGCAATGCATTAATTACACTGATGAGCCTGTGCAATCCTACGAAGTCCATTAATTCCGGCCGCCCTTGCCGCTTTCCCGCGTTTCGTCGACTTATGTATGGTTGTATCGCGCCAAACGCTCCACAAGCGCCGCGTTTCCAGGGGACAGCGTTTCACGACATTCTCCGGAACATCCTCCTGGTATCTCAATGCCACTCATTCGCTCACATCTGCGGCTCGCATTGTTATACATAAGAGCGCAACAATTTGACCCATCCATGTATCTTAGGCGCCCGTATACGATAACACCCCACTTCCTCGCTGTGGAGACCGAGACGGTCGAGCTGCCAAGCGCACGCCGAAGTTGTTGGAACCTAAGTACTTGATGGTATGTATAAATATTATCAGGAGTTGGGCGATGGCGCGCTCAGCGCAGCCGGTAGTGCGTCGTCGCTCACGGGTTCGCCATACACACCATGAACTCTTGCACAGACCCGGTGTGTGGGCGTAGGCGCCGGCGAGGTGCTTGGTCGGAGCTGATGCCCATGTCCGCGAGCTACTCTAGCTCTGCACCGGAGTGTAAGAGGAAAGTGGTCAGGGCGTACAGAAGCAAGAGGCGCGCATTGCGCGCATCGTCGACGGCACGGTGTGAGCGAGGAGAGATATCACGCATACGCGTGTGAGGTCGGACACCCCACGGTGGACGCCGCCCGCGAGGGACGTCAACTAGGTTCGAGTTTCAACCAGAGCGCGGTGGTTACCTCAGCGTAGTTCACGCAGGGCCAGCGCAAGGACAAGCGCCGAGAAGAGGAGGTAGTGCCCTACTTGGAATTCTTGCGCCGCGCCGCCGCTCACCATGTACGCCGCCATTTCATGTGTATGAGTTGCGTGGAAATGCGCACCGAGCGCGATGTCCACCTCGGTGAGGTACTCTATCAGCCGCATCTCATGCATAGCCGTCTATTTGGCGCCGGCGTCTATCAAGCGCCCCCCGCCCACGATTGCGGCATCCCCGCGAACGCGCCACCAACACACGCAACTACGTGCAGCACCACATCAAATAATTTATCCATCCAACATTTGCCTCTTGTTCTGGCCCTAATATACCCCAAAATGTATCGCTTCTTTTCTCCAGAATGGTTCAAATCTAGTGCGGGCCTTGCATCCCGGTGATGAGCGTGCTCACGCTGTCCACGAAATTCGACCCAGACATTATGTCCGCGCACATCGCCGCACTCCCAGGACTCGCCGACGCGTCGCCCGGACGCTGTTCCACACGTTTCCAGCAGTTTACACCCCATTTAATGACATGTTTACATTACATGTGCCCTCAGCCAATATCCTACCCTGTCAATTTTGCAGCGCGCTTAGCGGTTCGTATCGTTAGTCACGCTGTTATATTTAGGCGCTCGTACGCGCGGAAACGCACTGCCTCTTCATTTTAAATATTACTCTTACATTTTATCTCGGATTTACTAATACTCTGCTACCTATGCTCTTTATTTTGTTCTTTACGTACATTATTCACAAACAAGCTACAGTTATATACAATATCGTCTCCGCCTCTCGTCTTCGCTCGCGCCCTCTTGAATATATTGTCTTCAATGTATTATCGCCGCCGCAAAGTAGTTTGAAACTGACGCCGTAGCCTCTTACACTCTATTGATTTCGGTTCCCGGTTGGCTACTACAGTAGCATGTTCTCGAAAAACAATCGCAGCGGCCCATAAGTACTCTGAGAACGCAACTACGCTGAAACGAGCGCTCTCAGAAGCCAATGAAATGCTCTATAGATTGTGGCCGAAGTGGAAGTCCCTCCGAGTCAGCACGATGTGCTTTCCAGCGGAACGCTCCGGCAATATCCTCCGGTCGATATTAATATGCCATTAGGCCGTATTACTACCTATTACTACCTCCGAAGTCACCTATCATACATCAAAACATCCCGGGTGCTAAGCGCTGTGGGTGAAACCGTCGAAATAGCGTGTCCAAGCCACCGGTGGTGAGCGCCTGCGCATCTCAAAAATAATACTAAAGGCTGAAAGCTAGCGACGATTGATCTGATCATACTCAGGCTCTTTCTTTCTGCTCGTGATGCCCCAACAGCCAGTGCGCACCGCCGTGAAACCCAGTGGGGACTGTGGAATCACTCTCCCGCTTAAGCTTACTCGATGGGCCAATTCTGCATTCCCTCGGCCTCACATCGACTCCGTAAGCCACCTCCGGGATCGATCTTCTTGTCACTCAATAGCACTTATTTTGCTTTTCCGATCAGGAATGGCTTGCAGAGTGCTACCATTGGGTCAGCACTGCAAAAAAAACGAGTGATTACAGTAGAATAGATTACGTGCAAGTGGTTGTCGCCACCGAAGAGCAAATTCTCGGATCGGATCTAGCAGACTCAACAGTCCGTGGCACAGGCTTTGGGCCTGAAATCTCACAGGTATCTGAAGGATACCTGCAAGGCCCCCCCATTCTGGTCCAAGTCATAGCATTCACTGAAGCTGTTCGACCCCATAAACCTCGAGCATTCAATTTGAAACTTTCGGACGGAGACAAGGTTATTAATGCCTTCGCGATTGCTGCAATTTCGCCAAGCCAGAGTTTAAATTTTGAGGATATGCAGCTCGGCTTCAAAGTAAGCTCAGCATCAGTATCCTAATGAGTACTACTTCACAGAATATATACAAGCAGATGATTCTTCGTAACCCCCTGCAGAGAAATGGCGTATTTATCCTTGAAGGACACGCTGTTACTTTATTGGGAGGCAGCTGCGGCAGCATGGAACAGGAACAGGTTGTTCTCCGAACAAAAAGACGCGGCCATTGATCAGCCGCATCCCACAGCTGCTGTAGCTTTTAATCTTTGTAGAAGTACCATGGTGATGGGTTTAAATTATGAGTGAAACTCTCCAAGAGCGGACTCAGCTGTGCTCCAGTGCATTCAGCCGTATTCGTGGCAGCAAGAACTGACGACGTCAGCGATCTCCATTTCCACACGATCCTTCTCTTTTTTTTTTTACATGCGCCGCTGTTGTACTCTTCGTTGTCGTGCTCGTGCTCCGAACGGAGGCTCCGTCTCTCTTCCCACAGCCGACTAAAGGTGTCCCGTGGCGATTGGAGCTCTATCTAGACGTGTCAACAACGAGCATGGTCATATTGAGCAGTAGAACCGCACCTTCACACAATTGCGCCAACTCAGCTGTGCGCCGAAGATAATCAACGGATATGTCAGGAGATTCAGATGACAGAAGACATACCCTGATATATCTTGCCCGTCTGGTCCATGGTGAAGTCGCGCTCGACGAGGACTTTTTGATGCTGGTCTCGCTCGTCTGGCTGGTTTGTTTCTGATGACTCACAGGGCCCTTTCGTTTTAATTCGAGGAGCTGGAGCTGCTGCTTTGGTCGCTGTAACTTGACGATCGGAGTTCCGCGACAACTGGGTGCCTTTGTCGGCTCGAATTCCAAATTTCGCAGCGTTGAGTGCCTTTCGACTGGGTGTCGAGTGATCGGAAAGCAGGCACAGCTCGTTTGCACCATGGAGTCGAGGGTTCCGTAGACGCACGGAAAGCTCTTTCTGCAGGGAGTCTTCTGCGCACTGGAATTTACGGAGCAGTCGGGAATAATCAGCCGGGCTACTTGCAAGTGCCGGATTTCAGCGCGCTGGCACCTGATCGTCTTTGCAGCAGAAGTCTTGCCCATCTCAGCCCCATCAATGGCCAATCTCGCCACTCTTCCACAACTCTAGCGTTACGCTGGATTGTAAGAATTTCCTCTGCTCGGCTCAAAATCCTCCGCAGCTGCCTTCGGGTCGTCCACATCCGTGGCGCTGCCTGTAGCCTAGAGAAAATGCGAAATAAAAGCACATCCCTATGCTCCTCGAGTTCTTCCAGTACACCGGCCTTGAAGAAGATGTTTGTCCGGAGTTTGCTGTCGTCAAGTTCCAGGCCGATGACCATGCGGCGACAGGCTTCGCGTCCGTCCATGTATCCCTTTGGTAGCACGCTAGGTGTTAGGATCCCATATAGCTGGTGAAATCCAACAAACGGCAGTCGATTGGGATAGTAGCTAAGGGCCGCCCTCATGCCTTCCAGAACACCGCTGCAACGCAGCTGATCCAGCACCAGCGGAACGTCCATCTATCCAGGCTTTTCGAGTTGTCCGGAACGATACAGCGCACGAAATAGGACTGCATAGGCCTGAGTTACAGCGTCAAACTATTCATAGTGACGTTGCGCATCATTGCGAATGGCACCCCTCCTCATCTCCCGTTCGTTTCCCATAGAGAGCACACCATGAGCAGTACTTGCGGTTGGCAACGTAAAGTTCACTTGGCGTGGCAAGCACGCGAGCCAGGTTGTTGTTTATTCGACTCTCGCGGCATAGTGTTGGACAACGTCGCAATGCAGGATGGCTCATACTTCGTTCGGCCCGGGTATTCCGGCTCATCGTCGTTAGATGGACTAGCCTATATCGCATGAAGTTTGCCGGCGAATGCAGGATTGGCGGGCTTGGGTATGATGTATTCTTCGCTGAGACAGCTGAGAATACCAATCGCATTGCCACTGCGTTCGATAGGATCGGTGGTAGGTTGCAGGTCAAGTCCAAGTTTGGCGTAGTTTCATTGGATTTTTTCCCGTCCGCATTCCTCTTGTTCAGGAACAAACATGGTATGGTTGAAAATTTGCCGAAGTTCTCGTTTGTACAATTGATTGGCAGCTGTTCATATCCGTTTACGTCGAAGTTCTCGAAACCTGCTATATCAAGGATACCAATGAATGTCGCTTTCTCCAGATGCAAAATTAGGCTATGATCGCATAAAAGGAACCACCATACGTACCTTTCAGAGGCCCTCCTCCAGCTACCAGCAGGTAGAAAACATGGGGCTTCGTTCGGCTTCGCTGCGATAGACAGTGCGGCTCTTTTCCAGCAAGTACCAACCAGCGTTAGCCCAGCAAGGCTACCATCAGGAGTGAGCATGTTTCGAACGGATTTGCCAAATCAGCTGGAGCTGTTGCTACGCTGGGGTTTGTGCATTACCGAAGGCCACTAGGAGAGGCTTTACTTGCAGAAATTGCCGCTCCAATTGACCTAGACGGCCTTTTGCCGTAAGATGGGCGGAATTTCCGGTCATGGAGGGAGACGCGGCGTAGCGTTTGCGAATCGACCGACTGCGGGGCAGGCAAGTCGAGGGTATGGTAGCGAGGGCATTCGATCGCGAATAGGACTGCGTCGTTGGACGGTGCACATCGGCTGCAATCGCGGCTAAGCGCCGGGTGAGCTTCTTGGTACTTGCTGTCTTTCCAGCCCTGATTCTCCTTTGGCGCGTGTCAGAAAGGGCGCTTAGATGAATGGCTCAGATCTCACGTAGTGAATATACGCTGGTTTTCACCCTCGTCGCCCATGTTAGCCCAGGCGCGTTCCGCAACAGCAAACACACGGGGAGAGTTCTCGTAGCGGAGCTTTCCTACTGCTAGATTATTGCGTCAGAGTAAAGCGGTGCTTTCTTCTTCCTTTCCTCAAGCAGCTCCCTTCTATGTTTCCTAGGCACAATTGTCGGCGTCTCCTTGTGCCAGACATCTTCCCACCAAGGGACCACGAACGCAGCCTTCGGAGCAGGGGCGCAGGTGGATTTGTCTTCGGCTAGTTGGGCGAGATTGGTCTGTGGACAATTTTAAGACCAGACGGGCCCCCCACGCCGTCAGCCTACGGCTCGCATTTTCGTACACTCGAGCCCACCGTAGAGCTACGTGGTCCCTGATGAGGATGATCCGTTCGCCTTCAATGAATGGCTGGGATTTGACCAATGCTTCCTTGCTGCCTAATGCCCACGTTCCATAGCGCTAGTGTGTATACCTTCTTTCCGCCAGTTTGGGGGATCGGCTCCAATAGGCTCTGACGCAGTCCACATGCGCCTCCGTCTCGTCGAAAGAAGAAGCCACGCATAGGGCGAGTTTGCAGTTTCTCGTAGTAGGACGGCGTACAAGAGAGGGATAAGGGCACCCTCATTCCGCGGCGTAGGCTTCAGCTTCAAAGCTGACGATAGCGCTATCCGTAGCGTCCAGGTAGAGAATGGCGGTTGGCCGGATGAACAGAAGAGTTGGTTTGGCGTCATGGTGTCGGGTCAACCGTGACGCGTGATATCCAATTCAATGATGGCTAGGCGAAGTCGGACCAAATGAAAGACGGTACAAGGCTCGTCGTCTGACTAACACGATTCCTATCACTCCTAATAGAGATTGTTTTACACGCTCATCTATTGCTGAGCGATAGCACGATTCTCCAGCTGCCTGAAGGATGGCCCTGGACCAGATATCTGCGAAGCTATAGAGCAGCATCAAACTCATTAATGTTATAGGATCGCTGTTCAAGGTGGAGCTAGAAAGAGCACCCCTTACTTACTACTCTGAATCTGTAAGAAGGGACGCCTAGAAGGACCAGGGCCTTTCGATCAACCAGGGAACACTCCAGGCATTACTCCTAGTATCTCTAGTCTAAGGTTTGTCTAGCTCAGCGGGGAGCGGTATTCAGGCACTCTGCCGCTTCACCAGAACGAGGCGGCTTCGTTCCCGAAAGGCAGTTGTTGAACGCAGTCGACAGTTCATACGAAGGTTTACCGGCCGGATTGCCTAAGACGTTTATCCGCGCCCAGCGTCTGATAGCGCATCAATTCAGGGCACTGCCACCCAAAAGCGCGCGGCCGGAAAAGGTGAGCGGCATTTCTTGCGATGATCTTTTGATGATTTTGGTAGGGACACCTTGGGTTATAACATGCGCGAACAAGAGATACCGGGCCCCGAGCGCGCGCCGCGCTTAGAATTTGATAGAAATTGAATCCTCATACATACTTCAAGTTTAGCCCTAGCCAAACCTGAGCGCTCCTGTTGCTGATAAGCATGCCAAAATCGGTGAAAATTTGCGACGTGGGGTAAGTAGTCTCCTTCGCAGACCAGATACTAAGCAGATGACCCTGGTCGATCGGCAGTCAATCTGTTGCTATAGAATTGGGCAAGAATTGGGATAATATAAAGATCTTTAATCTGAGTAATATGTGTCATATAGCTCATCTGATTCCTCTTCATTGGAATCGAATCGGCACTCATCGGAGCAGTCGCCTGAAGCTGAGCCTGACTCTTCACCTGCTTCGCTATTGTAAGCTGCGTCTTCATCCTCTGGATCGAGGCCATGCGGCTGAGATGCGCCCGGGCCATCGTGTTCATCGTCCATATGATAAACGTCAGCAGCAGCCTGCGCAGACTTGGAGTGATCAGACTCTGGTGGCTCCTCTTCATCAGCTTCAGCACCAGCCGTAGTAGAGTGATCAGACTCTGGTCGTTCCTCTTCCTCGGCTTCAGAATCCTCAACGGACTGAGAGTGTGTCGAGTTTTCTTGTTGAGAAGGATTTCTCGGACCATGAGAGTACGTATGGCCGATACCCAGGCCCCAGTGATACCGCATGACCATATCACGATCCGCAAACCTCAAGTAATCTAAGTAAAGGGGGATGAATGACGGATAGAAAATAACATACCTATTTACATAGTAACCGCTCCAGTCATCTTCATCCCTTGACATCTTTGAAAGGCCAACTCCATCTGAGTGACTTTTCCCCAAAGAAAACATCGGAATCAGATGACAGCTTCTAAGAACAAGAGCAGGGTCTACAAAGCTAAATGAGCCACCGTTTGCCATTGGCGGAAAGGAAAGGCGATCAATGCGTAAGGAGGACAGCCCATGACGGCGACGTCTACTGCCCCCAGCTGGTGCAACGATGAGCTGAAGCCAACGGACGTGCAGGAAATCAAAACGCATGGCCTCATACCCCTTCATACCTGGGCCAGTGTAAACCACGTTGACGTGGTATATTCTGATTACACGACCATAGAGGAAAGGATGAGTGGTCGCTGTATTGATGCAATTTTCTTCCTTGGATGCAGGATTGGAGAGTAGCATGATGTCGCAATGCGACGTTCTTGGGTTTATGATATCCTCTGACCGCCGAACATCGTAGATTGTGTGATAGAAGCGTGCTAATTTATGCTGATAGACGCGGTTGTCCTTGACAATCACGGTCGTTGATGAAATGCCTGTACCACCAGCATCAAGAGTTTTAGCATCGACTTGAATCCGTGCGTGAATTCGGGGTAAGAGATGCTCTTTCAGATCTTGCATAAAATCCTATAATCGATATTCAGCATCGTGCATGCCACCACAGTATGATGAAGCTGAGGAAATGATTTGACACACCTTAGCTGCGGGGTCATGGCGCCTCTCTTCAGCAAGGACTCGAAGGTTGAGAGGATGATTCTGAGTTTTTCCAATATGATATTCAGAAGCCCAGGACTCTGGTCCTTTCTCATGTATTAGTGCCTCACGAATCCCGTTACTGTTATTTAACTTTTGGCGGATTTTCCTTATACGGGCTTGACGTCGTTCAATATTGCCCATTTGTTTTTCAAAATCCTTGCGGTTTGTTCTTAGATAGCGTGATTTCGGAGAGCGATGCTCAAGTTCGATCTAGTTTGATTTGGGTTTGAATCAGATGAAAAGGGCGCAGAAATGAACAGGTTTGGATTCACCGATTCGGTTGAGTATGAATCAACAGTTCCATTTCGCCTAATGGATTCGACATAGTCACCCAGCGAATGATCCTTGTATGTGTTGAGATTGAGCGTCTTCCGCAGTCTGCCCGTTGCCTTTCTTGGTTCTGGAGTAGGCACGTCCTCAACTGCAGAGGCTGCACTCATTGGTACTGCGGCTTCGGGTTTAGAACCTGACTTATTGGTTGAGATTTTGTTAGCTGTTTTTCGTATCCGAGCGCTCATTTCACGCTTTAGCTCTCGTGTGTCATAGGCTGCGCAGGTATTCTTCTGAAAGTCTCGTAATACTTCCCCGAGGCAGTCGGTGGCTGATTCTAGAACATCGAGTGATAGATCTGTATGCTGTCGTAGTTTAGCTAGAGCATGCCAGTTGGCAAGTGCAAAAAGGACATCCATTAATTTGCAGTTATCCGATTCGGTGGGTAAAAGGCCGTCAAAAACCGGGATGGAACACTGTTTCAAATTAGACATATGAACAGGAAATGAAAGTAAAACCATCACCTGAAGGAGATTTTCGTAATCTCGCGCCCCCAATTTCTTCAATTCAGAGACATTGTTCGAAAATCTTCGAATGGAGTCGCGGCCAAAGGTAGGCACCTTGCGGTATCTTCGAATGAACTATGGTTGAGATAGGGGTACATTGAGGAAAAAAGTGGCTTATATACCTTCGATTCAGCTCGTCTATGGCACCTGGTATACATTCTAAAATCCGGAGCAGATGAATAAATACCTTTTTCCACACCCCAAGCTCAAATTCGTGCATGAAATCCACCAGAAATATTGAGAAAAAGTTGAATCCAAGACGAGAAAGTCTTTGTGAGAATGCATTCTTCGTGAACACAGTTAATTTACGTATGCATTGAATATAGAAGAAGGGCTGACCTCAGTTGGTACTAGGGATTTTGGTTGAAGGATGCATTGAACAAATATGCTATCAACCGTGCGGTTATTCTGGTAGATGATCTTGCGAGCACTTGATACGCTGGCCCGATGGCGTAGGCTGTCCACTCTTGCGAGACTTATTCGCTGCCTTTTATCCCGCTTGGTTCCTAGCCGATGGGTGTGTTTCTTTGGAATCAGACACCGAGGGCACGGACAGTCGCCCATGTTTCGAATAGTGGAAAGAAGAACTCTAGCGTGTTTTTTTTAGCAACTGGTGTGTTGAATAAAGCCTGCGACAGTAACGGCAATACGCACTTTTCAGGGTAATCGGCCGAATAGGAAAATATTCTGAGGTAAAATCGCCGTTTTATACCATCGCAACATTCTATGACGACGCCATGTTCGTATGCTTCCAAAAAATCATCTCCCAGAAGCTCTTTCCATTGAGCGTGAAGAAACTCTCGGTGGCAATGAGTCATAAAAGCTTCGCTGGGACCTTTGCCGCCTGAGTGTGTTGCCACAAAATCCTTGAACTCTGGTGGTATCTATTGGAGTATAAAACCTATAAGAATCGCCATCCAACAAAGAATCTTTTGGGGAAATTCACCTTTCGAAAATATGCGATATGGTTACAGAGGTTACACGTAGGCCTACATCTACGATACTTCGACTCATTTCCGAAGTACATGTAGCAGGGCCACAAAGCAGCAGTTCCAAATTGTGCGAGATGAGTGCTGTCTGAGCCGAACATTAGGCCAATCAACACACGTGGCAGAGAACATCCAGGCTCTCCTGGCGCTCTCTGCAGTTCCTCGTGTGCTTCAAGAAATGCAGGAGACGTGTACAACTCGCCGTGGACCCTAGTTGTCTTTTTCTTTGGCATGTCTCTGCGTCTCCACCGTAGTTGATACGGCTCAAGATGGAAGTGTCGAAAGTCATGCTGATTCCGCATTTTTTCTCTCAGGACAGACACGATGCTCCGATGGCAAAAAGGAGGAAACGTATACTGCCGGAGGCCAGGATTGGATGTGTTTCTGTGAAAAGGGATGGGTAAGGTTATTGCAGTCTCTGTCCACCCGGCATCTGGTTCATCAAACCACTTCTCTTCAGACTCTATAGTTTCTCCGAGGCGTTTGTTGAGGGAACCCCAGGGTATATTTTGGAGATCAGCAGGGTTGAAGCTATCGGCGGACACGATGTTAATCAATTTTAAGAAACCCTCCTGCGTTTTTTGTACGCCATTATTCCAGTACCATTCTCCGAGCAGAAAGGCATTTTGATTTGGATATGGCGTGAATAGCGAAGTCGAAATGGCATCAGATTCAGATTTGCTGGGGTTGGATTCCTCCTTTGAAAGCTCCATGATCTGCACTTCTGCATCGGGGTCGTGGGCGGGGAATGCTGTCGATAAATACTTTCGGAAAAGCCCAAAAGCATTGATCGGAGAGTTCAATATACGCAGTTGATCGTCCGCAATAGGCGTATGCGATGGGGCGTTTGGCAGATGGAAAGATTCCGCAGGGGGTAAACTAGCCAGGGCGGCTGGCGGTTCGTTTTGATAGCGCTTGGGTGGCCGACGATTCTCCCTTCGCGGGCGTCGTTCTGCCAACGAAAGAGAGTCCTCATCTCTTGAGTCAACGTCTACGGCGTGGACAATCTCCTACATATGCAATATGCGTTAGCATAGTTGATTTTTCGATCACAATGGGACGCCAAGAGGGTGGTACGCACTTGAGCAGCTGTGCCTGCTATGGTGTTAGTTGACTGGCTAGGTTCGGCCAAAAAAAGTTGAGCTGGAATCATATCAAGACGGGCTTTTTTGCTTCTGTATTTTTCCTTGGCCGCTCCAAGTGCACTAGCCGTTCTTTTCTTTTGAAGCCGACAGCTACCAATGTGGTTGCTATAGGCATTTTGCCGGTCAAAGCTTCGACCGCAGGCTGCACAAATTAAGTTTTGAAATGCTTCAGGCGCAAAGCCAATCCCGAGTTCGTCGGACATCTATTACTGAGCCTGACTGAGATCCAGCAGGAGGATGTTCAGATAGAAATGTGCTTAGTTTGGAGTTTGGAGAACGGCCTCGAGCTGTGAAGAGGCTTGAAGGGACACCCAATGCACAAGAATTAGCTGCCGGGGCCTGAAGCAGAGAAAGTGAATTCGGTATCAGCTAACAGTCGGCCAAAGTAGACTGAGGGTAGTGATTATCCGCCGAAGACACCCAGAGCAGATGGCGGATTGACAACTGAGCTGCCTTGAAGTGCAGGTTCAAGCTCGGGACGTCGAGTATAGCACGGGATAAGCCGCATGAGTCTGCGAGCATTTTTCGGCAATTAAAACATCGTGTGATGGTGCTAAGTACGACGCTGAAACACACCGTACGGCAATAAGCTGTGCCGCTGAAGTGGTCCGATAAGGCTTATGCTAGCGGCTTGGAGGCGGGTCCAGCATGCACGCGATGGCAGGAGGCAAAAAATGATTCTGGTCGTCACAGTGCGCGTAGCATACGGATAGGCTGTGCTACTGACGGAATCTAACCCAATTGACGGCTCGGCCAGCGATCCCACTCCCACAACGCTTTTATTGTTTGCGGAGGCGCGGAATCACATCGAGTGCGACGGGTGGCAGGAGGCATTCAGCCGGCGAAATGTGCCCGCAGAGGATGGCCGTCGCGGCGATGTGCGGCGGGATCGGCGAGGTGAAGAAAGCGACGTCCGGGAAGCGGATAAGCTGGCTGTACGCGATGACGACGTTGTGCGTGGTGATGATGGCCGTGGGGAGTTAGTAGGCTGTGTCGGGAGGTAGGGATGGCACGCACCATCGACCAGCGCCTTGTTCTTCTGGGGATAAGGCCCTTGTTGCTTGGGAGAGTGCTTGGGAGAGTGTGCAGCATGAGGATGCATGCAGTGCCGGTGTTGAGCAGGGTCAAGCCTCTTCTTCGCCGATATCAGCGGCAAGTTTTGGCCGCTTGTCGAGCGAGCAGTTCTGCGTGCCCGTAAAGTAGTTGTGATATTTTTCCGGCAGGCAAACCGAAATTCTGCGTGGTGGGTAGATGGGCTGAGCCGGAGAAGTGAGAGCGTATATGATTGAGAGCGGAGGGAACGCACAACAGATGATGCCCGCCGGCAACGCGACGCAAGGCCGGCGGGTACACGTTTCTATGATTCGACTCCCGCCTTGCCAGGTGCTTAAACGTCGCGGTAAGGCTGGTCTGAGAAGAAGCTGCTGCCTTTATGAGACGTTGCTGGCGTTGTATTGGATACGACATAGTACGCTACTGGATGAATAGTCACTGCGCCAGCATTCCTCGCAGACCAAGCAGCGCTTAACGCGCCTGTCCCCCGACATGTCAGACACGACGCCCAGCTTCCTGTCGTCATTCATCCGTTTCCGCAAGAAAGAGCGGCGAATTCGCAGCGAAGGGTCCAGACGCGGCGCCGAAGTGCATAAACATAGCATGTCTAACTCGGCGATCGGCGAGCGTTTGTCATGGCGCAGTTCTAGGATGGGTTTAGCAGTCGACGGGGGGAGCTGAGTGTGAGCGAGGGCGCAGTCGACGGCGGGGAACTGTACGGCGATGCGATAATCTGGGCGCGCTTGGATGGGGCGATGGCGAGAGAAAGAGGACGTGGGCGTCTGCTGAGACGGCGGGGGCGGCTTTAAACACGGAGACTTGGGGCGGACGTCAGCGGAATTTCTGGCCAAAAAGGACACGCACAGGCTGAGCATTGTCCGTGAGCACGCCGCCGTCGTGGACGACGGCAAATGCAGCGAGTTTTAGGCCCGCATAGGCGATGGCGGACTGGCGGGCGGCATACGGATGTGCGAGCTAGATGAAGAAAATGACAAAATTGCAGTCTGCGTTTGAGTGTCCGTGCTGACGCACCTGCGTGATCTGCAGCAATGGGGGAAACGGTGCTGGGGCACTCAGCCCGTATCGACGACTGGCAGGGCCAGTACTCGGCGCCAACGTACGGCAATGAAAGCGACCTTGGCGTCCTCGGAGTTGCCGAAGTACGGCTAGAAAGAGGGGTGGCGAGTCGCCTCTCTTGCTGTTGTGCTCTCGAACCATCGTGGCTGCATCTAAGAAGACGGGAGAATTGTGGGACCCGGGACCTCCCACCCAGTTATTGGCGATTGATTCGAGACGTCGGGGAGGGCTGGCGGAGTCGAGAGGGAAGTGACAGGGCGTGTAGAGTCACACCCCAGCCGTGGCTACTTGATATGCAGTGTGGCGGCTTAGTGAGAAAGCTGAATGCGCCTCCCAACCGTCAGTGATTGATCTCGGACTACCGTGGGACAGTGGCAGGTTGTTGGCAGCAGCGGGGCTGCGATGCTGGTGTTGAGAGGGCCGAAGGACTTTCATTGATGTCGCTCGCAGATATCCACACGAACTGGCAGCACAGACTCCGACAGAATGGGGCACGGTGAGCCGTGAGTCTAAAATGACCTGTGATGCATTACAGACGGCGTACAGGCGTGAGTCGCATGGCTGACAAACGCTCCGGATGCCGGTGGGAAGCGCCGTGGTAGGGATGGGAGTGCCCGGCCAACGTTTCAACGTCGACGCCGATGCTCTCAGGAGCGGGGAGGAGCAGCGTACGACGGCCCCATTTGAAATGCGGCGTGGGAGCACGAAGCCGGGACCAATGGGGTGCCGGAAGAAATTCGTATTTATAGATTTGAACCTGGTGGTCAAAAATAGAATAAAACACAAGTTCAGCCTCGCTTCGCTGCGGCAAAGATTGTCCAAACCCAAGAGAAACAGGCCATCCACGTCATGCTTTATTCTCAGCAAATAAGAAATCCAAAATGAAGCAAGCATTGGCCCTCGAGCTCGAAAAGGATGGAGATATTATGGGCAGACAAAAGCGGGTCATAAGTATATGAGTGATATAGGCGCATCATATCCGAGAAAGGAGGACCCGCCGCCCAACCAGCGGGTTAGGTTGAATGGAAGGATGAAGAATCCAGCTCCTTGCTGACCCAGGCCGTAAAATTCCATACGTTGGAACACCTGGTACAAGAGCAATATACTGAGCCCAACGGGACGGAAGAAAAACCTGAAAACCTGGCTGCCGTCTCTACTGGCTTCGAACGCATTGCGGCATTGGCCACTCCTATCACACCCCGTAGAACTCCCGTCTGGCGTTCAATGAATACTCCTCGGCATACGCAGGCATGACTTGAGTCTCAAAAATGGCCTTGGTGCGTAGCTGCGTTTGAATGAGGCAACGACGACCTTTAAAGGCATTGAGGAGTCTGAAGCCCGACGCACCCGGAAGGATTTGAGAGTAAGTAATCGGAGAATGCGGCGGGATAATTTTGACTGCATCAATTGAATATTTAGACGGCATACCGTATTCAGGCTTGAAAGTTAAACGATAAACGGCCACCCAGGCTTATAGTATTTGCATGCAACAAGATACGGACACTTGGCTAAAAATATCCTCGGAGCCGCGACAGATAGCTAGATAATCGCCACTGAATACACGCTGTGCAGTAGACGAAGGAGTGCAGATAATAGTACGGTAGTTCGGCGATATCTAGTAGTACTCATCAGACCCGCGGTTAAAAGTGTCGTATGCCTGCCTATGTTTGGCGGCATACTGGTTCAATTTCCAGTGAGATTCCAGGAACCTCAGCCTGGCGTGCAGCGCGATCCCTTCGGGCGATTTGGGCCTATCATAGATCCTCCGGAGCGCGTTTACGGTTGCTTCAAAGATAGATGCCTCGAACGAGGTGAATGAGTATAAGGAGTCCACGTTCCTAATGTCCTGGCCCCCCATGTGCTCAAATCCCGCGACGCGCGCCAATTCTATCAGAAGCTAAAAATGAGGTTAGAAATAGCAAGAGACGGAAATTCCAAAGGAAAAAATGCGTACGAAGGTTGCCGCGAAGGCAAGTATGTTAAGAGGCATCCAAGTGTAGCCTTGTTTCCCATCGAGGGGCTTTGAGTCGTCTTTCAGGTCCTCGAAGATGTGCTGCACGCCGAGTGCGAACAGCTCCGGGTCTGAGGAGTAAATTATCCCCTTGAGCATAGAAGCGACGGCGTCGCCGAGGAAAAAGGGAATTTTTGGGACAAGCGTGGTCCACATGAGTTCGTCTTTCGGGACTTGACAGATTGCCGCCATAAGGCGATGAGCCTGGGCAGCATGGACATCCGGTGGGCTTGACTCAGGAGGGAGGATGGCTTCTAGGATCTCCGACCTGATCAGCAGTCGGTCCCGGTACAGGACAATTTTTGATCCATTTTTGCAGTGGATCACCCAGGTTCCTTTTGTTTGAAGCGCCTATAAAAACGGTATGTTGGATTTATGGGGATAGGATTTAAACGACAAAGTAACGCACGTAGGTGGTAGCTTCCCGGTACAGAAGACAGGACAGACCATGCGACGTGATGCTGCCCAAGTCAAACTTCCAGGAATCCCTCATATATCCGGTAAGGTGCAAGACAAGTGGGTTGGTGCTTAGCTTGGCGTATTTTTTCTTAAAGTCGGGGAGGAGCAGGCAGTCGGTCAGCGCATTGCTTGCTATGGTTTTGCAGTCGATAGCTGACTGGCCTTCCCCGAAGAGGGCGGAGAACAGCTCCAAGTAAACTCGGGAGGCAATAGGCATAAAGATTGAGAATACATGCGTCGCTTGCTCCGCCATTTTAGAGTTGGTCATCTGGATGCCATCAAGCTTTAATTTCAAGTTGGGCTTGGGGCGCCTTATGATTCTTTGTTGGAATTGTCGGTGCCAGTCCGCTTTGTAGCGGACAATCGGACCATCCCCTCGAACCCTGAAGGCTTCGCACAAATGTATGATGAGGGGAAATTCCCTGTCAAAGTTCAGTGGCTGTTGCGACGAGGTTAGTAGATGGCTGGGTAAATCGAGGCATGGCGGGCATACGTCGGTTGGATCCTCTATCTTGAAGTCCGTGAAAAGGTCCGTCAAGGACAGCTTCATCCGCCTACGTACGTCCCTCGCATCGAGGGTAGTGTTGGAGTGGCTTCGAGACCTCATGACGATAGGTGCCTCGCCCGCTTCGCCGTTGGCCATCGGGGTGGTGTAGTACTCAGCTATGAGCGTCTCCTTGGGAAGAATGCCGACAGGGTAGAGGATGCTAAACCTCGTCATAGAGGCGTCTGGCAAGGGCGTCATTGGTATTTCCGCAGGATCCATGGGTTAAGAAAAATGGGGGGTGCTCAGAAAGGATGCCTCCAACCCAGTAATACAGACGCAACTTTATGGATAAATTTCCGCCATCGCCACGGTGCGGGAAAGCCGCCTCACCGACCCGGTTGAGCCTGGCAGTGGTCTGGAGGTCTTCGGGTAGTCAATTATACGAGCCGTAACTTAGTTGAGCATATTCTAGTAGCCTCAGTCTTCCACTGATTATCGCGCCGAAAGTGGCCAAATTCGCCGCTGTATTCCGACATAGCGGAACCTGATTGAAGGTATTTACTGCAACGGGATGAAACTGCTGCATCGATATACGCTATCTTCCAAAGTTCCAAACGGCAGAGCCGGAATCAAGACTAAGATCCCGCCTAATGCTACACGTATCAAGATTGTTATTCCATTGTTACACTACCAACGGCCGCATCCATTAATTCCTGGGGAAAATACAAGGAAAATAGGCCAATCGGAATAGATTAAAAAACCGTAACTTACCGAGAGCTCAGGCGTAAATACGCCTGAGTTCGTCACCGAATACGCGTATGCTACGGCCTGGAGTGGGTTTTACTAGAGATCGGGTACGCGTACCGGTACGGCGGCTACGTCTTCTAGTTGCTCTCGTACTTGGAACAACTGGAACGCCTGATGCTCCACCCAGGGAGATTTACGCGGCGCAGGGGTTCAATCACCAATGCCATTCGCGGCGCGTGGGCTGGTCGAGGCGGCGAGTTGGCCTGCAGGTGAGACTGAGAAGGTCTGAAACGTCTGCATACAGTACATCACAAGGCCGCTTTGCGGCAGTTCCCGCTATGCTTTCTCACAAGGCCGCTTTGCGGCAGTTCCCGCTATGCTTTCTCACGAGGCGAGCAGCGGCGTTTCCGGTTCAGATAAAAATACGAACTATACATCTCTACTCACCGCCAAATTGTCAGCGTGTAGCCGAAACCTGTAAGTAGCATGAGAAGTTTTCAGCGGCTTTGATCACCTGTGACAGGATGTAATGGACGGGTTGAGATACGACTAATTACAGCATGTGTCCAGGTCAATGCTTCCCCCAGCTGTGCGCCAAAGGTCCGCAGCAGCTGGAAATCTAGGTAGAGAAAACGTTTCCGCTAGTGTCCGAAGCACATATTTCAGCATGTATGTAGCCCATATCGGCCATTCATCCTGTGCAGGTCAGGTTCGTATTTGCTGACGAATTCAGGTTGGATTTTGGATTGCAGAATATAATTATATTTCAATGGGGAGCTCGTGCTGCTGTTCGGACACAAGGGCAGTACAGCATTAGAAGCGCGCATGCTCTTATTATTATTTTTACAGTTGTCCATGTCGAAACTCAAGATCAAGGCTGAGGTCTCGTCGAGTAGCCTCTGCGGGGGCGAGCGAGCGCTCGCGCTCAGAAAGAGCCAAGGGAGGTAGGTAATGCTCGCAGGCGCGCGCCGCAAGCGATGGGAGGCTCCATCCTGCGCCAGAAACTTCGGCGAGCGGCTGGTCCAGGCAGACGTGCTGCTCGGGGATGCCGCGGAGAAGCGCGCGGTCATGGACGTGTACCCCCAGGTTGAGCCAAACACGTCCGGCAGGCTGAGAGAGCGTGGCCTGGAAACGGTAGCTTGAGAGTCACGCGATGTCGTGCAGCAACAACGGGCGCAGCGCCCCGGCATTAGCTGGCAGCGGGCGTGGGGGGGATGCCTGCGTCGGAATGAGCATCTCTAAGAAATCGCATGGTGTGCGTGAGACGAGCTGGTACGTCCTGCAGCACGTGATGTAAGCGCCTGCGAATTTCAATTTTGGCAGAAAACTAAAAATAAGGCTCCATAGGAGCGCGCGCCCCCGGCAGTTCCCACTACGTTCTCCTGTCGATTTGATCCACAGCTTTTCAGGATCAACTCCGACGAAAGACGCATAAAAATGCACATGCATTTAGCTGTCTATTTGGCTACAATTCGGGGAGGATGGAGCGGTCGGATGGTTTTTGAAGTGGCGGTGGAGCTGGCCCATGAACAGGAGTCGGGACAATGTGCAAATTATTTATAGCAGTGTTTATCAAGTTTTTATACAACAGTTTATTGCATTTAGATTTTGCGTCGATTGGGCACAACACCAAAGTAGCTAGTAAAGAATTGGCGCCCGGACTAACCCTGACAACAAAAACGAACCTATAGGCCAGAGTTGGGCCTCAGTCCACGCACCACGCACCACTCCGCTGGCCAAGCTATTCAGGCTATGCGTAAACAGATCCACCCCAGAGTACCCAATTTGCACTGAGCCTAGGAATTCTCAGGCAGGCAACGCTCCTCCATACCAGAAATTTCGAGGATGGGGACTGGAAATCCGAAGACGGAGACGGCCATGGCAAGCAGCAAAGAATAGATGAACAGGTTTCCCTCGTCGCGCTGAACGGCGAGCGCCGTCGAGAGTCGGGATTTGATGGGCGTATCGCGTAGTCAAGTTTGGGCTTCAGTTGCCGGCGCCGACCCGCTGAACGAGCATAGGTGCGTTGGAACTTGGAAACGCATGCAGTGAGTGCGACGCGTGCCCCCGCAGCGTACAGACGGCTGACGATGCAGGGCTCGAGGACTTACGCGCTGGGCGAACTGGGTGCGCAGGCGCTCGATTTCCGCGGGTCGTACGGCTGTCTGCGGACGTTTCATACCTCGAAATATGCTCGCGGCCATCCGCCGGGCACTGCACCTCGCCGCGTGGAATGCGTGCGCCTTGCGCTTTCAGCGCCTGCTCCGTTGCCCCTATGCATTGTCGCGCATGCCGTTCCCCGCCCATAGGTAAGCATGGTCTGATTATGGAGGGACGCGCAATAAATTCGCCCTGAAACACAGCGTGCCGGCGCCTTCCGTCTGGCGCTTTACGTACTGGAGGCACTGGAGCAACGTGGCCGAGCAGCACGCCGAAGTGGAGGCTGGCGAAGATGGCGCTCTTCCGTCGCATCGTCCTATAGCTGCGCCTGTTTGCCCTGTTCTCAACGTTCCTGCGGAGAGCCTAGCTTACGGGGCGCCAGCCTTAGCCCAATCACGCGCAGTTTAGTATGGGTTTTTTTTAAAAGCTGTGCTTGCCCTGGATTCGAAAGGCTGATGCGCGCGGGCCGACCTGGCGGCGAAGCATGGCTAGGCGTCCGGCATGGCGCCGCAGGTTTGCTGGATCATGCGCGAGCAGAAGGATCCTTCACCTCGACCCCCTGGGCTATTTTATGCAGCAGATTTATTAACGGATGTGCGCTGGACGGCTCACCTCCGCGAAGTACGGGCGGGTAGGCGGCATGCTATTGGGGGATCTATGAGAGGCTGATATCATACGTGAGGTGGGCGCGCGTCAGCCCTCAGTATATCCAGGGGGGGCCAAGAGCCAAGATGGGCATCATGCGCTATGGGAAGGGGTTGCTGTTACTGAGATACCGGGCGTCTATTGGAAAATTGCGGCAACGCTGCGTCCGCGCCTCCCTTTTTTCAGGTCGTCGATGGTGGACAGAAGGCCGAGGGACATCCTCCACCTCTCATCCCTGTCCGCTTGGTTTTGCTCATAGAGCGCCTTGTTTTTATGCCGTAAACCCCTATCTGTGGAGCAAAGGTTGTCCGCGTAGCGTAGGACGCCTCCTGCGCAATACTGCGTCATCGACATCCTTATCTCTGCATCCGCGACGGGCGTGTTGAGATGCGTAATGGTAGCTGACGGGATCAGGATCGTATAACCGTGCGGAAATTCGATGACGAGCTTGAGTTCCCAGAGGATAAGATGGCCTCCATGCCTGTGGTCGAACTTGCCTAAGGCGGTGATGGCGCACCACCCAAACAGGCAGTTTTGGGTGTCGCGATGAGGGCAGCAGCAAACACGTCGGAAGTTGCAGGCCGTCGTGGGGAACGCTGTCTTCGGCGTAGTCCGTCGGAGTGGGGGTCGATCGCTTTTTTCGGCGAGGACCTGCTCAACCCGCGTTTTTTGGTAATCATAGACCCCGGGGTTCCAGAAAGCGAAGGCGCCTGGGATAGACGTTAGTTTATTGGAGCCGAATTGGGCGCTATTGTTCACCGTTTTGAACCCCGGAGATCTGCCTGAACCCAGGCGACTGGCAGATTCTGCTGATCTTCGCCCTATGCCGGCTGTCGCTGAGATTGATGGGGTGCTGGAATCCGTTAGGAAGGGTCCACCCAAAATTTACGGCGGGGAAATCCCCTCGCTTGTGTCGCAGCTCTCCGCTGCTGAACGCGTCTGACTCTGATTCTTCGACGAAGATATCGAGGAGTTCCTGGGCATCCCTTCCGTACGACGGATTGTCGGGAGGCGTTACGATACAGCCGATGATAAGACCGCTCTGATCCACGATGGGCCGCGGTTGCCTGCAAGGGCATCGGGTCTGGAATAGCGGGAGAGCGTCGGGGCTAGACGCACTTTTTAGCACCGGGATTCGGATCAACGGCGATGTACTGAAATCCATCCGCTTTGAGATCCTCTAGGAGGGCATCGCCGCACAGGTTTGGCGGGGGGGGCTTATTCAGCGCCGTGTACGCGCCGCGTGCAGTCGGCAGCTTGGCGGCGTCGAGGCCGGTTTGAATTGGCTGGGCGCCTTGTAGGTGCTTCTGCGCGGACGCGTTGGCCGCGCGGTATCCCTCGCTGATGATCTTTTCCTCTCGGGCGCGACGCTGCTTAATGCTCTGGCGAGATTGCTTTTTTTGCGGCGTGGCATTTCCAGGCTCGGTGGTCCTCATTTGCTTGCTAGGCCGCGCATCGGCAGAATTACCTGGGCGCTTGTGCGTCCCTGTCTGGGCCGAGCTGTGCGCTGTGCTGGCAGGCTCTGCTTCGGCGCCTAAAATGGGAAGTTTGAGGCGGCGGATGGTTTAGGCGCAGAGGCGGGCCCGCATACGTTCGAGGAGTCTCACCAGGTAGAATCTCGCCGCACTGGCCCTCAGCGTTTATCGCAGCGTAGAGGAGGGCGGCGTAGTCTGCGTTCACCGAGATCGCGTATTCCAGGAGGATTTCCGGGTCGTCTGGCGAATCTCTATGCTGCGCTGTGCCGTCGGACGCAGCAGCGGGGATGAGGCGGGCATATCAGCGGCGTGCACCGGCCAGAAAGAACTGCTTACAGGAGGGCTGGTGCGGTAGCAGCGGGAGGATGCGCGCAGTATGGGGTATATGCGTGTAGGGGGTAGATTCGCGTCAGATACGGCGCGCAGATGCAGAAAAAGGCGCAGGTCGGGAATTCAGTCCATGAGCTCGACCGACCTGCGCAGCTTGGGCTTACCGGGTCCATGGTCGAACGGAGGCGTTGAGGGCGTGTTTAACTCTATCATAGAGGAAGATCGCAGCGCGTGTCAGGAATTCATACGGTAAGATCAGGCAGTATGCAGCCGGGAGTCCTACCGGCGAGGACGCTCAGGAGGCACGTAGACAACTCGGACGCGGAGTCGAAGGGCAGAACGGCGCCAGGGGTTGACGCGGACGCGTTGCAGGCAGAACGGCTGTTTGGCGTATTGCGAGCTTTCAAGGACTCCTCGGAGGGATTGAAAAAGAGGGTGACATGCATTTATTTGTCTCTGCTTGGCTTGTTACCGCGCTATTGACATTTGTTGATTCTCTTTAACTATACGTTTGCTTGTTTTTGTTTTTGCTCTATCGCGAGGGCAAACATCGAGATCCAACGGCGCGGAATAAAACCTGCGACTCGGAGGCTAGGGCGGACATCAAGCCAAACGCGGGCGCGCCGCTGCGGAAAATTCTATATGCCAACGGATTGCTCTATATCCAGCCCTGGAATGGGCGCCAATTTCTCCCACGCAAGAAATCTTTATATTTCTCAAATATTTCTCCCTTTTTATCATTTTTCTCCGCCTTCTCCTTTCGGAGAATTTGGGATGATTTTGAGGTGACATTTTACCTTTTTTGGTTTATGTTTGACGTCTGTCTTTGCCCTATGTCTTTGACTTCTATCCCGTGGGATGATTGAGCTTTTTTACTTACGGCTTTCTCAGAGCTTCCTTGCACAATCATGCCTGCCTAGCTTCAGCTGAGCCTCTCGGCTCGCAGCCCACGCCTCGAGTCATCTATTAAACGGCATAGCTGTCCTCAGAATGCGCCGTTCTTGAAGTTGAGGCTCTGAGTCTGATAGTATGCCGCGTTGCCTTGCGTCGCGCTCATGAAAGGAATGGAGTGAGTTTTCGCTGACTATGTTGCCGCATAAGCAACTCAGGTCATGGCAATGCCACTGCTACCTCGCCAGCGATGCCCGCTATGGTAAAGGAAGAGCTACGCAAAAACAATCGAAAAAGAGGGGTAAGAAACAGGAGGCGGCAAGATACGGGAAAGCATGGAACGTAAGGTGATTATCTTTCGTGGGGGTGTGCTGCTCGTCTCGACAGGGAACGGCTGTTAAAAGTATTTACGGCACGCGAATCGGCGCGTTCAATCAATTAGCGAGGTCACGTGTCACTGCAAAGTCCAAATTGCCGCAGCCCACATTTTCGATTCTCTTTTGATTCTACGCCCTTTCCTGGTCTGCTCACCCCTTCGACACGGGAAGGATACTGTCCTACTCCCCGCATTAGCTCGCCCCTTTTCTTGGGAGCTTTCGTTTCTCGCCCTGCTGCCTTTCGCTCTGAACTTTTCGAGACGCCGCGCTCGGCTTCCGGCACCAAAGACTCCTGGTAGCTCACCTCAAATCTCGGCCAGATACATGTGTACCCTACAGCTGGCTCAGATGTCGTCGCCGTTCTTGCCCCCGCTTTTTCAGTTCCTGCAGGAGATGAGCGACGCTTTGCCTACTTTGGCTGTAGGTAAATCGCTCAGGCTGCTTGGATACACATAAACTGGCGATAGATGCACGCCAGCCTCGCCATCCGGGGCGCTTTTACTGCTCACACTAGTCGAAAACGCGCTGGACCTCATCCTCATCCCGTCATGGAACGGGGTGCTCATGTCCGGTCTCCTCGATCGCACAAATACGGAGCTACTTGACTCGGAATGGGCACACGCGCCGATCCATGGCGTCGACAAGAGGCCCACGCGCATCGCGTGCTTCTGAGAATACGATACTCAGCAAATCGCGCGCGCTATTTCCAATGTGACATATCCTGACTGACCAAAGCTCGCCTCATATTGCATCCCATACATGCTCGCATGCTCGCTCCCGACGGCCGACTCCTGATCTGGCTGGACCCCATACAAGACACCTTAGGCCGCCGAATTTTGCACTTACTTGGCTGCGGTTTACAGGGGCGACTCGATCCGGGTTTGGCGAATCGGCTTGCGGACGGTGCGCGCCTTTGTTTATCAAATTCGCGCACGATGCTGTGTACTGATCTCTCCGATATGGCGGGGTTGCTGTCGTATCGTTCGTTGGTGGGCTTTTCTCAGATACACCGGCACGGCATAATACTGTATAGTACGCATAGCGCATTTGTAATTTCGACTACGAATGCGCTCTTGCCTTCTGTGCAGCGCAAGCCGCAACCCAAATGAATCTAATATATGCCGAAGCGAAGCGACGCTGATCTTGTTTTATTGAATTATTGATTTCTCCTGCTACCATGAACTCCATCTACTTAGCAGTACACGAAGCACTATATAACGATGCCGAGGTGTGGCTATTCCTCGGTAGCTGCGCCGGCACATCGCCGCACACTATACAGCCTACGCCGGGCTGTGCATTTTCGCCAGCTTCAAACGCCAAGTTTCCTGAACGCGGTCGCCGCGCCTGAGCACTGGAGGCTTCAATCTGGCTGCAGCGGCGAAGGTAAAACGCTGCCCCGGCGGATGTTAGAGGATTGCAGCATACTAATCGGGCTATGTGAGATCTCCCATTAGGACGGAAGAAGGGTGATGGAGCGCTAAGTGACTTAGTAGGAATGCTGAAACTGCTACGCGTATAGTGCCCATAATTCTACCATAGGTGCCACGATTTCCCCTTAATACTCTGATCTTGTTGACTTGCCGTCTTGGTTTTTCCCTGTCTGTTCCCACGTAACGGCTGCATCTACGCACATCCTGACCTGGGGATTTCTACTTATCCCGAGGCATAAATAGCAGAATGCAGCTGGCGTAGTAGAGTTGGCAACAGATCAGAGCTCAAGTGATTGTCGTGGCCTCCAAATCCGCGCACTGCATTTCATTCGCCGAACATATCCCGCCACCGCGACCTCATCCGCTCGAAAGTACCGCATGGCTGCAACAAACCAAACGACAGAACTGGTCTTCATCAATTCGTCTCGTCCGCGGATGGCCGGGCCCACAGCTAAAGTTATCAGGCGAAGAGATGACTACTATATGCTTCCACGATATCCCATTTCGCCTACTTTGTATAGACGCGCTCCAGCCCCTCCAATATCTGGGAGTTTGGCCGCTAGGCGAAAAAGTGATTACGTTTTAACAAAAAGTATTCCGATGCCTCTGCTATCTGCGGAAAGGAGTTGTTAAACGAATTGCATAGTTTCCGAACTGAAAAAAATAGAGCCGTTGGTAATCGACCCTCGAAATTGGAGCACTGGAGAATCGCCCTGTATGTTGAAATTTTAGTTCTGAAAATACTGCACAGCAGCGTTCTATTTCTGACCAACGTTGCTTTGCAGCCATACCATCTATGAACTTGACTAAGGCGCCGGTTTTTTCCCCCTCTGAGGGCCACACTTCAGCCTTCTTTCAGCTACGCAGCTTGGATCTGTTGCCCGCGGAGGGACTGAGCGGGGATGAATTTTGGGGCCTGTTTTCCAGATGCGCAGTTTGTCAAAACTTCATGACCGCCAGAACCATTCCATACCATTGTTGCCCGGTTGCCGGTCAGTTCCTGCCTAACTTGACCAGCTGCAATCTCCTTACGCGTTCACAACTTTAGCAGACTCTCAGAGCATTAGATCCGACAAGACCGCCGTGAAAAATATGTACTTCCTCTGGCTTCTCGATGCCCACAACGCCGGCCAGGCTACAGGCGTTCCCGAGGATGTTTTCAGGGAAATTTTCTACGAATGCGCGGAGTGCGGTCGATATATGACGAAAAGGCTGTCTTTCAACCATCATGATGACTCCGATGACTGGGAATTTTCAGACTCGGAGTCCCTATGCATATATCTGCGCGGAAAAATGAAAGTTGAGGACCCCGCATCAGCCATTCCTCATTAGTGCTCTCCGGAAGCGGGCGGAGGTTTTGGGGATTTGTATTTTTACTCTCTTACGATATTCTTCATCTGAGAAGTAGACTTACTAAAGGAGACCTGTATTTAGTATTTCAGCTCAAGTTTACTTCATCGGTCAAAGCGATGCAGTCGCTCCCTCTGCCCTCAGTCCATGGTTTCCTGGTCCCTCGCATTATATTCACCCCTGCTTGAGTCGACCTCGTATCATCTGCCGCTCCTTTGCTCTCCCCTCCGAGTCTCTTAGCTTTTGAGTCTCTACTTTGTCTTTTTATATATCTCCAGCGATACGCCTTGCAACTATTCTTCCTTCCATTTGAATGCTGAGATCAGAAACATGGGCGTAATTGGCGTAGCTCTTTTGCAAATTTGCCATGAATTCAATGAGCTCCTGACTTCAAGTTGTGCATGGTTGTCACCGCCATAGGAATCCGTAAAAGAGACTAGCGCATACCTACGCATACTCTAGCCGAGTTTGAATTATCAGAATCGCATCGTTGATTTTTTTTACATCGGTGCATCTTGCACCCACTGCGCTTAACAGCAGTGTAAGCTGTCTGTCAATTCCAAAGTCTAACTGGCCCATATTTAACACTAGCGGCTCAGTCATTATCCGCATCTCCAGTAAAATGTCCTTCCCACTCGTCTCCAAGTTCTTCGAAAGGGCTAGCCTACCGCTACCCACGCCGATTTTTCTGCTGCTTGTAAGTTGTCTCGCGGCTCAGGGTGTTTCTCATCTTTCTCGTATACGGAGCCTGAGTGATGACGAATTCATCGCGCCCACGGTAGCGGTGTGCGCATCCCTTCACCGGTCGCTCAGGTGCTAGTAAGGTATCTCCGCTCAATTTCTAGATATGCAATATCTTTTTTAATGCCAGCCGGAGGGTATGATGCACCTCGGTCCTCGCCACCTACGCTGGTCTCGGAAAATGTATTGCTGATCAAATTTGGATCAAATGCTCGCATCTGTTAAGTACCTTGTGTTTAAAATCATGCTGCGGTCCCGCAGTGATGCAGTCCTTCTTTACTAGGTGAGCGGCCTTCCTTGACGGTGAGTCGATGTGCGCCCACTCCCCTATATCTATTATTTACTTCGTCGTCTGGATGCGAATTGTGCAATACCTTGGCGACGCCGTCTATTTCTCTATTTCTGAGATTGCGGATTATATTCGAAAATACAACGAGTATGTGCAAATCGGATATGGTTTCCGACTGGCTCGGTATCTCACACAGACATCAGTGCCGTATCTAATGCTGTATATAAGGTCGTTCTCCTCGCTACAATCTACGTGAATCTAATCTATACCGCTTCGAGGCGGATATGATGTATAGCAATGATTGTTCCGAGTTGTATAAAGCTCCTACTATAGAAGGTTACATAATGTCATCAAATTCTGCTACCAGAATTACCGACGCTCCCAGTCCATCCTTACTTCAAGTTTACCCCAATCAGCTGAAGCAGTACGTACTAGACGGCATATCTAGTATGGGTGTCGCGACTTAATGGTCTTTCGGTCACAGCCTTCCCAAGGTCGAGATGGAGTCCCCCCCGACTGAAACAGCACGGAATACAAAAAACATGCCCCAGGCACCCACTCTTTGCGAGGTCCAGGTAAAGCCACCATGGGAGATAGTGTTGCAGGTGGACTGCACGTCTCAGACTGCACTGCCTGCCAGTGGCGAGCATGGGTTGCGCGGCCTCGACTACTGCCCCGACGGCATACTATACTTTCAAAGTACGTTGACGACTTGGCCTACTGCGCAGTTCTTCTCATCGGCCATATACGTAGGAACATCGTCTATGTCTACGAGTGGGCTGCTAAGAGTCATGAACGCAGGCGAATACCCGGTGACTTTCAAACTCAAAACCGCGCGCTCGCCGGTATGTGGCCTTGAATCGCTGATTACTGCGCTCATACTTTCCTAGTCGTACTACGCGCACCCAAAATCTGGCAGGATTGAATCTGGACGGAGCATGGTTGTAAATAGTACGCATTGATCTACTTTTTGGGACCCAGCGCCAGTGCTGAACCGCGAATCCCTTGGCGTAGTTGAAGGCGTACCGCTACCGGAAGAGCCCTCTTTGGACAGGATACGCACTCATAAATTCTCTGTTGAGATTTCTGCCATAGTTCCCGAGCGGGATAATCTTTCACCAGTAAAGGATGCCGTATACGTTTCGCGGCCATCTAGGGAAGTAGTGGAGGAGAGGGCAAGGGGATCATCTGGCCGCGAAGTGTGCCAGGTACCCAGTGGAATAATACGCACCGATTTCTATGCCGCCGATAGGCTTCGCTTTCACGGTGATGGTTTTGCCTTGGATTCTGGCTACTCTGATTTCTGACAGGTTTCATAGGGCCATTGACAGGGCCGATGTCGCGGTTGTTGATAATCAAGAACACTAGCTCCTACCCGATTGCATTTAAACTTGAAACTACGCTTCCAGAAGTGCGTGGAAGCAAGATTTCTCATTGGTTCCTGTGCTCACGCTTTGGAGGTAGCTGTACTTCGCTCGGCCAAATTCGGGCAGAGTCGAGCCTGATCAGATCATTCAGACAACGAGTGAGCCCCGCCTACTCTTGTCTGATATATTTCCTAAGGCGCGTCCCGATACGCTGCGCAGTTCAATGCAAGCCGTTCCTGGGGCAGCCGATGTTTGATAAGGAATGTAAGCCCAAATTCCGAGTCGAATTTGCCACCGTTGCCCGTGGGCAAGAAAAATTCGCGGTGATGGAAGCTGTAGGTTGTTGTTTTTGCCGCTGTTTTGTTTTTTCGGGCTCCAATGCCTCTGTCATCAATCACTGACGCTGCTACTAGCTTCAAATCGCCGAAGAAAGCAAAATAGCCAAAGTCTATACGATTCGTGATACCCATGCACCCCACGATGGGATGATGCCTGAAGAGCTGGCTGAATACCCAACAAACGCGGTACTTCCTGCGCTGGAGGCTCAGGTTCAACCACCCGCAAATGCAGAGGAGAATACGCGTGACACAGCTCGGCTTCAAGTTGAGGTTGAAGCAAAGGAGCTTCGCCGAAGAATGCATGTCTTATTTCGTCCTAGTGAAGGCGATGCACTCTGCTTCCAAAGTACGTTAGCTGAGCCCACTGACCACCGGATTCTAATAAGGTACACAGGGCCACTTACACGGCCCATATCAAGGTCATTAACAATCTCAAACCACAATCCCCACCCAATAAAGTACAGGCTCAAGACGACGAGCCCAGAGGTATGTGTATATTCAAATCATTATGTACCGCACTTACCCTAGACGATAGTCTTACTTTGTGCGCCCAAATTCAGGAAAAATTGAGCCTGGACGGACCATACATATAGCAGGCGAGCGCCGGTTTACCCTTCTTTACACATGGTACATCCTGGGTTAGAGCTTTATGTTTTATGCAGTTGAGAAGATGCCGTTCGCAGTAGAACCCCCTCAGAACGAGGAATGCGGAGACCAATTTCTGGTTGAGATTACTGCCGTCACTCCCGTACGGGTCGATTCCAGAGTCTCAGCAGACGACGTTGTAGGGATTTTCCGCCGCCTTTCCTGCTTCTGCATGCTCAAGCTGTTTCCTTTTTTAACAGTATGAAAGCCCCGCAGAGAATGATCCAAGCCAGTTTTATAAGTTCGGCGTGAATTATCTCCCAAAAGAGGGCCTAACACCTGAGGAGTTGGCTGAGTACGAGGCTGGAATGGCGCATGCCATACCAGAGGAGCTGTTCTCCGTCTATCCCAGCTCATACCTTTGTTTCAAAAGTACGTCGCTCCGCGCCTCAGGCCCCAATAATTACTCATACAAGAAGTAGGACCTCTTAGAAACCCATTGAATTTAATGGGGCATGTAGCCCTTGCGAACATGTGCACTCGCCCTATAGCTTTCATGACTTTACTTACCGCCCCGAATGCGCAGGTGAGTTTCCTCGGGATGTGCGGTGCCATCTGCTCTTATTCTTTGCAATAGATGTACACTGTGATGCCTGCTGATGCTCGAATCGAACCCGGTGAATGCTTAGAAATACAAGGTGAGCACCGTTTGGTCAGTTGGATGTAGGTTTGCTCAGGGCATTTGTCATAACAGTCCTGCGTGTGCCCGTGGATGTGGAGCCGTCTGTGCAAGAGACATACCCAGACGCGTTCTCTTTCCTGTGCACAGTCATCCATCCAGAACAAGATAGCCTCGGTTTAAGCGACGTTGTACGCATTCGCCAGTCGTTACTGCGCTAATTTTATCAACACTCATCGTTGTTTTTACAGTGGGCAGCCGCTACAAGCAATAAACGAGCTATATCCCAGAAGAAACTTCCAGTGCTTTTTATTCCGCAGGGAGACCTTACACCTGAAGAAGAGCTTATTAGGGCACGGAAAGGATTGTTTGATCGCCTGCGGGACATGGAGGCCTTGGAAGAAGTCGGTAAGCTGAGCATGCTGGGAAAGGATGAAATAGACGAGGGGGATGCCTATCCGGAGCAGCTTGATGACGCTCAAAAGGCTTTGGTTTGTTTGGCGGCAATTCAAACCTAGAGCCGCATCGGTTTCTGAACATCCATTTGTAGATCCGACAATGGTCGCTCTCAGTCGTCCCTTTCAAAGAGGAGCTGTGTGAATGAAAGGATAGGGCTTAAGTATTTGCTTCATGCAGCTATTATTATTTAACTCAATGGGATAGCCAAACTTTCCGGAATAAGAGCATCCCGACTATTTCTATCTAACAATATTAGCCATTTGAGGTGTATGAGCTGTAGATTTGAAGCGTTTGATTTGTGGGAATGTTTGATCAAAACTTTGGAAATTTAGCGCAATTTGAGCTCCGACGACCGGAGATCGCATTTCACGAACGCCCTCCCCTCCCTACTACCACTCTTCCTGATCCGGTGCTGCGGACAAGGCCGCTGCACGGCCGCGGGGCTTGGGAACGATGGCGAGGAGTCGAACGCACGCTCGAGCGACTTGTGCTCAGCGGAGGAAGAGGGTGAGGGTCGACGGCGTTTGGCGGGTGGAGCGGGCGCGTCAGGCGCGCGCTCGGAAAGCTTGGGAACTGGGCGGTCAGTCGCTGTTTCTCCTACATGCGCCAGACGGTCTAATTTTGACACTAGATCCTGGCGGAAGGGACATGACAGCGTGGATATGGACCATTCTGCCCAGCGAACGGAGGAAGTTCCCGCACCGTCTTTGGTGCTGCGAAAACCCTGCGCGGAGACAGGACAATGCATCTGCGCGGACCACTGCCGCCGTCGCTGCAAGTGGAGCACTGAGCAACATGAGCCAGCGTGCCCGACATTTGGGTGCGCGCCCATGCTCATATTCGTGTGCTCGTTCCGCCACCAGGTATGTCGACGCACTCTGGGACACCGGCGACCTCTTGCGCATCACTATATGGTGTCCCGGGCGCAGGTGCGTGCACATCACTCGCTGGGGAGTTCGTGCGTATTTCCTGTCTCTGCGCCCGCAGGCATAGACTCTTTGCCAACTGCACCCATGTCAACACCCACAATACTGACCACCCGCACCAGTATGGTGATTTGGAGGTAGGTCCGTCGCCTATTATCATTTCCACCGCATTTCTCAAAAGAAGGCAGGGTCTTTCATCAGCCTCCTATGAGCTCCTATGCTCAAAGTCAGCAGTAGCAGTGCCGCCGCCACCATCGCCTTCACCGCCTTTGTCTAGCCCAAGCGCCGCCCATTGTCTGTGGTCTGTCTCGTTATATGCTTTCTCGTCCGGTTCAGCCTCCCACCCCGGGCCCCTGGTGACTGCGTCTGCGGGTAAGGCGCTCGGGCTCTCAACCAAGAAGATCCTATCGTTCGGCGCAATTGAATTCCTTCTGCACCCTTCGCGCTAGTCCCACGAATCGGGCGCGGCTGCCAGCGCCGACTAGAATCTCGTGCGCTGGACATCTGGTTCAATTGTACGCGCATTGCGCCGCATACCCTTTGCGGCAGCATTGCCCTCCCCCCACCCTCCGGCCTTATTCTTCCGTTGAGCTTTCGTAATCTGTAGCATACATAATCAAGATATACGAAATAAACTCCACGACCAGCCGTCCATAAACGATTTGAAAGCCGGCTTTTCTACCCTTACGGATGCCTATCTATACAGCAGTGATATGGTTTATTTGGCTGATGTAGTACTGCATTAAGGCAAGTGGCGTACGGGTAAAGCAGACGCGCCAAGAATCCCGCGTGCCAAATATTATCCTGTGATTCAAATCGTGCTAATCAATACTACTCAGTAATAGCCATAGCATCCAAAAGTTAGCCATGGTTCCATGCCCTGGAGCTGAAAAAAACAATTAGGCTTTGAGTCAACTGTTAGACCACGAAAATTTCCGCGCAGCGCGTGCCCAGCAGATCAAAATCTGAACTAAATATACGATGCCGGTGACTGCCGAATTTAATCGCCAAAGCTCCGAGTCCATAACCTGCAATCTTTCCCCACGGATCCTAGTACCTTCTCATGATGTAAACAATGTAAACAAACAACTCAGCGCCAGCATCTCCCACACCGTATGCAAACCGGCGTATGTATCCATAGCTTTTCCACTCTTCACCCGATTCAGCGAACAGCCTGATCGCGTCTGCACTCTCTGCTATTCTCAAACCACACTTTCGGCCTGCTTTAGACCTATTAGCCCTTAGACGGTGATGGCTAGCCTACCGAACTCCGAGTCCTATTCAAATGACGGAAACGACGATGATCTCTCCCGGTTGCTGCATCCTGGAAGCCCTGTATCGTCTGACTCAGAGTCAGGTTCCTTCAAATCCCTCAAATCTTCCGTTGGCTTTTTTCATCATACCCTCGTTCTCGAGTTTAATGGAGGGACGAGTAGTACATTCACACTCTCGAGACGGTCTTCGAAGACTTTTCACAAGGACTCGCACCCCATCACGCTCGGTGCGACGCTAAGCATAAATTCTAGCCCGAACCAGCAATCTCTGTTTGTCGATGACAGCCAACATTTACCGCCACAGCTCACATTGTCAGAGTCCAGTCTCCACTCACTCGATTCCGCCCCCGAAACATTGAAGAGCAGAGCGAACTTGTTTACGGACAACACAAACTCACCTGATAGCCCTTCGACTGCCACCTTGCCCTTTGGTTCTGTTTTCAAACCTACCGTAGATAAGAGCCTGCTTGAACCTCAGCACCCCCTGACCCTCGACGGTTATGTTCAAGCGCACTCCCCTTCGAACCCCATGACGCTGCCGGGGTCCAACTCCACTCAGAAGTTTAAGAACCCACATCCCGGCTACCATTTACCGGCTTATTCACCTTTAATCCGTACGCCTACGACACAAGCCCATAGGAACGTCCCAACTTCAGGATTCGCATCTGAGTCCGGCTCAGACTGCTTCATAACTGCCCTCACGTCATTTCAGACCAATTCGGGCGACTCGTTCGAAACTGCTCCAACGTCGTTCAGGTCCAAACCCGCCAACAAGAGCAGCATCAATATAGTCGAGCCTCAGCTTCATCCGGCCTCAAATAGCAATAGAGACAAAAGTAGACCTGCTGCTTTGAAGCTTCCAGACTCGGCTCTCATGGACAATATACCGAATGTACTTCGACATAAATGGACTATCTTCGCCAACGACAGGGCTTTTGCGTTCAATCGCTCAACGCTGCAACGCTCTGCGTCGTTCTTTCTACCTCATCCTAGAGCTGAGAAACCACCGCCGCGCAGGGACCCTGTTCACGATGGATCTCTTCTTACTCCAGCTATACATACTGCCGTCAATGAAGCCCTTGCGCTCTTCGATGCAACTCAACGGGACAGGGCGTTGAGTCTACGTGGGGTTAGTATCCTTTGAACACTGCTGTTTGTTTTCATTTGATAGACATAATGCTATCCAGCTATCGCCAAATCCTTTTTCTCGCTACTCGCCTGAGGCTCTGGCGCGCCAATATGCGACAACTATTGATGCGAAGAACGCCCTTGTGTTAAGGCAATCGGCCATTTTAGCCGACATAGGTCTATTTCTGGAATTGCTCATTCCAAAAATCAGCATTTACGAAACGGATCGAGCAAAACTGACCAACATCCACCAGGATTTGGACTACATTCACGAAGAATGTATCAACCAGCAGATAAACCTACAATTCAGTGACCTCGAGTGGCGCCGCTCAGCAGACCACGCATGCGGCTTGGCATTCGCCAACAGGAAGCGGCACAGTGAATTTTCCTGGCAGGAAAGGATAATAGCTATTGGCGAATACTATAATGATGCTCAGGCTGTGGGACAGCAGTTTTTGGCCGATCCAGCTTGTCTCATAGAACATCGATTTCCAGCATTGAGATCGCAGAGGTAGATGCTCGTTGACAGGTAAGTTTCTCATGGTTTTCATCCTTACGTGCACTGATGAAAAGGAGCTTATAGGCTCAACGAAATATATGTACGCTATTCTTGATCAATACCATATGTAAGCAATATGTATTGTGGGCTTCTATATGAATCATGTATATTTCCGCTGTGATGTTTGGCTCGCTAGTGAATCAGAGCCCGATGCAGCTGGTGGGGAGGAGGATGAGGTGCTTCAAGGTACTACTGCAACTCTGTCGTAGCTGGAGATCTCGGTCTTGCAAAAAAAGGGGCTGCTCTTCGTCAATAAGGTCAGAGCAGTCGACCCTATTTTAAATTGGCTTGGGGGATGCGCTTCTAACTTCGCTGTCGCTGCTGTTGCTGGTGCTGACGCCGTCATCGTCGCTGTCACTGTCTGATATAACAATGGCCGATCGTCTCTTGGAAAGTGAGAGTGTTGAGGTGGAGGCGGCAGGAGGTAGCGGCAGGCTATCAGAAACATGGCGTCGAGCATCGGGAAAGGCCTTAGCTTCGAAGTTGCTGCCGTTGTTGCTGATGCTGTCGCCGTCGCTGTCACTGTCTGATATAACAACGACTGAACGTCTATTCGAAACTGGGAGCGTTGAGGTTGAGGTGGCAAAAGGCAGTGGCAAGCTACTATCAGACAAATGGTGTTGAGCAGGAGCTGAGATATTGGGACGGGCCGTGGAAGCTTTGGCTGCGGTAGTAGCCGTAGCATTCTTAGCGTCCTTCCGTAGGATACAAATGGCTCCAGGAGTCTGGTAGGCCGTGTCCCACATCTTGACGGCTTGCTGCCAGGTCTTGCAGGTGTTCCACGGCGGGAATAAGGGAAACGGGTCGACGGAATGCTGGACCTCTGACCTATTTTTCTTGGTATGAGCAGTGCAAACGGGAAGTAAAGTCATGAACACCAACAGGTCGTGGAATACACCCACTGCTAAGCCTTTTGTGACAACATAGTATTCGCGACCGAGGAACCACCCCGTTGGTTCGACAAGGTCGGAAGCCTTGACGATTTGTAGCCTGGAATGATTGAACGCGCCTTTGTCGTTCATGTCGTCCAAATCATATCCTTCATCCATCGGGGACTGGGGGCTATCATCAATGCTAATTTTCTTGGATGAATGGTATAAGGTACGAACGCGACTGAAAGAGAACACTGATTTAAAAACTTGAATATGTTCCATGACCGACAGAAAAGGGGATGCAGACATACCACATTTGACAGGTGTTCGTTTTTAACCCTCTCCGAATGCAATGTTTGCAGCGATCCTAGAAAGTCCATGTACTGCACAAATCAGGCATGTCCGCATATGGCAGGTGATTCCCGGAGTAAACGGAAGAGGAAATTTGAATATTTGCGGCGTATCGACGGCGTTTGGACAGCGTAGTAATAGCAATGGCTACATGTATATACTGCCGCCTTCCTAGTCGGATCTTTTGGCGGCGTAGCCGCATCTTCTACGCGACCATACTTGTTTCTTCTGGCTCTCGCGCGGAATATTTATTATCGATCCTCCCAGTAGCTCGAGGAGACCAATCAGAGCATTCAGACGCACTCGCACATTCGCCAGCGCGAATTTATTATGCGTTTACTTTAAAACCTTTATCTGTATCGTCTCATAAATTCACGGATGCCTATTACCATCCACACAACTTAATGCTGCCACCATGGGGGATGCCACAGACGGCTATTTCCAGGTCCGCACAGTGAAAATAGCACAGGACCCTCTGTAAGATGAAGCGGCGCTCGCGCTACATACGGCGGGTGCGCGCGGGATCGGTAAATCGCTTCGCATTACCAGACAGCTATGCCCCACGCTTGCTCCTACATTGCGCGTGAGTTGAGCCCGAACGCAGTCGTCGAGACTGATGTCGCACTAATAAGCGCTTTGCAGTTTGATGATAAGTAGGCTGTGAGAAATGCGCTCCATCATATTTGGAAAGTTGACCTGAGCCCCCTCGTCAACCGTAGGCCTGGAATCGCGCACTTTAAGCGCTGCAGCAATCAAGTTCTCGATCGGGTGCGCGAATTTGGCGCGAATAGTGAGGTAGTACCATTCGACAACAATGACGTATCGAGCCCGGGCCGGTAGTAAGACTTCAGGCCTCAAGCTTCGTCTTTGGGTTGCACCTAGTACTGTGGCATTGTGCCTAATTTGGTTTCGCTATCTACCTTGGTCGTTCTCGTTAAAATGCCCAGCATTGCTGAGGGAGACGACTACGGCGATATGATATGCGAGGTCGATCGCCTGAGAAGTGCTGCCCGCTCATATTCAAATTCCGTCAGGGAGTGACTTAGACGCTGAAACAGATAATTATCTAATGCACATTTTGGGGACTCTGAGGATGTAAGCGTTGAGGGTAAGCGAGGAATGGACTCAGATGCTCAGATCAGTGGAAAGTGACTACGGGTGCCTCGGGAGAATACTGGAAACATGTTTCTCTAAGTGCGTCGACAGCATCTACGTTTACGTTTACCTGCCACAGCTACTCAATCGGCTGCTTGCAAGCGAGTCCGAGCCATAGCTTTCAAGTTTGATGAGCTCGAGAGCTTTGCAGGGGCCGCGAAACTTTCAAGTAGACAAGTCGTTGCTGGAGTAGTGCCTTCTCTACTTCAATGTTGATCACAGATATTAGGTATACCGGTGGATTATTCGGATGGCCTAATACTACCACTAAACTCAGGCAAGTTCTGTGGCCGAATTCGCTGCCGCAAGGCATCTATCATTCGTGCTAGGCTCGGGGCTAACTTGAAATTTGAAACTACTTCAAGTTGTGAAACAGGTTTCCGCGGAGCTGATTTAGTAGAAAAAGAGCGTCCTACTTCTCTCCAGGCGCTATAACCTCGTCATCGTCCCGGCCTGCTACTGTGGATTATTAAAATATGTCTAACAAAGAGAATGTAGACGCCCTACAACTTGGGCCGAGGAAAAAAGTGTGCGTCCCTAAAAAAAAACAGAGGTTCAGGCCCGATTTTGAAAATCCCGGCACAGGCGCACCACAGACCCCCTTGTACATCATGGGCGTCATTTTGGGCGGTCAATTCACGCCCTCTGCAACATCCAGGCCTTGATAAACAACGGTATTGTTCGCATGGGCGAGCGCGCCGACGAACCTGATGAGTCCTTTACTGAACAGTGGGTTCATAAATTGTTGCTTCAACCATGCTATGCTTACCTGGCTTCGCTTTATACAGGGAACGACGAGAGCACAAGGTGTTTCTGGAATTACTTAGATGCGTACCTGGCCTCGAAGAGAGACTCATGAACACCGAATCCGAGGAAGAAGTGCATTCCATTGCGGTAATGGTAGGTACTCTTTTTTATTTTCTTCTAACACGGCGTGTCATTAATCGCGGACCCAATACCAGCTGCAAAAGGGAGCGTCCAGCGCCAGATCCGACGATACAAAGAGCTTGAAATCGGCCATAGTTGATTGGCTCACGCCACCTGGCGAGGCCCTCATTCCTCCCATTTCACGGAATGTCAAATTCGAGCGCGGATTTAGTCATGAAGTTACTGGTGCACTCCTATGTCCAGCAGGGGTTGATTGGTCGGACAAGGAGTAAGTTCAGAGAGCCAAAAGTATACCTGACGTGTTCAGAATTCTAATGATCTACAGGATCAAGGAGAAACTACGAACTGGCGAACTTTCAGTTGCTGGCGATCAATGGCCCGTATTCTTGTATAGCTCATTCAAGTATGATGAAGATGATCCATGGAGAGGCCTATTGCAGAGTTCTTTGTTGGTTAAGGTTAGTAGACGGCGTTCGTGATGTGACTTGAAATGCAACATGCTTACCCTATCCACTGTGCCGCGACACTAGACGTTCAAACATATTTTCACCTCTCCTAGTTCCGTTGAAAGGGAAGCCAAAGCAACAAGGTCAGGAAACGCCCGAATACATGGGATGACTCGTGTGACTCGAGCATCCATCTCATATGCTGCCACTCAGGTACGTTATTCTGTACTAGCCTCTTTTTTCTGATTTGAGGCGGCAATTTATTGATAACGTACAGGCAAGGTTTGCACTCAGTGCATCAAGCGTGTTCAACAGGAATGATACTATCACGGACTCTGAGCGGTTTTACAACAGTATTCTCGAGCTCCTGGAGCACCCTGATGAAATCGTGGAAGTCGACCGTCTATTGATCTGGTGGAATCGGTGAGAAGCACCACCTCTTCACGCCGCTCCGAACTCAGCGATTTCTGCACTCATTTGACAGCATTGTATTTCCAAACCATGCTGCGCCATCGAGGCCTGTCTCTAAGAATAGTGCATTGGCAAGTATAAGAGCTAAAAGAGAGGCCGCTAAGCGAGCAGCGCTGACTGCAAACTCCAACGCTACTACTACATAATTAGCTTTTGTCTAGCCGACTCCTCCCCTGTAAATAGCCCATGTTCAATTTTAGCACAATGCAGCGGCTTATTTGATTAATAATATTGCCTGCATATCGCACATCTGACAAGCACATTTTCTGTCGATTATGCGATCAGTACTGCATGAAACGCCGGCACTTCCAAGCCAACCCTGCAGGCAATCCTCCTTTCACTAAAGCTCAACGTAGCAAATTATTGCCAGCAAAGATAATCCCTTGCGACAGCACCAATTCGCTGACCAGGCTGTGCTCTTCATCGGCCTGAGGTTAATGATCGTGAGCTGCTCTGCGCTATAGTAGGCCAGCAATTCCCTCAGGCTTGCGTCAGCGGCGTGGGCGGCTAGTCTCAGGCTCGTCTGTAAGAATTTTATCAACCCGCGCAGTCGTCCTCATACTGCCGTGAGTGCTGTGCCCGATTGATTTTCTCTATTTTTTCAATCCGGTGATATCTGTCTCTTCGTCTCAGACTCTCATACTTTACATATTTCACAAACTGCGCCAGTCGTCCACAAATTTTCGTTAATAGCACAACCGGCTCGCCTATACGCTATCCATCAGTCTGATAGTGGCGCTCACTGTGGTCGTTGTTGCAAACATCGGCTATTTCAGAACATATGTCTGTCATTCTCATACCGTCGTGAGTGCCGCGGCCGATTGGTCTTCTCTAGTTTTCCAAATCGCTGATATCTGCCTTTCGTCGCAGCTTTAAATATTCTGCAGGCTGTGCCAGCCATACGCGAATGGTCGATAATATCATAATCGGCTCGTCTACATACGATACATTAGCCTGATGGCGGTGTTCTCCATTTCCTTTGTTGCAAACATCGGCTATTTCAGAACATATGTCTGCCGTTCTCATACCGTCGCGACTGCCGCGGCAGATTGGTCTTCTCCAGCGTCCAATCTGCTGATGTCTGGCCTTTTGTCGCAGCCTTGAGTATTCCACAAGTTGTGCCAGCCGTACGCGAGCTGTCGTTAATAGCATTGCCGGCTCATCCATATACGATATAGCAGTCCGATAGTGGCGTTGTCCGTCTCCTGTGTTGCAGCATTGGCTATTTTGGAATATGTATCTGTCGCTTCCATACCGTCGTGAGTGCCGTGGCCGATTGGTTTTCTCTATTTTTCCAATCTGCTGATATCTGCCTTTCGTCGCAGCTTTGAATATTCTACAAGTTGTGCCAGCCATACGCGAATGACCGATAATATCATAACCAGATCGTCTACATACGATATATCAGCCTGATAGTGGCACTCACCATGCCCATTGCTGCAAGCATCGGCTATCTCAGAACAAATGTCTGTCGTCCTCATCCCGTCGTGGGTGCCGTGGCCGATTTCTCTGCCCTTTGACCCAATTTATCCACCGCTTACCCTCTTTATCAGTGGCTTAGTAGCGTTCCTAGCCCTTTTTGTCGCATGCCTTGGCTACTCTGCAACCTATGCCAGCCATTCTCAAATTGCCATTACTACTGCTGCCGATTTCTTAGGCCATCGTTTGATATATTAAGTTCCCCCGCGCTTTATCAGACTTGCGCATTCTACCAGCGATGATCGCAAGGGCCTATATTTCTGGTCTGCGGAAGTCCACAAAGTCCACAAATACTATGCCTCCCATGTTTAAACTGATACTTCTGGCTTAGTTCCTAAGTATTTTTCTTTCTGCATTCATTATTTCCGTGGATCCTTTGACGTCAATAACTCAGTTCTGATAATTCATATATCTCGTGGATGCATTTGCTCAGCACAAATATACCTTACGTCGATGGCGAATTGTGCCACTTTCAGCGTCCTATAAATGGCATGAAATGCAGTGTGGCAAGAATTTACGCAATTATATACGTTTCATTCATTTTCGAACCATATAATATCAGATTTTTCCTTGTCTGATTGCCTCTGATTTCCCGATGGACATATTAATTTTTTGAGTTATCTAACAGCCTGCATTTATATATTGCATGAAAACATAGAGCCAGTTTACTCCGTCGCATTCTCGCCTGATGGAAAGTGCATAGTCTCCGGCTCGTCTGACGCCACAATTCGAATCTGGGATGCGAAGACAGGAGAGCAGATTGGGCAGCCACTCCGAGGACACACAGATACAGTCAGGTCTGTCACATTTTCAAATGACGGCCAGCGCATAGTCTCGGGGTCAGTGGACCATACATGTCGGATCTGGGATGTGGAGGCAGGGACACAGGTTGGACCACCGTTCCAAGGACACACGCACACGGTCACGTCTGTCGCATTCTCGCCTGATGCCAAGCACTTTGTGTCAGGCTCGAGGGACTCGACAATGCGGTTGTGGAATTCGGAGACAGGGAAGGAAGTTAGAGTGTTTCAATGCACAGATCAGGTCAACTCTGTCGTGTTCTCACCTGATGGCAAGCGCATAGCCTCGGGCTTGGATTACGGCACAATTTCGATCTGGGATGCGGAGACGGGGAAACAAATTTGCAAGCCAATCCTATACACAAGGGTGATTTGGTCTGTCGCCTTCTCGCCATATGGCAAGTACATTGTCTCAGGCTCGGGAGACCAGGCGATTTGGATCTGGGATTCGGAGACGGGCGGGTATGTTGGTGGGCCATTCAAAGGACACACATCGGATGTTGTTTCTGTTGCATTCTCCCCGGACGGAAAGCGGGTAGTCTCGGGGTCCCGTGACTGCACAGTTTGCATGTGGGATTTCGAGACGGGGATGCAGATTAGGGAGCCATTTAGAGGGTACACAAGCTATGTCTGGTCTGTCGCATTCTCACCTGATGGCAAATATGTTGTCTCGGGATCGCAGGATGGAACTATTCGAATCTGGGGTGCAGAAATATAAAAACAACAGTCTAGTTATTGGTAGCACGTAGTTGTTGTATTTATTGGCACTCTCCGCTTATTCTTGTATTATATTTCCCTCTATGGCTCGCTTGTACCTACTTTATATTTTTGTAAAATTTCTATATGTATTGTACCTGTTCATATATATGATTCTCATATTAGAGTGTACGCTCACGACCATGTGTAAAAATGTAATCTTGGAAAGTCTAATGCTACACCCACGAAAGGTAAGGAATTGGCTTGTGTTGTCGCGAGATAGGTACCTTGCTTGATGGAGGCCTTTCTCGATCGATTTTATCCCTCCGCTGCGCAGCGAATTAAATTATCGGCAATACATTAAACTGATATTACAACTGCATCTCTGTCGGCCTCAATTGCTCAGAAGCGCATACACGTCTCGCGTCACCCGTTTGTTCATAACGCGTGCGCAGCGCGAACATCACATTGGGCGCACCATGGAGTCAAAGCAGACTTCGCTGGTCGAAGAGTACTGAACGCGGAGTAGTATGATGTACGCACTAGCTTGTGAACCACATCCGACTTATCAACGCCGTCCAGCTACCTGATACAACAAGGCGAACACTGCAGCGATGCCACGCCACCGTCCCGCGAAACGCTCGCCAGAACGTCCAAGACGAGAGGAGAGGCACGGGCCTCTGCGGACCGCGCCCCAAACTTCAGCGCCGTCTACGCGCTCTCCACGTACACGGCCAGCTGTGCTCGCTCGTCCTCCCAGCGGCGCGAGTCGCCC
>KN817543.1:307754-379043 GCA_000827495.1 Hypholoma sublateritium FD-334 SS-4
GGGGGGGGTCTGGACACGCTATGCATATGTGTGTACGGCGAGATATTGGGCGATGGGCAAGCGACGCAGGAGATGGGAGTACCGCGCAGCCACACGGGGTGGGCGGGACGACGACGTGGGCACGCACTACACACGCAACGGATCGTGCGAGCGCCTCCGTGTCTCGCGGAAGTGGGCGGTGGACGAGACGGCTGGGAGCTGCAACCGGATTTCATACCGGCTAGAGGCGTGCGCGAGCGCGTACGGCGGCGTGGTGCTGCGTATGTGCATGCCGCCTGTGGCAGAGGGAGGCAGGGAGATATGGAAGAAAAGAGGGGGGCGACGCAGCACCGTGGGTCGGGCGGTGGCGACGTGGACACGCGGCGCATGCAGGAGATTCGTGTGCGGCGCCCGGGCGCCTGTGAGGGTGTGAGACGCTACAATCACGGAGAGTCCGGGCCTTCATTCCGTCCGGGGGTCTGCACAATCGCGTACATGCGGGAGCCGGGACGTCGAGCTACATGCGGCGCGGAGACGAACTTGAGTAGGCGCTGCTTTCTGGGAGCGGGGCGTAGCATGCGGAAGGACCGACGCTATCACCAGGGAGCAAGCATGCGCGATATGGATAGGGCAGTCAGCACATCGACGATGCGGTATAGATGAGCTGCTCACGTAGGGCCCAATGCTTGTGCTCGCCTGATTTCCCCCAGCCGCTCGAGATCCAGATTTCTGCACGCCGGGCGTTCATCTGTTTGTGCGCGATTTCTTCGCCGTTCGTGCGTTGTTCGTGCGCCGTTCGTTCGTGGTTAGGATGATGGAACCGACACGGCGATGTCCGCACCGCGTGGTATGTTTGGTACACAGATATCCGGCCATCAGCACGCGCCGAGGCTGTCGCTTCGTCTTTTCTTGGTCTTTTCCAGCTATTTTCCAGCGTCCTTGCAGCTTCTAAAGTGTTGTAAATTAGACGTAGACTTTATATTACATTGAGATCCGAAATAATAATAATAATTCTCATGTTCATAGCGAGGGGCGGTCTTCTAAGTGAACTTCCAAGTTCTGCTTGACCGCCTGGATTGACTGTGCGCGTACACGAGACAGTCACAAGGCGCTCTTCAAAACTACGCTGAATCCTCTCAATTTGTGAGTCCCATCAAGATTTTACTTGTACCAAACTTGTGAGCGAGGCCTACGTATTGTAAGTATTTGAATAAAACACGCTACTCGCACGCTGTCTTGTTCGTCGACCACGAGCAGCAAGATGCGTAGACAAAAAAGAGAGATGAGCACGCTTACATAAATACTTGGAGGACATACGGCGGTCCGGGAGCGTGCAGCTCGCCACGGGCTTTGTCTCAGTGGGCCCACTTACATACGACTCGCCGTTCTATTTTCCGGCCAGGGGCACGCGCGATCGATGTGACTTTGCATCAGTGCATTCTGCGCGCGACACGGCGTACACGGACGTGGGAATCGGCACGATTGATCGTCCGAACGAGGCAGCGAACGACACGGGACAGACACGCGGCGCGTAGACGCGCGGGACAGACGGCTGCGGCGTGGATACACGATTCATGCGCGTGAGCGGTGGGGATCGCGCTTCCGGAACGTGCGGTGGCTGGGAGCAGATAAATGCACGGCGGGATATTGAGCGATATGCGAGCGACGCAGGACGTGAGGAGAGCGAAGCTGCGCAGCGCGCGGATATGGCGCAGGACGGGCATGGCCTGCGGAGGGCACGGCAGGTGGGCGTCCTGCGATTCCGGCTGGAAGTCTCTGCGATCGCGCGGCGCAGCGCTGTGAATCGTCGAAATTATGCATGTATGCGCGATGCGTGCGGGGCGGGGCGGGGCGAAAATTGACATGGAAGCGGAGGGATGCGACGGGCGGTGCAGATCAGCCAGGGAGGACGGTGCGAGGCGTCGACGTTCTGCGGGACGCAGGTGCGCGGGTGTGGAGGTCCAACCGCGTCGGCGGGCGACGCGCGGGAGACAGGCGGGGCGCGAGAGCAGGGCGGAGTCGCGCGGGTGTCGCGCGGAATACGTGGATGCGCGGTGCATACGTAGAATCAGCGCGCACTGGCTCATTCAGGACGTAGACCTTTATATATGCGTGCTGCGCAACGGGCGGATAGCAAGCGGACGCCGTGCGGACGAGGGGGGATGTCTCGTTGGAGCCTGCCAGGACAGGCCCCAGAGGGCGCGCGCTGTCTGCGCGGGGCAGATCCGACGACTCCATCATCAAGCTTCGGGCATTCAGCTTTAGGACTTGCAGTAGATGGGCGGTACAGGAGGGAACCGGGCGCCGCAGGGCCGCGGTGGCGGAGCGTCCGGGCCGTCATTTGGGTTGGGAGTCGGCCTTCGTATGTGCGCGTTGCGTGCTGCGTGACACAGGCGAAGAGCGGACGGGCAGGCGGAAGCGGGGGCCGGACCGGGAGGCGGGGAGGGTGAAAGCGCGGGGCGTGTATGCGCTGTCGGACGCTGGTGCGTGGACGAAGCTACGCGAGGACGGCATGGCGAGAAGACACGCGGTGCGCTCGCGGCGGGCAGGAAAGGGGCATGAGCCGGAGGACGCTCGCGTGCGTTGTCTGCGCGGGGCGCGGCATGCCGCACGAGACGACGCCGTCGTGCGGCGGGACGGCGCTGCGAGGACACGGATGCGGACGCGAGCCATGCGGACGGGTCCGTGCGCAAGACGCCATTCAGGGGCGAGCGCTGGACGTGGAGGCGCCGCGGGTCGGGCGGGGGCGGCGAGGATGTGCAGGGCGACGTGGGGCGCCGATGTGATATGCGAACCCGAGACACGGGGCTCATGAGCGGCGAATGACGTTTGTGTCCTGCGGGACAAGGACGCACGATACACGCGCGAGCGCCTGCGGGACGCGCGGTACGCGAGCGGCGAATGGCGTGCAATGCGCGCTTCTGCCAGCGGTGTCGACGGCTAAATGAGGTGGGATGTCGAGCAGGGATTGGGCTGCGAAGATGGAGGAGGACGCGCGGCAGCCTCGAAGAATGTGCTCGGGGCACAGACGCTGTGCGCTAAAAATAGCCGGCGACTGTTCGCACGACGCCTGCTTCGTCAACCATGATGACGACGTGGACCAACCCAAGAACGCCGACCCCGCCGTCCACGCCGCGCACGACATCGCCTTACTCGCTCTAGGTGCGCCCGCCTTCATTCTCCGTCGCCCCGCTGACCTGATCCCCGCAGACACCAACGTCGCGCTCCGCGCTCTATTCGTCGTGCACGTACTTCAAGCTGCCGGCTCCGTTCTCTAAGGCAATCCAGCACACTCTGGGCCTCCAGCTGTTCTCCGCCGCCGCCCGCCACGCTCTCCGCCGCCTCTGCCCGCGACGCTTTCTGCGCGCTGCGGTCCTGCGTCGACGGAAGCAGCGCAACACCGCTAAGCACGCACTCCCTCGCTCCAGGTGCGCGCGCCCCTGCCCGTCGTTGACCCCGCTGACAGCCGCAGGCAGCAATGCAGCGCTCCACTCGCGCTTCGCCCCACAAGCCCCATCTGCACGTCTGCTGACGCGCTCCGCGTGCAGGCCACTCTACGGCATTCCGCCGCGCCCTCGGCCTCCAGCGGTATCCGCCCACGACGCTATCCGCCGTGCTTTCCGCAATCGCGGTACGCGTGCGCGCTGCGCTCCTCCCCTCCTTCGACTGACGCAGCGCCATACCAGCACGCACGCACTCCCTCGGTTCAAGTGTGCCCGCCCTTGGCCGTCGCTGACCCCGCTGACAGCCACAGGCAGCCGCGCAGTCTTCCACACCCTCACGCCGTCCATCTCCCGCGCGCTTCGCGCCACAAGCCTCAGCTCCTCTCCGCCCTCCGTTTACTCGCCGCCAGCACTACAACCGCCGACGTCCCCGCGCTCTAGAACAGCGAGGGCGCCGCTCCCCGCGAACTGCGCGTCTGAACCGCCGCCGTTGCACGCGATGCCCCCCCGCATCATCGAAAACGCGCGCACTCCCCGCCGTTATCTACACGACGTTCCCGCTGCATGAGAACGCACCGCCCTTGCAAACGTCCCCGCGGCTATGCGCCAATTGCTTCTCCCGGCGTCGGTCGCTCACTGGAACTATGCGCGCTCTCTGTGGTTTCTAACTTGTACGCTAATCCAGGCATAGTGAAGCCCAGTCCAATGCAAATGCGACCACCACAGCAAACCCGGAATCCTCGCCGATACACGACAGGACGGCGGACTAGATGCGCTGAGACGACGATGTCGGTGCATCACCTCGATCGGATAGGCTCGTCGACGGGGCGTCCAGCCCTTCCAACGCGAACGATTAGCCGCCGATATACACCACACAGCGCTTGAGCGCGAGGCTTCAACGTCAGCGCGGAAGTGCGCGGAGCCGATGCTGCGCTGTATGTGGCCCAATTAACGCAAGGCAAATCCTGGCGGACATAGCCAGAAGCGCGACATTTCTTTCCGAGTTATCGCCCGGGTGATGGTGCGCCGCGATATCTCGCGCCTTCGCACCCGAACTGACTGGTGCGTTCTCCTTATCAGGTTATGAGGCGGCCGCGATCTCTCTGCGCGAAGGCGGCTTAATTCACCCCGCGCCCACGCGCCACGACGCTGGATGGCACAAAACGGCGACGCACGTTGTTCCCACCGCCACCACCACCAATATCGACGGCCACGCTTAAACGAACACCCCCGCCTCGCGGGCGCCGTCGCGCCCCGATAACGGTCTCAGTCAGCCCAACGGCTCTCGAAGTGGTGGACGCCGTCCTCGCGCGGCCGAAGCACCGAAGGCGGATAACGACGAGGCGCGCGAGGACGACACGGTTCATAATACGCCATGCCAGCGCCATTACACCGCGCGGCGGTCGGTACGTGGCGCACGGCCTGGGCGCGCTGCGAGCTCGAGACACCGCTCTGCAGGCTCGTTGGAGGCGACGCGTCGCATGGGCGGGAAGACACGATACGGGCGCGAAGGATTTGGAGGGATGCGGGCGCGACGTCGTCGTCGGCGTACGCGGGCGGTTAGGTACGTTTTATTTTCGCCTCATTCCTTCAGCAACTTATGGTGTTCGCGCAGGATGATTTACGGCTTCCTCCGTCAAGTACGGTTTCCAGTGCGCATTTTGGACTGTCGGCACTAATTCTGTACGATCTGCCATAGCTCGCCGACTCTAATGTCGTGAACATAACGGAGTAGGCGTCTCACGCGTTCGTTGAGTTCTGGAGCCCCAGTACCCATATTATGTTGGATAGAACGCGGTGACGAACGCCAGTCGCTTGAACGCAACGTGAAGGAAGAGTTCGCAGAGACAAGTGGCTGGAATTGAGACGCTGTACGCACGACGTCGACCGCCGCCTAGAACCAAGGATATATGTTAGACGAGTGTATTCATCAATGTGTAAAGACGTCCACGAACCGATAGATGTCGTTCTGCGGCTCTCTTGACTTCGAGGCTGCTTCATCCAGGACGTGATCCTAGGGTGCACACTTCCATGGCCAGAACAGCATTAAATCCACGATGGGCCCGAGCTTCCGGAAGATTCATTCGTCTATGCGGCACCATGTTCAGGCTTCCAGACGCCCAACCATCGTCTGCATGGGCTAAGCCAGCCGGCTAGGAACGTCAGCGTATTCCAATCCCGAAAGACATCGACCGGCTTGAACCTTACCTGAAAGCGGATCGATCCCGAGCTCTTGCACGACGACCGTAACGATCCTKATGAATGTCGCYCCAAGTAGGCCGTCATCGTCGATGCYCTTGTCCACCGCGCTCGCGCCATAGCGGCCCCCACARCCGTTTCCACCCTCGCTTCAAGGAGAGCCCTCTGCCGGACGTGCGGTGTGGTGCACGCACAGCATACGTCGCACGGCATCGCTCGTACCAGCGGTGCTCAGAACTACGTCCAAATAAGGCTGAATGCCGTCAGTTCGGATAGAGACGGCAGGGAAAGAGCCAGGACATACATCTTGGGGGGCGGGGGGTTATGGCGGGCGCAACGACGGCCGACAGTTGGTCGTTGAAGTTCAGGTTCTGTGCTTCCAGGGCTCATGCAGGCTTATCGGTAGGCAGTGTTGGGCTGAGCAGAGGTCGACGGCACCGCCTGGGTGGGAATGGGCTATATGGTCGCTGGCGCGCAGGTGTCGTACTTCCAGCGCTCATGCAGGTTATCGGTAGGCAGTGTTGGGCTGAGCAGCGATACATCGATTTGCAGCGCGCCGCCGGCCCAGTCAGAGCGACAGGGGGAAGGAGAGCAGAGGGGGACGGCGATGGACATTGGGCCGAAGACCAGAGGCATGAGTGCTGCGATGGCGGTGGGGGCGATACGCGTGTGCTCGAAAAAGACGGGAGGCAGGCGATGCATATTTCGCCGTGGGCAAGCGACGCGGCGCAGGTCAAAGCGGTGCTGGGCCGGATACAGCCGGATGCCATCACGCGTCCGTCATGCTCGACCGTTTGTCAATTCTCTCTCCTTCGCCGTAGCCTCCTCCCTGTACTTTACCCATTGAACGGACGAACTGATACATCTATACCGAAGGCTGATATCCACGCGTAACACGACTGAACACTGCTAAATGCTCTTGCCACGCAGGCTCTGAATCTCGAGAACACGCATCGCCGTGGCCGGAGACATCTGACATGCACGCGCAACGTGCACCTGCTTTTCGGTTCCCTGATATTGAGACGCGCAGGATATATAACACGATCATTGCCTCAACGTACGGCTTCCAACAGTAGACAGCACATCATATCGAGGTAGGCACGCGGCTTTTGGGAAGGACAAGGACATGCGTATTCACCGTTTCGACACTTGTGCGCCGTCTGAAATGTGCGCCCGGTTTCTCTAACGCAGCGGAACATGTAGACTTCGAGTCTGGCGTTCTTTCGCTGGACGCAGACTCGTAAAGTCCGGAAACTAACTGGGGACATCCTACCCCCCGTATCATATCAACGCCGAGTCAACTGTCAATTCCGAGCTTCTACAACGAGTTTCCTGACTTGAAGCTTCTGCAGTTTAGCGCTCAGTACTCAGTATGCAACGAGGATGCCCACGACGGCGCTCCGCGAGTCATTTGTCCATCTCTGTCGCATCGGACTGTCACACGAAATTGAAACATCTGGGCTTAGGTGCCTTGCACGCGTCCACCAATTGGGCTCGCGAATCGCAGACATGTAAGCTCTGCAGCGGCAGTCTATGCCTCACACTGCTGTGACCCTAGCCGCAGGCTGGCCTCGAAACCTAATCACTGTCAGTATCATGTTAACATGTTCCACTATCATCGACGGAACAGAAGTGCTGATTGTCCCACCAGTTGGAAGGCTGGGGTCAAATAACTTGAAGATTCGCCGATGCGAGTGATGAGATATCTCAAGGTGAACGACTAGAACGGCCATGCTTCGACAACATGCAAATGCGCGCACGGAGATACCAGGGCATCATGGCATTCAACGGTTATGTGTATTTTTAGCCTGGCGCTGTGACTGCGGCGGGGAGCGGGGGACCTACAGTACCACGGAAACGTGGACACAGCGCGGGACATGATACGGTCTACGGCATAAGCGTGAGTGCCTAGAATCCTCTCTCAACGCCTAGGATAGAAATGAGAGGCCGATTGGTGTAATCCCCGTGGCGTTGTGCGCTAGCAGAGCTAGATTAAATCATGATATGCGTACAGCTTGTCGTGTACGCAATCATTCGGAGATAGAATCCGCGCATTAGCGGTACTGCACGGCGAAAACTGATGTATCGAGCATGGGGTAGGCGCTCATATTGACGTGTCTCAAGTCTATCCAATACATTCGTACACGTTCATTCAATGCGCCACGCGCATTGCATATACAAAACCTGGAGAACCCTATCTCACCTGCATAGAATGGTCGTCAATGAAATTGTTCCTGATGTAGCGCCCGTCATGTATGCCGCGACTGCGCCCTCGTGTGCCAGGCTTCCCATTTTGAAACATAAGATACCAACAGGTGCCTAATAGCCGGTAACCGCGAGGCCCCAAGGCAAAATTAAGAAACAAAGGAGTGTTAAGTACATCAAGCCTCGTCTTGTTTCTGTCACCTCACCCAAGTCTTCTGTTCGTCCCTCAATGGCGGACAATTCCAAAGATCGTGCTGTCGCGGACAGGGATAGTGAGTACTTCATTCTTGTCCTTAATCTTATACCTGAATAAAAATTTGATAAGTCAAACAATCCGGATCGCGCATTCCTTTACCAAACGATACAGCGCCTCGCGAAAACAGTGCAAAATCTGGAGGATGCTGTCATGACGAGGCCGATCCCAACAATGACGGTCGAAACATCGTTCTTTGCGTTGATGGTACTTCAAACCAATTTGGAGAGAAGGTATGCAATTGTACTGTATACATCTTGATTCTTGAACCCATTTTCTGAAATTATTTCAAGAATACCAACGTCATTGAATTGTATAATCTAATCTTGAAAAAGGAAGAATATCGCCAGCGAACTTGGTACAATAGCGGTATCGGGACGTATGCTCGTCCATCTTGGAAGTCGCCCAAGTATTACCGGCAAGTCATTTACCACAAGGTTGATCTGGCCATTGCTTGGTGCGCGGAATATTCTCCTACAAAACTGGTGGTTCTTATTTGATTTTTACTTGAACAACGACAGGGATTTTGAGCGGACTGTCTTAGCTGCATATCGATGGTTATCCGATGTCTATAAAACTGGCGACCGTATATTTTTATTCGGTAAATCAAATTTCCATGTATTCCATTCCGTTCAATCCTACTGAAGAAATGTCAAGGATTTTCTCGCGGCGCGTTTCAAGTACGTGTTCTTTCAGCAATGATCGACAAGGTGCGATATATGGTACACTTATAACGCCCAAAATGACAATTTTGTTTCTTGTAGGTTGGCCTTATTTACAAGGGGAATGAATTGCAAATACCGTTGTATGCCTTAAATTTTCACATTTTAAATTTGTGTTTTTTACAAGTCTCTCTAGTGCATATGAGTTATATGCCGACCCAAAAAGCGATGATATAACGGCTACTGAAGTTGGGTCCAAGGGACTCGGAGGATCCAAGGATAAGACGTCCAGTGCAGAACGTTTTAAGAAAGCATTTTCTCGTGAAGAGGTGAAAGTACATTTTGTGGGAGCGTGGTATGGATCAATTTCTTGTCAAATCTGCGCCTAAACAAACCAGAAACCAATTCAGGGACACCGTTTCGTCCATTGGGATAGCACGCGGTACTCACATGCTTCCTCGTACTGTAGACGGGATGCTGCATGTTTGTTTTTTCCGCCACGCACTGGCCCTCGATGAACGACGGGTCAAGTTCTTACCTGAATATGCATATGGAGGTTCTACGATTCCTCCTGCAATTCCAGAAACAAAGCGGTCACGGACCTGGAAGTTCTGGAAACCAAGGCCACAGCTCAACGCGTAAGGCCATTTTTTCCACACTTGATGATTATATACTGATCCTTTGATCAGTGGCGCCGGAGAAATCAAGGAAAACCCTGATTCAACCACTGTTCCCTCGCAAATTCCAACAGAAAATCCGGGAAAAAAACGCCCACACACCTTGGAGGTCTGGTTTGCTGGGACGCACTCCGATATGTATGCTCGCGGTTGTTCTAAGCCTAAGATTTATATACTGATTTGATATTGATGGTACACTAGAGGTGGTGGAAATGCTGAGAATCGAGGCATGGACCGCAGCCGACCTCCCCTCAGGTGGATGGCCTTGGAAGCTGGAGCTGCTGGTCTTCGCACGGCGGGATTTTCGCGTGAACTTTCTACAGAGGAACAGATTGAGATCAAAGAATCTTTAACGCGTATCTGGTGGATCCTCGAGCTGCTTCCTCTCAAACGCTTAACATACACGAGGCGAGAAAATGGGCGCCCAGATACTCGCAAGTAGGTGACCAGCACATTTGCTGATTATGGATTTTCTCACACACTTAGTTGCTTAGACCTCATTGCGGTTCACCACGGAAAATTCACAAGGGACAGAAAATACATAGTTCGCTTTTGCTAGCTGCAAAATTGATTGACGGTCAGGCTTATAATCCAAAGGCGCGCCCGTTGGAGGACAATCCCGATTTTTGGGAGACATCACGTAACAAAGGACTTGGCGAATGGCTGGAACAAGATTTATACGAGTATGTTGATGACCTCCTAATCAAGTTCATTGACAACTTTGGCATCAACGAGATGGAAGATCGTGTTATACTGCAGAATTTTCACCAAATTGCATTGGGAGGTAAACCAATTCATTTCATATATCTTGTTAGGAGTCGCTGAAAATATTTCATGTTTAGCTGATGGACGGAAAGCGGTCTGTGAAGGCCTGTACAAAAGTGTTGTCAAAGCTTTGGAGAAACCTGACCCCGACTACATGATCGACAAGAAATGGAAACTCCTGAAATCGACAGTGGACATCCTCAGCAAAAGTCCCGATGAGCTGAAGCAAGCACATTCACTGAAGATTCGCCCTCTAATACGCGGACTACCTACAAGCACTCAGCATGATCGTCAGATTGCCGAAGAATTTATGGCCCAGTGCACAACACGTAAGTGAAAACATCTGTCTTCATCTGCCACATATTAATTTCTTGATTTATCCAACAGCCTACATTGCATTACATGGACATGAATATTCAGTTCGCTCCGTCGCATTCTCGCCTGACGGCAAGCACATAGTCTCCGGCTCGTTGGACAAGACAATTCGAATCTGGGACGCGGAGACAGGAAAGCAGATTGTGCAGCCACTCCGAGGACACACAAGCACGGTCATCTCTGTCGCATTTTCAAATGACGGCAAGCGCATAGTCTCGGGGTCGCACGACTGGACAGTTTGCATCTGGGATGTGGAGGCAGGGAAACAGGTTGGACCACCGTTCCAACGACACACAGCGCCGGTCTTGTCTGTCGCATTCTCGCTTGATGACAAGCACATACTGTCGGGCTCAGACGACAAGACAGTGCGGTTGTGGGATTTGGAGACAGGGAAGGAAGTTAGAGTGTTTCAATGCACAGATCAGGTCAACTCCGTCGCGTTTTCACCTGATGGCAAACGCATAGCCTCGGGCTTGTATGACCGCACAATTTTGATCTGGGATGCGGAGAGAGGGACGCAAATGGGAGAGCCAATCCGGGGACACGCAGACCGAATTAAGTCTATCGCCTTCTCGCCCGACGGCAAGCACATTGTCTCAGGGTCGGATGACAACACGGTTCGGATCTGGGATTCGGAGACAGGGAGGCAGGTTGGTGAGCCACTCAAAGGACACACAGACAGTGTTTTATCTGTTGCATTCTCCCCGGACGGAAAGCGCATAGTCTCGGGGTCCTTTGACGGCACAGTTCGGATGTGGAATTCGGAGACGAGGCAGCAGATTGGGGAGCCATATACAGGGCACACAGATTGGATCTGGTCTGTTGCGTTCTCACCTGATGGCAAGTATGTCGTCTCGGGATCGGAGGACAAAACCGTTCGGATCTGGGATGCAGAAACATAAGAAACAGCAGTCTAGTTATCGGTAGCACGTAGGCGTTGCAGTTATTGGTGCGCTCTCCTCTTATTATTGTATCATCTTTCCCTCTATGGCTTGCTTGTACCTACCCTCTATTTTTGTAAATAAAAAAAAATCTATGAGTATTGTCGATGTTTATATGTACGGTTTTAATGTTAGAGTGTACGCTCACGACCATGTGTAAAAATATAATATTGGAAAGTCTAATGCTACACCCACGAAAGGTAAGGAATTGGCATGTGTTGTCGCGAGATAGGTACCTTGCTTGATGGAGGCCTTTCTCGATCGATTTTATCCCTCCGCTGCGCAGCGAATTAAATTATCAGCAATACATTACATTGATATTACAACTGCATCTCTGTCAGCCTCAATCGCTCAGAAGCGCATACACGTCTCGCGTCATCCGTTTGTTCATAACGCGTGCGCAGCGCGAACATCAAATTGGGCGCACCATGGGGTCAAAGCGGACTTCGTTGGTTGAAGAACGCGGAGTATGCTATATACGTACTAGCACATTAACCACATCCCACTGATCGACGCTGTCCACCTACTTGATATAACAAGGGCGAACAGCGCGGCGATGCTGCGCCCCCGTACCGCGAAACGCTCGCCAGACTGCGGACCGCGCCCCAAACTTCAGCGCCGTCTACGCGCTCTCCACGTACACGGCCAGCTGTGCTCGCTCGTCCTCCCAGCGGCGCGAGTCGCCCAGCCCTACGTGCTCARATAGCGATCCGAAGAGCTTCCGAAAGCACGTCGCTGGCGAATCGGACGCTGGGCGGGTGGCTGGTGCGTCGAACGAGGTATTGGGCGAGGATGTGTCGCACAGGTCCATGCGCACAGCCACGCCAGCAGATCCCACTAGCGCGTCGCCGGCGAGTCGGGCGCTACGAGATATTGGGCGTGGATGCGTCGTGGTTGGCCGGTACGTCGTGGTTGGCCGGTACGTCGTTCTAGAGCGCGCGAGCGGGTACGGCAGAGGATAAGGAGGATTTTGTGTATATTGCGTCGCAGTGGGCGCTGCGGGAGCGTAGCGGCAGTACAAGCTGCCTAGCGCGGCGCGCAGGGCGACGTTGTACGGAATACGGTGCGCAGGCTATTGAGCCCGGGAGCGAGCGCTTCATATATGCGCATCGGTGCGCGCGCGTCCTGCGGATCGCGATGCTCTTTCAACCTCTTCCTCCACGGTAATAGCCTTAATCTCTATGCGCTGCTATCGCGCCAGCTAGGGCTCGGGCGTACTCCTGCGGAGTATCTGCTCTTCATTCCGGGTGCGAGAGCTCTGCAGAGCGGTGTGGATCTGGGCGCGTGCGTTCTCCACGAGGCGGGGAAGAGAGAGGACGACCGGGTAGAGAGAGCGACAAGCAGGCGACGCGCAGTAGGACGTAAAAAGACTAAAAGCGCTCGGGCCGCGATGAGTTGGAGCGCTGGTGCGCGGACAGGATCGATATCGAACGATCCGAAGCGCGGTCGCCTGGCGACAGTACGGATATTCGAAAGCGGAAGTTCAAAAACAGAAGGCAAGGACGGAGCGCGGATGGAAAGGCGGAGCGAGTCATGAAGGCGAACGACGCGCTTCAGACAGGAGGGGTGCGAGCGCAGGGCGTAGCCGCGCTGGATGCACTCAGGCGGTGTGGATACCCGATGCATGAGAGTGAGTAGCAGGGATCGCGCCTGCGGAATGTGCGTCAGCTGGAAGAGAGAAACAGATGAAAGTACGGCGGGACCTTGGGCGACGGGCGAGCGACGCACGGTGTGAGCGCAGTGTGCGGAAGTTGCGCAGGCTGGACGGGGGGGGTCTGGACACGCTATGCATAAGTGTGTACGGCGAGATATTGGGCGATGGGCAAGCGACGCAGGAGATGGGAGTACCGCGCAGTCACACGGGATGGGCGGGACGACGACGTGGGCACACAATACACGCGCAACGGAGCGTGCGAGCGCCACCGAGTCTTGTGGTAGTGGACGGTGGACGAGACGGCCGGGAGCAGCAGCCGGTTTTCATCCCGGCTAGAGGCATGCGCGATCGCGTGGGGCGGCGTGGTGAATCTGAGTACGTGCATGCTGCCCGTGGCGGAGGGAGACAGGGAGAAGAGGGAGGCGACGCAGTAGCGTAGGTCGGGCGGTGGCGACGTTGACACGCAGCGCACGTGAGAGATTCGTGCGCGGCGCCCGGGCGCCTGTGAGGGTGTGAGACGCTACAATCACGGAGAGTCCGGGCCTTCATTCCGTCCGGGGGTCTGCGGAATCGCGTACATGCGGGAGCCGGGACGTCGAGCTGGAATGTGCGTCAGCTGGAAGAGAGAAACAGATGAAAGTACGGCGGGATCTTGGGCGACGGGCGAGCGACGCACGGTGTGAGCGCAGTGCGCGGAAGTTGCGCAGGCTGGACGGGGGGGGGTCTGGACACGCTATGCATAAGTGTGTACAGCGAGATATTGGACGATGGGCAAGCGACGCAGGAGATGGGAGTACCGCGCAGTCACACGGGATGGGCAGGACGACGACGTGGGCACGCACTACACACGCAACGGATCGTGCGAGCGCCTCCGTGTCTTGCGGTAGTGGGCGGTGGACGAGACGGCCAGGAGCTGCAGCCGCTTTCATTTAGGCTGGAGGCATGCGCGATCGCGTGGGGCGGCGTGGTGAATCTGCGTACGTGCGGGCGGGCGGTGGTGACGTGGACACGCGGCGCACGCGGGAGATTCGTGCGCGGGGCCGTGCGCCTGTCTGTAAGGGGCGTCGGGCGCTGCAATCACGGAGCGTCCGTGCCTTCATTCAGTCCGGGGCTCTGCGCGATCGCGCACATGCGAGGAGGCGACGTGAGGTGCGGAGCGAGGCGCGACGTCGAGCTGCAGGCGGCGCGGACACGAGCTGGAGACGGGGTTGCTTTCTGGGAGAGGGTCGTGCCACGGCGGACGGAGTGGCGTCATAGGCAGGCTTTCAAAGCTCCCGCGCTGAAGCTTGTAGCTTCAGGATGTGCCATATCGAGAGGGAAATCAGCGTATCGACGATGAGCGGCACCCCGTCCAAAGAGAGCGTAGAAGTTATCGGCTTTCCGCCAGCTTGATATTCCAGACACAGGTTTTCACACGCGGAGAATATGCGTTGTTCACGGTATCTGGCTATAGAAAAAGGCAAGAATGGTAAATGGTGAGGAAGGTGGAAGCGCCGCGGCGATGTCGGCGGAGCACGGCATGGCGTGTTTGGTATGCAGGCTTCTGGCCATCAGTACATGCCGCCTTTGCTACTAAGTACATGCTTATCCAGCGCAGATACAGCGAGTCCGAAGTATTAGTTATTAAAAAATCCTACCTTCACTCGCTCTCGGGCCGCGACGAGCGCGGGCTGCATAGAGGCCAGAGACGGTGCCCCTTGGCCTTACCACGAATCGAGCTGAACAGTCCAAAGCGGGCGTGCGCATGTATGTGTCCCATACGCATCGCGACTTAGAACTTCCGGATGCTGGCGGTTTATTTTCCCCAGAGGAAGATGATATTTGTCGTAAAATGCGAGCGGTACATGTCGTGCACTACAAACGTGATGCTCTAAAAATAGAACGCTGATGGCAGCCCACGATGCTCGCACGACCCCTTGTTCGTCGTGGTCGACGACGATGAGCCTCGGTCGTCCCAAGAACGCCACCTCGACGTCGACGCTCTCGCTCACCTCACACACACGCCGCCCACGTCTTCCCCTCGCTCGCCCGAGGTGCGCACGCCCCCGCCCTCCGTCGCTCCGCTGATCTGATCCCTGCTGCTTCCGACGTCGCTCTCCGCGCTCTCTTTGACGCGCACGCACCCGAAGCCGCCGGCTCCGCTCTCTAAGACCAGTATTAGCTGGTATTATGCCTGGGGTAACGTTCATCACGCGCATACACGCGTAGATTGAGGCGCCCACAGCGGTGTTCGACGTCATTATCGTCGATGCGCAAGCGTGCAACGGAGTGCATGGTCGTCCACATTGCATGCACGCTTGTTACGAGGCGCGGGGCACCCCTTCTCTCGTTTCTGACCGAGTAGCTGGTACAGTGGCATCGCGATCTCCGTGAAAATAATTTTAAGGTGCGCCTTTGATATATTTGCATCGTTCTGATGCCTGTGCAGTGCAAAGGCGTTCCCAATAGACGTACGCTGCCCTGCCCTGTCCTAGTAGACGCTTCAGTGGCGTTACCACAGTGTACACCCCGCTCGCCTGGTGTGCGTGTCCTTCCTTTTCTCCTCCACAAGCCCCCATCCACAGCACCCTTATTCTCGCGCCTGTTAGATCTCAATAGTACTTTTGCGCCCACAGTTTTTATCAATAGACCAGGCCTATTTTTATAATCTGATGGGGATCTCATTATGAATTCGCTGTGCAGCCTTGTGCAGCGCAGGTAGCGTTCTATTGATTATTCAATATGCCGGCTTGATACACGGCGGTCTCAGACTCTCACACACAGCATTTACACAGCGCAGCGGTTCACAGCATGTGTGGGCTGAGTATCCACCCACCCCTACGTACATCTCTCGCCTTTTCTGTGCTGCCCTCATCCTTCCATGAATGCAATATCTCAGAGTGGAAACGGGCCCGACGCCCAGTCCGTGCAGCATACTCAGGCGGCAGGCGTGCATAATTGCTACGATGCAGACGGTGCGAGTTTGACCAGTTCCAACTTATTTAACAAGGAAACTTAAAGGTTGTTCTTCTCTTTGCAGACGGGTTCAAACATCTCCAGGCGCACGTAGCAACGTCCGCCTTTGACTCCGTGGACAAGGTAGACGCCCCAAAATGCCATCCGCAGACACGACTGGCCGTGCTGGACGAAATAATGGACTGGATACTCCTGGCTGTTACGCGCATTCAGTGGATGTTGTGGCTGAATGGTGCTGCAGGCGCAGGGAAGTCGGCGATCGCGCGTTCGATTGTGGCCCTCTGTCTATCGAAGAATATCCCCGTGGCTAGATTCTTCTTCTTCCGCACCGATCCTACGCGAAACAGCATCCAACCCGTTGTGGCGACGCTCGTTCATCAGCTCGTTCAACAGTTGCCCGACCTCTTGGCAATCATCGTCCCGAAAATCCAATCCGATCCTCTTATCTTCAGGAAGTCGCTCGAAACGCAGTTGGGGTATCTGATCTTCGAGCCGCTGCGACAGCTTCATCGCGAATGTCCCATGAAGACTAATGTTGTCCTTCTGGTCGACGGCGTAGATGAGTGCGCGGGTCATGAGAACCAGAAGGGTCTTGTCCGCGCCATCGCCAGTTTCCTTAGTCCTCGGGACATTCCTGTCGTAGCGTTTTTTGGTAGCCGCGCAGAAAATCATTTGGGGCAAATATTTCGGTCTCAGGAAGTGTCCACCAGTCTTCTTCAATTAGCGCTCGACGGTCATTATCTCCCAGATAATGACATTCGGCTGTTCCTTACAGAGAAATTTGCAGAGATCAAAGCCACACACCCCTTCAGCGACTATCTCGACAAAGACTGGCCTGACCCCTCACACGTAGGGGATATTGTGACCAAATCTTCAGGCCAGTTCATCTATGCGTCGGTGGTTATAATTTTTTTGTCCTCGCCGCGCCAACACCCGGCCCAGCAGCTCGAAATTATCCGCGGCTTACGACCGGCTGGGAAATTGACACCTTTTGCCCAGCTTGACGCTCTGTATCGACACATATTCTCCCAGGTTGAAAATATCGGCCAGGCTTCCCTCATTTTGGCATATTCAATATTCGGAAACACCCCGCATCTGGTTGACCTCGAACCATTCTTCGGCATTCCTTTCGACACTGTACATGTCATCTTGGCCGATCTGCCCTCCATTGTCGACTACAGATCCAGCAAAGAAGCTCTATACTTTCTCAATGCGTCACTCCCAGACTTCCTTCTCGACTCAAAATGATCACAGTGCTATTTCCTCGACAAGAGATTCTGGTGTACACATTTTTCTATCCAAATGTTTGAGAAGATGGACACAGGTATAAAAATACCCGAGGGTGCGTGATCATCTTGAAAGGACTCACCAATAATCTTATTTCAGTTGTTCGAAGCATTTAACAGACTTTTCACTGATCTCCTCCCTCATGCACAAGGAAGTGCTGAATTACGGGAGCATGTTATTAAATTTGATTTTGAATCGATTTCCTATTTCTGTTGGCTCTACATTGAAAAGTTTATTACAGCAATACGGACATTGGTGAGTAATTTGGGTACTTCAGCGGAACGCACTAATTTAATAATATCACAATTTAAAAGGACATCGAAGGCGACGGAGAATTGTACCGAAGTCAGCTTACTCGCGCAGTGCGATTCGCTCTCGGGACATCCGATAAAGTGCATCCGGGGGTTTTATTCGCACTGCAAACGAAACACGATATCTGGGCGATCCGTGCTCAGATAGAGAGCGAACAGGAGGCCGAACTAGCACTGGAGCAAATGAATGATATAGGACAGAATTCCACAGCGCCTGATACACGACATGTTTCTCGTGCTGACGTTGAACAGGGCGAAGCGGTCGCGCGACCCGTAGAAGAGGCAACACCGCTCAGTCAGCAGAGCCAGGCCGACACGGACAACGGCGCAGCCAAAGCCATGCTCCGGCGGAGCGTCAGATTGCGACCCACAGAAAACGCATCGACGCCAGAACCCCAGTCGGCTGTGCAGGCGTCGCGACAGGAACGGGACAGCCCGAAGAAAAGACGTCGTGTATAGTTTAAGAAACAAGTTATGACGAATGTACATTTGGCATTTTACGTGTTATAGAAACTACAATGCTAATTAATTGAAAACTTGCTTGCAAGCGCAAGGTCGCTCATGCACCCCGCATGATATACGCGCACTACTCATATGGATGCTATGAGGTTGCTGGCGGCACCACGCACACCGTGCGACGTGGTGCGAGAAGCGGTGCAGGCGGTAGACCCTCGACGCGAGCGCTCTATATATGCGCGTCGGTACGCGTGCGCGTGCTGCGGAATACGATGCCCAGTGTGCTGCTATAGCGCCAGCTGGGACTCGGTCGCTACATCCAAGGAGTATCCGCGCTTCATTCCAGGTGCGAGAGCTCGACGTATGCGTGCTGCGCGAAGCGGGAAAGACGGTGGACGAGCGGGCAGAGAGACAGGCAGGCAGGCGGACGATGCGCAGTGCGATTGACTAAGAATGAAAGCGCCGTAGCCGCGATGTCCTAAGGAACGCTGCTGAGCGGACAGGATCGATAACGAACGGTGCGAAGAGTGGCGCGGTTGCCTCGTGATAGTGTGGATATTCGAAGGCGGTAGTTCAGGAACAGAAGTCGATGACGAAGCGCGGATGGGAATTTGGAGCGAGTCATGGAGGCGAGCGATGCGCGGGAGGCAGACGGGGTGCAAGCACAGGGCGTAGTCGCGCTGGACGCACTCAGGCGGCGTGGATACGCAATGCATGCGCGTGAGCGGCGGAGGTCGCGCTTGCGGAACGTGCGGCAGCTAGGAGACGAAAGCAGATGCAAGTACGGCGGGACGTTGGGCGACAGGCGAGCGACGCAGGGCGTGAGCGCAGTGGGTGGAAGTCGCGCATTACGGGCGGCGCGGCGCGGATACGCCATGCATAAGCATGTGCGGCGGGATATTGGGCGATAGGCGAGGGATGCAGGAGATGGGAGCGTCACGCAGTCGTGCGGGATGGGCGTGGTCGACGACGTGGACCCGCAATACATGCGGAGCGTTCGAGCGCCTCCGAGTCTCGCGGTAGTGGGCGGTGGACGGCCGGGAGCCCCTTTTCTTCCATATTTCCCTGGCTCCATCTGCCTGCTCATCCGTCATGTCACCTCGGCCGACCCCGCGGGCAGCATGCACGTATGCAGATTCACCATGCCGCCCCACGCGATCACGCATACCTCTAGCTGGAACGAAAGCCGGGTACTCCGAGGCTGCAGAGGCAACACGCGGTACAGATAAACAGGGAGGAGGGTGAAAGCGCAGACCCAGGAGCCGCTGTGGTGGCTAGATCAGATGGATTCGGATTAGATAGAATCGGCTAGAGCCTGGGCCGGTGGCAGTGGAGGAAGCACAACGCGACGCGCCGGCGACGCATCTACGTACAGAATACAACAGCTCTCTCGCCTCGCGCCCACAGTGCATCCCAGCCGAGCCGGATTGGTCTATCCCACCGCGACGACGCAGCGCGGGGTCATCCTGCGGTACGCTCGTGCGCGGACGTGGGCGTTGATGGGATCAGGCGCGAGAGGTGGCGAGCGACACGTCGGGGGAGGCGTGGGCGCTGGGTGAGTAGACGTGAATGGTGGCGGGTGCCTGTGCGAGACGGGTTCGGTCTGAAGGACGGCGAAGATGGAGGAGGGCGCGCGGCAGCTTTCAAGAGCATGTCTTCAGCGGCGGGTCTACAGTACGGGGTGCCGGTGGTGTCTGAGCTGGGCACGGCACGGCGAAAGAGCGACAACATCATCTGAATCGGGCAGTAGGTATGCGGCCAGCGTATCGGCGATGAGCCGCGGATGAGTTACTCACCTCGGTGAACTTAGAGATTGCAGAACCGAATGATCATCGCTGGGGTTCCCGTCAGCTAGTCCAGATACGTTTTTCTCACGCAGGGACAATCATCGGTTTCGCAGAGTTTCCTACCACAGAACAAACAAGATTTATGCATGTATATGGCAGAAGTTGGGTGGAAGCGCCGGTTGCGGCGTGGCGGCATGCGCGTCAACTGCGTGGCATGTTTGGTACGAAGGCATCCGGCCATCACGCATCAGTAGGTGCCGTGTCCGTTGCTTTATTCTTTTCCAGCGGAAGTGTTACTTATAAAAATTCCATTCTGGCCTCGAATCCTCCCGCTCTCTGTGGAAGGCGTGCGAGCGGGAACGATTCCGGGCGGCGCCCCTTATACCTATCAGCAATGGAGCTGACCTGACTCCTCGGCCTCCCTATGCGCCCAGAACGAGAGCGCGTGTATGTGTCTGAGGACAGAGCATCGCAGCCTTTAATCCGGTTGTATCCTCCGATTTGCGTGTTGATACGCTGACAAGCGTCCTGCGTGCGAACAACGGCGACGAGCAAACAAAGAAAAATGAAATAAAAACGATACGATACGCAAGAGCTTGACAAAGGGTGCGTGGGGGTGCGAGGGTGTTCCTACACGGCTTCTAGCCAACCGGGAACCGAAATCGATGGAGTGTAAGCTCCGGCGTCAGCTTCGAACCACTCTGGTGTGCGATTATGTTACGAGACGATAGGTATACGAGGGCGAGAGCGATTACGAGAGGTAGGACGATGAATTTAGTGCATAATGAATTGTTCTTCTTGATTGTTCATTGTACATGATTCTACAGAGTTTTTATACCTACTTTGTGTACTCTAATTTGTTAGATAAAAATCAAAGGACCACATGGAAAAAAGTAACGAAAGCGGGTAAGTAAAATGTACTCATAGTTTGAGACCAAAATATTCGAAGAAAAATCAAACAAGTGAGCAACGAAAAGGATGAGAAGAGGAAGTATATACCAAATATGTGTGCTAAAATTCATGTTGAGGGAAAAGCGCAGCGCGCTGGTGTATCAGTGTGGTGCAACGGAGGAAGGAGGTTGAATTTTTTATGAATAGAGAAAGGAGGTTGAAATTTTGAGGCTGAAACGCGCGCCGGCGCTTATGTATGGGCGGGCGTCGAGAGGCAGTGGGAGCTATGGTGATCTATTTGCACACTTATTCCCACCCCCCGCCCCCCGTCTGATGGCATGCCCCGCGCCCCCCAGGAAGCTTCAAATCGTTTAATCGCCCTTTCACCATGTCCTACCGCAGTATAAAGCATATAAATAATGTATATAATACCTAAACAACGATTTAGAAGCAGAAAAAATCACATTTTAGTGTTTAGGCTACAAGTATGTAAGTACTCATGCTGTGAAGGGCGGCGACATGCAAGTATGTAAGTAGATGGATTGTTACTTACTTGTTAATACAAGGGTCTGATTATAACGTGCACCTATTTCAGGGATTCTATTCCGGAAGCCCTTCAGCACGTCAGTTCAGCACCACACGGCTACTAGTCGGAGTAGGCACTCATATGCATCAAACATCCGCAGTGGCGCGGGACAGGATGAGGATTCCACATTTGTGGTTGGTCGTGGCAGAAGCGTAAACTCGGTTAGAGTCAGCGCCTACCATGGATCTAACAAGGTGGTTGAGCGAGTCGATAACGCCGGCCTCGATCGATCATCGAGTGCGGCAAATTTGGGTGCTTGTAAGATGGTTAGGCATGTAGTATCACACATACTGTGTACGCTCTGTATTATCTAAATATATACTTGTTACAGCGATGTCGATGAGCGCTGAGCGCTAAATACGCGCTCACACTGACCACGATAATTCGACGMAGTTCATGATTCCCACGTTCCTTGCCGCATTCTCACGATTTGCCGAAGAATCCAAGAAGAATTGCCTTACGCGAGTTTCATCACACATTTACCATTATAACTTTATTAAAGTGCCATAGGCATGATTTATCTACTTTAAATACCAGTCTAAGCACCGTGGTGTGGTGTTTGAGGGATACAAACTTTCCTGGGGGGCGCGGGGCATGCCATCAGACGCGGGGCGGGGGGTGGGAATAAATGTGCAAATAGATCACCATAGTGGGAGTGCGGGAACAAGTCATGTGACGTTTTGAACTTCGTCGATTTTCGTGGATGGCGTGAGCGCGGGCTCATCAGTGTCCCACGAGGTTCGCAAGGTGATTTTTATTCACGAAATGCGCGCATCCCCGACGCTATGATCTAAAATTTGCCAAGATGTTCGCACGTCGTCTCGTCTGTCGGATGTACGACGGCCGCTGCCCGACCTCGACGACGCACTGGGCGGGTGCACGCGCGCGGTGCTTGCGATTCCCCGCCTGCCGAGTGATCTCACATATTGGCAGAAGATGTTTCAGGGGCAGAAAATCGAATGAGAGGCTCAACAGTAAAATAGATTTGGCAGACAATACTATTTAAATGAGAGAAATCACTGATTGTGCGCAGTACGAGGTCGGTCAACGGTGGAGTCGCGCCGCGTGTGGTAAGGGAGCCTCGCATAGAATGTATTTGTGTTTTAAGATATAGAAGACGTCTGGCGCTGTGTGGTCGTTGCATATGTCGGTGCTCAGCGCTCAAGGTTCAAACGTTCAACGTCCAACGTTCAACATTCATGGATAGGTCGGTAGGTCGTCAGGAAGCAACCGTCCTCACGATTCGGCCATCGTAGCTCGCGCCTGCACATATGAAGTAGGTCTCCGCAGCGCGCATCCCGCACCGCCATGCTTGGAAGACCGTCGGGCTGCGCGCTAGCCCCGCGGTCCATTTCACACATCCGAGCGAAGGCGGTGTGCATGAAGACGGTCACCTGTGTTGTCTGCACCATTTTTTCCATCGGAGGACTGGGGCCTGCAATAGTTACGAATGAACTGTGTACAAACAGCGTGATATATTCTCACGGAAGTCTCCAGTAGATCGGCGGGCTCGGTATGGATTCGTGAATGCCGTCCACCGCAACCACACGCATGGAAGTGCGGAAGAGGGATTTAAATACACGATGTGCGGCGTGGATTCGGGCGCACCCTCCAGAGTCATTGGAACACAAGAGCGAGTCAGATGCGTGAATCTTTTTATGGCACACATCTTAAAACTGCCAGCTCGTGTCGTGCAGGCAGGACGATCCGCAGCATATTCGGCGGCGTGTTCTTTGTCATCAGTGCTAATCTTGTTTGTGCTACGATATTCCATTGGTTTCACCTTTGTTTCACCTTCAAGAATTTATAGAGCGAATCAGAATTCCCACGCATCCTTTCGTCAGAAACTGAAAAGTACGTGGTGCAATCGATCTCGCATTACCTTGAGGTTCATCCTTCGCCGAGCGCCTCTTCCGTAATTATCCGTCATGATGTTCAATAATGATTAAATGCTGCAGAACAACGCAATGTAGGTCGTGGGGCGGGCACATAAATTCACACAGCGTTTGATTAGTTCGAAGTTCGCGTTACGTCCTACGTATCTATCAAGTATCTATATATTTTTTGCTTTCTCATTGGTCGCCATTTTGATTCTATTGAAACTGTATGCAAAGCCTTGTTCTCTATATGGCACTCGTCGTTTATTGGTGCATGTAATTAGTAGTCTGGCGCAGTAGCGGGCGCATTTTGAGCCGACTATTTCTATTTATGAATTTTGCTAAGAACTTATGGAACGGTCTCAAGCGGCAACTACCCCGGCTCATATTGACGATGTGAAGACTAATGCTAAGTCTCGTCGAAAGGTACTATCTGAAAATAGGTAGCATTTTCCGTTGCGTTTACATTCAAGTTGCGGTTGAGGTTCTCTATCAATAAATCTTTTACGGGCGAGTTCAAAATTGGGACCCTTCCAAAGCCACGGTCACAATAATAACAGCCCTTACATACACATTTTCAGCCTCGTTGGACCCACGAGGCCGAACATGATTAATATATCATGTAAAATACAGTATAGCATACCTTGCAACCACCTTCAGCCATGAATCTTGCACTTCAACACGATGTGCTCCAACACGGCCTCATTTTCGAAAGTCATAGCTGTTCCAGCGCAGAAGGTGCGTTTAAAAGCGATTTATATAAGAGAAATACACAATTTTTTCAAATATCAGACGGATTCAGACACCTCCAAGCACATGTAGCAACAAATGCATTTGACTCGGACCAACATTTCGATGCACCCAAATGTCACCCTAACACGCGACTCGCCGTCAGGGATGACATAATGGCGTGGATTACCCTGGCGGTAACAAGGATCCAGTGGATCTTATGGATAAACGGCGCAGCTGGAGCTGGAAAATCTACCATCGGACGGTCAATCGTGAAACTCTGCCTCGCGCGAAGTATCCCTATTGCTTGGTTCTTCTTTTGCCGCACCGATCCCACTCGCAACAATATCAAACCACTGGTCGCAAGTATCGCCCATCAGGTTATGCAAATAATACCCGAATTGAAAGCAATCATTATCCCAAAGATCCACGATGATCCCCTAATCTTCAAAAAATCACTGCTCACCCAGTTTAAATATCTTATATTCGACCCTCTCCGCGACATGGCAAAACAAAACATATCCCATAGTGTTCTCGTCCTCTTATTCGATGGAGTGGATGAATTGAACGATAAAGATGACCAGATGAACTTCATCCGGACAATATCCAATTTTATGGGGTCGGAGGGATTTCACGTTATAGCATTCTTTGGAAGCCGAAACGAGCCCCAGCTCGCTTCAGTTTTCAGATCAAAAGATATTTCACGGAATCTCCTCCAGATATGTCTGGATCACAAATATTCATCAGACGCCGACATCCGTGTGTTCCTCAACGACTCTTTCTCCAGAATCAAAGAAACTCATGGTTTGAGGCATCTCCTCAAACCATGCTGGCCTACCCAAGCCGATGTGGACAACATTGTGAACATGTCATCGGGACAATTCACATACGCATCCGCGGCTATCAGATTCATATCCACTGCAGACCTAGACCCCGCACAGCAACTTGAGATAATACGCGGACTTCGACCACCTGGGAGGCTAACCCCATTCTCTCAGCTCGACGCACTCTACCAGCATATATTTTCTCAAGTACAAGAAAAAGAACTCATCATTGATATCCTAGCGTGGATAATAATTACTGGCGGACCAGATACCGTGTTTGGTTGTGGCTGGAGTGCCTGTGCCCTATCTCTTGGTGTGGAAGTCCATACCATATATTCTGCCTTGATAGGATTGTCTTCTGTGATCAGTTACAGGAAAGATCACGTCAAGTTCCTTCATGCTTCGCTACCGGACTTTCTATGCGACAAATCACGAGCCCAGAGCATGTTCATCGACATTAAATCCAAAAGTACCCGGTTCGCCTTGTTTTATTTTACTGCACTACAGAATATACATGTCACTGATATCCGTAAGTTGAAATTTTTAATCAGACAATGATTCACTCTAATAATGGTATATAGACAGTGCCCTTGCTCATGCCATGATTACCGATCTTTGCATTCTCCTCAACCGTGCTGAAGTGACCCCTGCATTGCAGAATTCCGTTACTTCATTCAATCCACACACTTTGGCACTTTGCGACCACACTACACGGGAAAAATACAATTCAGTCGTCAGGAATTTGGTAGGTTTCTGTTGATCAACGGAGACACTCTCTTACGACTAATTTTTATAGAATCTCGGTGATGTGCCAAGAAGAAAAATACACGAAAAATTATTCTTCCAATTAACTCAAAGGCTCAAAAGCTGCCCAGAGTTTTTACGGCATTACTGGCGAGTTTTCAAGGAATGCAAATATATCCGGCCTTGTGAATCGGCTCGAAATTACGACCGCTTATGATTTAAACGGTGGAAGAATGCGCCTGTAAGAGGCATGGACAAGACCACAGCGGCTACAGGCCGTTTCATCAGATTTTTATTCCAATGTGTACCAACCGCCACGTCGGCAATGGGCTGTTCGAGGGAAAATTTCGAGACACATATGAGGAGCGCCACGCCATGCAGGATACCTCGATGTCAGAGCAGATCGCAAACAACATGGAGCTGGAGGATTGCTAGGTCACTTTCCACGAAGGAGTGACGCATTAAACGGAGCATAAATGGGCGCCACGGCGGGGGGAGGGGGCTCGCCAGGAAGAACCCGTTGGCGTATGGGCCTCACGAGATACAGAACTTTGCGACGAAGCAGAGTGCTCTGCCAGCAAAGGAATTGCGTGGAACAAACGATAGGAATATACCCATTTAAACCAAAAGTCAGATAAGCTTTTTTGTCCCTTATTATTTCTTCATCCCTTCCGTTCCGGAGTCTTGATATTCTGTACCGTTTATTCGCTACTGATGCGTTTTTGTTGGTACTGAGTACTTGCTCAGAAAATAGTAGATGTGACATTGATTGCGTGCATGCAGGCATACATATTTCAATTATCTTACCTTGCTCTCTCCCACTGATGTGTAGAACATGGCCAGTACCACAGCTCCGCGTCGGTAGTACTCTGCTCTCCTTTGATTTCTTTTCCACAAATAAATCTATCAGGTACAGCGAAGATGAAAATCGACGCCCGCACTGTGACGCCCGCGTCTGACCTATGCCGTCAGCGTTCTACTGCTCAGCTCCAGCTTCAGCTCAGACCGTACACCCGCGCACACGTGTAGCGTCCATGCGCTGAGTTCCCACATTTATGGCGCGTTTTGGTCCCACCCACCGACTTTTTGCGTGCTCGGCGCGCCGTGCACTTGTTCCTTCTTCTTCCTTGATACATTCCAGACACCCTCAGTATTCCCGCCTTCCTGAGACCAGTCAGAAGCCTGAACACTTGCTGAACACTGAACAGCAGCGCGACTAGCACCCCATTTAGTGATCGTCGCGCCGCTCACTGCTGAGACAGGCATACTCTGTGCGCATACGCCCCGCTGTTATGAGGTGGGCGTGTTTGTGTTTCACCACCAACGGTGACCCCTAGGCATGCCTACCTAATCTGTGCGCGTCTGCTCCCGGGCCGGCACCCCAGCCCCTGACACTATGTAGGAAATATTGCCCAGAATCCCTTGAGAATCCCGAGGACCAAATCATGCCATTTTCAAGGCAAGACGGTATTGCAGAAATAAATAACGTTCCGTTACATTCCTCATCGTTTTCACACTATGTGGTTAAATTGTGGTCGTTTAGTCCTTCTTTTGAAGGACGTAAGCCTCAACGATCCGTCTATCGTTGATTTGATCTAGTATATTAAGCATTCTAATATTATTCGTGTATGGAGTTTTCGAGGACCTTGGATTACTTCCTGGTGGTATGTACATCAATCATGGTACTTAGTGTAAATGAGACAAATGGTGTTCAAGGAAGGCTCTGACATGAAACCCCCCGTTGTTCGAAACCTGGGATTTGATTCTGGTCAAAAAGTATATTCCCAACCTGAATCATGGCATGGCGCAAAAAGTAAGTAAAGTATTTTACTGATATCAGATGACAACCTCAAAAGTTCGGGCGTCGGGTCGGGCATCGGACACGTCTTTCTCCCGGTGTAAAAGCGACCAGAAAACGTTCATTGCGTCGGCACCCCAGCCCCTCAATCTTTCAAATAGAAATGTTCAGTGCTCACTGCTCCGTGGGTGGCAAGCGAGCGGCGCCGCAGACAATGTGGTCACGACGGAAAACGTGGGGCTCGGGAGAGGGGCTGCTTATGTAATCTCGTGTGAACGCTTGGCGCAAATTGGCGAATGTTGTCTTTCTCCTTCCTCCCCACCACCACTGTCGCCTGGCGTCCCCCCACATTCGCTCCTTTCCTCCTCCTAATTCCGCAAAATGGGTTGTGTGCAGTCCACCGGCGTCGACGATGAAGCTAAGGCCCGTGAGTAACGTTTGTTGTGGCCCCAATCTTTGCTGAGTCACCCCTAGGCAACGACGAAATCGAGAGCCAGCTCAAGCGCGACCGCATGATGGCCAAGAACGAGATCAAGATGCTTCTCCTCGGTGCGGGCGAGTCGGGCAAGGTGCGTTTCTTTGACTTTAGTCACCGCCGCCGTACTGACCCCGCGCAGTCGACAGTGCTGAAGCAAATGAAGCTTATTCATCACGGCGGGTACAACGACGCCGAGCGCGACTCGTACAAGGAGATCATCTTTTCGAATACCGTGCAGTCGATGCGCGCCATTCTCGAAGCGCTCCCCCAGCTCGACCTGCAGCTCGCGCCACACAACGACGCCCGGCGGGCGACGATTCTCGCACTCCCACCGCAGATTGAGGCGGACGTTCTCCCACGGGACGTTGCGGATGCTGTTCGGGCGCTGTGGCGCGACCCCGCGGTCGCCGACGCCGTTCGCCGTGCTCGCGAGTTCCAGCTGAACGACAGCGCGGTATACTATTTCGCTGCCATCGACCGCATGGCGTCGCCTGCGTATCTCCCCTCCGACCAAGATATCCTGCGCTCGCGTGTCAAGACAACAGGCATCACGGAGACCACGTTCCGGGTCGGCGAGTTGACGTACAAGCTATTTGACGTGGGAGGGCAGCGTTCGGAGCGCAAGAAGTGGATCCACTGCTTCGAGAACGTGACTGCACTTGTGTTCCTCGTCTCCCTCTCAGAGTACGACCAAATGCTGTACGAGGACGAGAGTGTGAACCGGATGCAGGAGGCGCTGACGCTGTTCGACTCCATATGCAACTCGCGGTGGTTCGTCAAGACCTCCATCATCCTATTCCTCAACAAGATCGATCTATTCGCCGAGAAGCTGCCTCGTAGCCCCCTCGAAGACTACTTCCCCGACTACCAGGGTGGTGCCAACTACGACGCTGCTTGCGATTACCTCCTTCACCGTTTCGTCAGCCTCAACCAGAGTGCTGCAACAAAGCAAATTTACGCCCATTATACGTGTGCAACCGACACGCAGCAGATTAAATGTGCGTCCTTTTCTCTTTCTTGATCGAACCGAGGTGCGCCGCGGGTGTGGCGGCCGGCCGGCCGGCGCGGTTGGGGCGTTGCCTCGCGACGTCGGCGGTTGCGAGGAGGTCGCTGCTCGCTGGTGAGAAAGCGATCGCTCCAGGGCGTGCCCCACATTCTCGAGCCGTCTGGTCTGGGTGAACTGGCAGGTGGGAACAGGCAATGGCGGCCCTCGCCCCTGTCCCTATTCGTAGCGCCCGGCTCCCGGCCGTGGTGCCCGATTACCTTGTCGTTGCCTCTATTCCCAGTGGAGCTAGACGTCTTTTATCTTTTTATGGTGTTTCGCATTCCACATCACATTTCGTCTTGACATCGGATCGTAATTGGCGCTGATGGACGCTGACCTTGTTTTGTTTTGTCTTTTAGTTGTGCTGAGTGCGATTCAGGACATATTACTGCAACTGCATCTGCGCGAGTGCGGGTTGCTATGAGGTAGTTATCTGCGTGAGTGTCTGGCGCTGTCGTGGGGTGGTATGTGCGGTTGGTTTGTGGCCCGGTGCTGAGGCGGCGGGGGTATACCTGGGGTCTGTGTGATTATCTATCTATGTCTTCGGCGGCTCGTGCGGTGTCCTTAGTACATTGGCCCTTTCTTTTCTTTACTACTGCTACTTGTTCTTTCATGTGTGTGTTTTACTTTTTTCCGTGGCGCTTTGATGTTTTTTTTTGTTTTTGTTATCTTTTCTTTTTATATCTTCCGATTATGTTTTACTTTTTGACTTTGGTACATGTTACGTCCTACGCGTGTGGCCGGCGGTGCGCCCCTCCCTTCCCCCATTCTCTTCCCTTTCATCGCCACCTCTTCCCGCCACTCCTCCCCCGGACCATCCCCCCCGCGCAACACCCGCCCGCCCGCCGCCTAATTCCCCGCCACCACCCTCGCGCCGTCGACCTCATTCTATTTGATTCCTTTCCAGCCGCTTTACACCGCGAGGCGTGTTTCTAGTTAATTGTGGTAGTGGACAGGTTAAGTAATGCAAACGCGTGCGCGCGGACCGCTCTTTTGTGATTTAGCTTGTGTGTGTTGTAGGTGCGAGTAAGGGAGGTATGTTCTGTGGGCGGGGCGGGGTGTGCAATGCGGATGTGCCCGCGACCGGCGCTGTTCCAAAGGCTGCTTCGTGGGCGCGCGCGCGGCGCTCACCAAATGCCTGGAGGATGGGAATAGTCGACGAGACGCGGTCGGCGCTGTACCGGCGCCGGGCGCATGGTATCCCGCGCAGGTCCATGTTGCTGCGGTTTCAAGTTTTGATTGGACAAGTGAGAAGGCAAATAATTCGCCGTGCTCACTAATATAGACAGTACCGCGAGGTGGATGCTCCCATACGTATCCGCTTCTCGCGCACGAGACGGGAGATCGGCACCCCCTGACACATGCGTCTCCGCGCCTGTCCGACTGCCCCCAGATGGGGCCATGGGGCCCGTGGCGCATGGGTGGATCAGTGCACGTTGCGCGGGAGTGTGCCATTCTAGGGAAGGGAGGCGCGTTGGAGGCGCCGCAGAGCGAGGAGGTCACGTCCTACGTGGGCATAGAGGGATCGGGGTGGTGCTTTGGTGGTGCTTATTTCTATGAAACATCAGCGTAAAATCAACGGATGGCGGGGAACTGATTTGTTTCGCAAGTATGTGCGTAACACGATTTAAGTTCAGTAATCCATGACGAGCACATTGTGAATGGGTTTGGTTGAATGGGTAGTATTTAAGTTGAGGATCTTCACTTATTGGGAAACTAAAGAGGTGCGTGCGTGAACTCTCCATACGTCTGGGATTTCACTGAGTACCAAGATTATTCCCTTGTAAGAAGCATAGGAGCAATGGGAGACGGCACGGCTGGAAGGACATCAGCAATGTCAGCACCGGGAAAGGAAGTAGGTAATTATGTAATCGATAAGCCTCAGCAGCTCGAATATAAGTATCTCGAGAACGCAGCGCATGTCGATTCCTCTAATTAGCTTTTTGTCTTTCGATACTATTTAAATTTCCATCTATAACTTACGCACAGTTACCATTCTTATTTGAAGATGAATAATAGTCCAGAAAATGCGTGAAATAGCTCATTGAAAATGAAATAAGTATTCTGTCCCATGCTCCCAGACGCTCATGATTGCCGTTTGCGACGAACAGTGAGCAAAGACTCTGCCAAAGAGCGATGTTGAAGCCGGCGCAGGTCAGCCAAGAGGCCGTGCGAGAGTTGCGGCCCACCATCACACTTGCCATAAATCCCAGGCGTGTTTTCAGAGTCGCACATTGTGCGACTCGATCAAGGCTGGACATGAAAAGGCCTCCCTACTTATTTGTTGTGCTGATTATAGATTTTGTCGATACTAATAAGAAAAAGTCGCACATTGTGCGAGTCTCTAATTTTAGCTCACGCTCTGTTCGTAGAATGTAACGTGCGTACGTGCCAATACCTGGTAAAAAAAAGCGGGAAATACCTCATTGTGTCCCGCATTGGTTCCACATTTCCAATGGTGAATAAGTAGCCCACCTATAACTCATTACAGTCGAGTATGCTGACTGGCCTAGTTCAAAAAATATTATAAGGCCCAATTATCAACTACATCTGCTCTGTGTGTGGCCAGCATCCCTCAACGTCGAGCACGTCTCTGGATACATGACTCCCGAATAACGCCGCGGCACAACCTCACTGGTATCACTGCCTGTGTAATCCCGCCCGCTCATAACCCGCTCTATCGCGGACGCAGCACGACACGAGCTGAGATGCGTGGGTGGCACACCTCGGGCGCAAGACGCCTGCGCCGGTGTGCGTTGCAGTGTGTCTGAAGCACTACAACCGCAGCGTACGTGCGCCTCCGAGTCTGAGAAACTGACGCAAAGATGCAAGCGTAGTACTGCTATAGATCGCCACTAACAAAATAACCCTTGTATAAGATAGATCAGTGGATGAGGATGATCGATGGGGAGCTCCTCTACTTTGAGAAGGAAAGCGTACCTTCTGCTGCCCCATAATGTGAGGCCCATATCTCGTGAACGCACCTGGCCCCTTAGTAGCTTTCGCGCTTCTAGCATTAATTTTTTTGATACAAAAGATTATATACTTAAAACGTAAAATATTCATGAAAAAATTAAGAACATATCCTGCTGGTGAACCAGAGTCATGGGAGGCAAAGAAGCAGGGCAGAACGAGACGAAGATATGATAGCGCTGTCTCCAGACACATACGCGCGCTCTCGTTCTGGGCGCAGGGAGGTCGAGGAGTCGTGTCAGCTTGATTGCTGATAGGTATAATGGGCGCCGTCCGTCATCATCGCTCCTGCTCGTGCGCCTCTCACAGAGAACGGGCGAGGATCCGAGCCCATTCCGAGACTAAGACAAGCATTCATATTCATTTTCTATCACACTTTTGTAACACTTCTGCAACACTTCCGTTGCACTTTGGTTTGACTTTCGTTCAACTTTGTTGCACTTCCGATAAAGACATAATTAAAATTCACGGCACCTACTGATGCGTGATGGCCGGATGCCTTCGTACCAAACATGCTACGCAGTTGACACCCATGCCGCCGCGCCGCCACCGCTTCCACCCAACTTCCACCGTGTATAAATCTTGTTTTTTTTTGTGGCAAGATAAACTGCGCGAAACAGATGAATTCTCCGCGCGTGGAAACATGTATCTGCAACAGCTGGCGGAAACCCTACTAAAGAGTATCATTGCGTTTAACGCTCTCTTTTGCCGAGGTGAGTAGTTCATCTGTAGCTCATCGCCGATACGCTGACCGCCCTCTAGATGTAGCGCATGCTTACTGCCTGATGACGGTGTCGCCCTTCCGCCATTCCCCGCCCCGCTCAGACACTACCGGCACCCCGTACTCTAGGCTCGGCCCTGGCGACAAGCCCCCGAAAGCTGTTGCGCTCCCTTCTCCATCTTCGCCGTCCCTAAGACTGTCCTAGCCGAAACCGTCTCGCGCAGGCCCCCGCCACCGTTCTCGTCTACTCACCCAGCGTCCACGCCTCCCCTCCCGCCCCGCGCGACCTTCGCGCAGTGCGCTCGCACCCTGCGTCGCTCGGCTGTCGCCCAATGACCCGCCGTATTTGCATCTACATCCTAGCCGCTACTCGTTCTGCAGGCGCACGCGCATAGATAGTGTATCCATGCCGCCCACACCGTTCCGCGCGACTACGTGTCGCTCGCCGCCTCTCGCCAGATCCCAACAACGGCCACGTCCGCGCTGCGCCGTCGCGGCTGCTGCGCTTCCACCCTCCTCCTGATCGATCTATAGCACGTGTCGCCTCTCTCTTTCCTTCCATGTTTCCCTGCTTCCCTCTGCCTACTCCTTCGTCATTTCACCTCGGCCGGCCCCGCGGGCAGCATATACGGGGGCATATTCACCGCGCCGCACCACGCGATCGCGCATGCTTCAAGCCGGAATGAAAGCCGGGCACTCGCCCGCTCCGTTTCCGCTCCAGCTCGTGTCCTCGCCACCTCCAGCTCGACGTCGCGGCTCGCTCCGCACCACACGTCGCCTCCCCGCATGTACGCGACCGCGGACGGAATGAAGGCCCGGACGCTGCGTGATTGCATCGCCCGACGCCCTCACAGGCGCCCGGACGCCGCGCGCGAATCTCCCACATGCGCCGCGTGTCCACGTCGCCCCCGCCCGACCCACGCTACTGCGTCCCCTCCCTCTTTCCTTCCATATCTCCCTGCCTCCCTCTGCCACGGGCAGCATGCACGTACGCGGGTTTACCACGCCGCCCCACGCGCTCGTGCATGCCTCCAGCCGGAATGAAAACGACTGCAGCTCCCGCCCACTACCGCGAGACGCGGAGGTGCTGGCACGCTCCGTTGCGGATGCACTCCGTGCCCACGTCGTCGCCCCGCCCATCCCGTGAGACTTCGTGGCACTCCCATCTCCTGCTGCGCTCTCCCATCGCCCAATACCCACCGTATGCGCTCACGCATAGCGTTTCCACGCTGCCCCGCCCGTCCTGCGCGACTTCCGCGCGCTGCGCTCGCACCCTGCGTCGCTCGCCCGTCGCCCAAGTTCCGCTTTACTTTCATCTGCTTCTCTCTCCCAGCTGACGCACGTTCCGCAGGCGCGATCCCTGCTGCTCTCCCTCATGCATCGCATGACCACACCGCCCGGGCGCGTCTCGCGCAACTACGCCCTGCCCGCCTGCCTCCTGTGCGTCGCTCGCCTTCATTGCTTAATTCGCCTCCCAATCCGCGCTCCGTCCTCGGCTTCTGCTATTGAACTACCGCTTTCGAATTTCTGGACTGTCACCAGGCGGCCACGCCACGCTTCGCATCGTTCTACACCGATCCCGTCCGCGCACCAGCGTCCCATGGGACGCCAGCGCTGCAACTCATCGCGGCCCCAGCGCCTTCATTCTTTTTACGTCCTACGCTACTGCGCATCTCCTGCCTGCCTCCCCCTCCTCCCGCTCGTCCACTTTCTTCCCCGCCTCGCGCAGAACGCATGCGATCAGGTCCATATCGCACTTCGGAGCTCTTGCACACGGAATGAAGGGCGGACACTCCGCGGATGTAGCGCCCGCGCCTCAGCTGGCGCGATAGCAGAGGATATCAGCACGTAGAGCATCGTATTCCGCAGCACGCGCATGCGCACCGGCACCGACGCGCATATATGGAGCGCTCGCTCCCAGGATAAGCTGACTGCGCACCGCTTCTCGCACCGCATCGCATGGTCTGTGTGGTGTCTCCAGCGACCCCATAGTGGCCATCCGCTCCGTCTGCGCACCGCGCCAGGCAGTCTATACGCTCCTGCAGTGCCCACTTGCGTCGCAATAAATATCAAATACTCCTTATTCCCTGCGATATCCGCTCACGCGCTCTGAGTCGACACAACGTCCGAACGTTGTCCCACGCGCATCGTCTCCCGATACCTCGTTCGACGCACCAACCACCTGCCCCGCGTCCGCTTCGCCAGCGACGTGCTTTCGGAAACTCCTCGCATCGCTCTCTGAGCCCGTAGAGATGTGCAACGCGCACCGCCGTAGTACGAGCGAGCACCGCTGGCCGTGTGCGTAGAAAACGCGCAGACGGCGCTGAAGCTCGGTGCACAGTCTGCGGGGGCCGGGCCCACCCAACGCCTCATCTTGGACGTTCCAGTGAGCATTCCGCAGGACGGCGGCGCAGAATCGCTGCGGTGTTCTCCTTGTTGTCGTACGAAGGAAGTGGGCGGACGGCGTCGATGAGTGCGATGCAGTTCTTGCGCTAGTACGTATGTACGTACATAGCATGCTCCGCGTTCAGTACTTTTCAATGCCTAGTCTTTAATGAACGTAGTCTCCCTGACATCACAGCTCGCTTAGCTCGACGTTAGTGCTGCGCACGCGTTGTGAACGAATGGGTGAGGCGGGACGTGTGTGCACTTCTGAGGGATTGAGGGCAGCAGATATGCAGGCACAATATGGCTGTAGCAGATTACTGATAATTGAATTTCTTTAATTGCGCAGCGGAGGGAGATAACCGCATGCGAACGGTGTCTGCGACTCCATCAAGCGAGGTGTATATCTCGCGACCACGCATGCCGATTCCATAGCTTTCGACGATGTAGCATTAGACTTGCCGATATTATATTTTTATACATGGTCGTGAGTGTACACTCTAACATGAAAATCGTATATAAAAACATCGACAATACTCATAGAAATTTCACAAAAATAAAAGGGTAGGTACAAGCGAGCCATAGAGGGAAATATGGTACAAGAATGAGAGGAGAGCGCACCAATAACTACAACGACTATGTGCTACCAATAACTAGACTGCTGTTTCGTATGTTTCTGCATCCCAGATCCGAACGGTTTTGTCCTCCGATCCCGAGACGACATACTTGCCATCAGGTGAGAACGCAACAGACCAGACCCAATCTGTGTGCCCTGTATATGGCTCCCCAATCTGCTGCCTCGTCTCCGAATTCCACATCCGAACTGTGCCGTCAAAAGACCCCGAGACTATGCGCTTTCCGTCCGGGGAGAATGCAACAGATAAAACACTGTCTGTGTGTCCTTTGAGTGGCTCACCAACCTGCCTCCCTGTCTCCAAATTCCAGATCCGAACTGTCTTGTCCTTCGAGCCTGAGACAGTGTGCTTGCGGTTGGGCGAGAAGGCAACAGACCAAATGAAACTTGTGTGTCCCCGGATTGGCTCGCCAATTGGCGTCCCTGTCTCCGAATTCCAGATCAAAATTGTCCAGTCATTCAAGCCCGAGGCTATTTGCTTGCCATCAAGTGAAAACGCAACAGACAAGACCAGATTTGTGCATTGAAACACTCTAACTTCCTGCTCTGTCTCCAAATCCCACAGCCGCACTGTCTTGTCGTCCGAGCCCGACACAAAGTGCTTGTGATCAGGCGAGAAGGCGACACACCTGACTGAATTTCTGTGTCCTTGGAATGGTGTTCCAACCTGTGTCCCTGCCTCCACATCCCAGATCCGAACTGTCTGGTCGCCCGACCCCGAGACTATGTGCTTGCTGTTATGTGAAAATGTGACAGAGAAGACCAAGTTTGTGTGTCCACGGAGTGGCTGCTTAAACTGCTTTCCTGTCTCCACATCCCAGAGTTGAATTGTAGCATCCACCGAGCCGGAGACTATGCACTTTCCATCAGGCGAGCATGCGATGGAGCAAACTGTATCTGTGTGTTCATGCAATACATAAATGCAGGCTGTTAGATGAAACAAAAAATTAATATGTCATAGAGGAAAACCGACATTTTCACGTACATGTTGTACACTTGGCCATAAATTGGTCAAGCACATGATGGTGATCAGGACTTGTAGACAGTGTGTGTATCAATCTGCGAATCTCTGTTGAATGATGGTGCTTCAGGTTGTCAGGACTCTTTGCAAGGATTTCCATTGAGGATTGTAGCAGCCAGCATTTCTTCTCAAGCGGATAATTGTCCTTGCGTAGAATGCCAATTACTCCCTTGTACAAGGTAGTGAACAATTCACCCTGTCTGTTGCCTACAGATAAGATTTTGAGAGCTAGTGAGCTATGAAGATATCTGGTAAAAATGGAGGCTTGCTTACTCCAAGATGCAATCTGATGCAATGAAACTAATAGATCAATGTCTGGTTCGTCAATAAACCTGTCTACTAAGCTGTCAAGGTGTTCGTATGTATCCGGCACCAGCCACGAGCAAAGCTCTTTTTCCCAGCGTGCCGGCTGCCAAAATGAAGTATCATCGTGCAATGGACATGCCTTTGGAGTGTAGGGCTCTCCATTGCACACATTACTGGTCAGAAAGAAGGAACTATGAATTTTTTGCCCCACATGGATTTTCCGCGGTGACCCAAGATGAGGCCTAAGCAACCAATTGAGTGAGAAGAGATAAATTTGGTGGAAGAGACAGAAATTTACTTGCGAGTAACTGTGGCACCATGTTCCTCCCTGGTATATGTCAAATGTTTGAAGGGGAGGATTTCTAGCAACCACCAGATACCAGTCAGGGACTCTTTGATCTCAATTCTCTCGTTCTTCAGGCGCTTCCGTGCAAATTCCGATGTGCGAAGGCCATGCGCTGCAGCTTCAAATACCATCCACCTGAGTGGAGGCTGGCTGCGATCCATGCCTGCATTCTTGACGTTCCCGCCACCTCTAAATAAAACATTTATCTGATTCACATACTCAGAAGTAACTGAGCTTACATATCAGAGTGTGTCCCAGCGAACCAGACCTCCAATGTCTGCGGTGAGCTGGCACCTGTTTCATTTGTGGTTGTGTGTTGTGGTGCAATGGTTAAATTAGCACTTGTCGCGGAATTTTGACCAGCTCTAATCATTGAATATGGTTATCTAACCACCACACTTGACGCAAAAATTGGCTTTCCTGTCAGGCCGTGTCTTGAACAATGAATTCCATCTAAAAGAGTGTTTTATTGCCAAGTTTGTGGCTTTGTCGGAAGGAGCTATGGAAGAACCTCCATATGCATACTCAGGTAAGAATTTGACCCGTCGTTCATCAAGGGCCAGAGCATGGCGGAAATAGCAGACATGTTGCATTCCGTCAACAGTCCGAGGAAGCATATGAGTTCCACGTGCTATTCCAATCGACGAAACAGTGTCCCTTATTTTTTTTTGGTCAGATAGGCATAGAGAGATTAATTGATACAGACATACCAGGCCCCAACAAAATGCACTTTCACATTTTTGTACGAGAATGCCTGCTTGAAACGTTCACTGGCACTGGACATTTTCTCCGGTGTTTGCGATCCGACCCGAGTCGCAGGTTGACTATCACTTTTAGGGTCTGCATACAATTCATACGCGCTATAGAGTGTGCTATAGAGTGTATTAATTAAATTAGACATCAGAAATTTCAAAATTCAGGCGCACAAGGGTATTTACATCTCGTTCCCCTTGTAGATAAGACCGACCTGCATTCAATAATAAGGTTATGATCACAGTTACTACAACCTCAGCACATAGCTCACCTTGTCGATCATAGCAGAAAGAACGCGAACCTGGAATGCACCCCGAGAAAATCCTGCAGATTTTTTAGAATCAAACGGTATAAATGACATGTATTTCTTACCGAAGAGAAATATACAGTCACCAGGTTCGTAATTGTCAGACAACCATCTATAGGCAGCTAAAACTGTTTTCTCAAATTCCCTGAATAAATAATAGATTGTAGTGAAATTTAATACTCCAAAACGACCCAGGACCTACCACGCAATCGCCAAATCGACCTTGTGGTGCAGGACCTGGAGGTGGAATTTGAGTGATTTCCACGACGGTCGCGCGTAGGTTCCGATGCCGCTGTTGTACCAAGTTCGTTGGCGATCCTCAACCTCCTTCAAAATCGGATTGTATAATTCAATCACATTGGTGTTCTTGAAAGTACCCGGTCAGTTCACAGGTCGTAACAGATGAGTACGTGAATCTCATACCTTGTCTCCAAATTGGTTTGCAGTACCGTCGATGCACATGACGAGGTTTCTGCCTGTCATTGAATGGCAGCATGTCTGCGATTCTGCGTGAGGTGCCCTTCCGTTTTCGGGCACATTTCCGGCAGTTTCGTGCGTAACTAATTCAGCGTAGATGAGCGGCTTCAGACAATGTGTTTTACAGACGTGGTACTCACTGCCTATATCCTCAATAGCGTGTTGGTTGGAGTCGTCTTCCATTGGGACAAAATCGAAGGTAGTCTTAATGGTTTGGGGATCATTGGAAAGACGTCGCTCGAGAATATAAAAACCCCAACTGGGTTCAGAAAAGGATAGAACAAAATGCTGGCAGTGCCTCCAAGTACACGTTTATTTGGGCGAAATTACTGCCTACATGGTACATGTGCATAGGATATCGTGTCAGAGCACACCACCAGCTCTGTTTGTGCGTATTATACCAACAGTTCGTAGATCGAGTCCCATTAACGATTTACACTATTTTTTACCGACCCGGATTATGCAGAAATCACGCGAAATAAGCGTCCATCCTCAATACCGGCGCTCGCAAGCTTTGTTCGACACTCAGAACATGCGGCGTTCTGTAATTTCTTCGCGTCGGGTTTACGTCCGCGGAGTCGCAAGCCGCGGTGGCACAGATACTCATCTTGCTCCTCCTCGCGCAGCAGCACAGGTTTGGGGATGTATGTAGTGCGGAACCATGCTCACCTTAGCCCCTCCGCCGTACTCGCATTCTAACGTTCGAACCATCCACTAAATCACCAACACCCTGACGTGCGACCTATGCCCTCCCGCATCCCACCTGGCTGCATGCACCGTATTTCCGGAAATACACTCCATAACGCAATCAGCGCGTGATATCGAATACAGCGTCTGCAGTTCTGTCGGCTGCCTGATTTTGTGGGCGAGCGGTATGCTGGCACGCGCATTGTTCCATTGTTCGGAGTGTTGTTGCGGCGCGGCATGCAGTGTAGATAGGTGTGTTGCCGTCAAGGAAGGCAGAGGTGGATAATCATACGAGCGGCGTACTGGTACTGTGTTCCCGTCGGGCGTCGGGCAGTGCATGCACACCATTTTTGATTTACTCCTGTGCATCTCCGACGGTTCGCATGATTGGGATCCAAGTATCGTCGAACATCGCCGCTGGGGGTTTTCTATCAGACGCAAATCAGACGGCCTATATCGAGCTACCGGGCTGCGCGCACAGGGTAGACATCAAATCAAGGTCACATGAAAGTATCCTGAACACAGAACGGCACGATGAGCCTCGGAATCATGCCCCAGAACTCGACGAACGCGTGCGGCGCTTGCGCCGTTACGTTCACGACATCAGAGCCGGCGGGCTATGGCAGAGCGTACAGAACGACCATCGGCAGCGCAGAATGCGCACTGGACACCGTACCCGACGGAGGACGCCGCAAACCATCCTGCGCGAACACTACAAGTTGCCGAAGGAATGCGGCGAAAATAAAACGCACCTAACCGCCCGCGCACGCCAACGACGACGGCGCACCCGCATCCCTCCGAGTCCTTCGCGCGCGTATCGTGTCCTCCCGCCCATGCGCCGCGCCGCGCCGCCTCCAACGCGCCTGCAGAGCGGTGTCTCGAGCGCGCAGCGCGCCCCGGCCCTGCGCCACGCACCGCCCGCCGCCCGGCGCAGTGCCCCAACACTCCTACATCCATCCCTATCCCCCTTCCTCCCAGCCATCCGGTGCGGGCCGCGTCGATCGGGATAACGGCGCTGGCACGGCGTATTCTTCGCGCACACGACCCGCGTCGTCCTCGCGCGCCTCGTCGTTATCCGCCCTCGGCGCGTCTGCCGCGCGGGGACGGCGTCCAACCGCGTCGAGCGCCGTCCGGCTGGCTGAGACCTTCATTCATCAGGGGCGGATGCGCGCGACTACGCCAGCTGGGCGGGGGCACGGTTGTCGGCGTGGCGTTCGATATTCGCGGTGGTCGCGGTGGGCGCACCGTGCGCCGGCCCTCCGTACCATCCGCGTGTCGTGGCGCGAGCCTGGCACGGGGCGAACTACGCAGCCCGATTTCGGGGGTGTGTCGTGGGTGTGCGCTCCGGCTGCGGGACGGGCCGCGCAGGTGCGGCGCGCTGCGCGGGCCAGTGCGCGGCACCGCGCCGCGAATCCGATCAGGGCCAGCACCGTCCGCGAGCGCATCTCAGGCGCCGCGGGACCGTCCCCGAGAAAGTGGACTTCAGCGGTGTAGTAGCTGAGCCCGTTCAGCCAGCAGAGTCACGCCGGACACGCCGCCCCTGCACCCGCGGAGGTCCACGAGCCGCCTTCGCGCAGAGAGAAGAGATCGCCGGCTCATAACCTGATAAGGAGAATGCACCAGTTAGTTTGGGCACGCATCGCGGCGCACCATCACTCGGACGAATAACGCGGAAAGAAACGTCGCGCCTCCGACGATATCCGCCGGGATTTGCCCTGATTTAAATAATTGGGCCACACACAGCGCAGCACCGGCTCCGCGCGCTGGTGTGGTGTACTTATATCGGCGGCTAACCGTCTGCGCCGAAATGGCTGGACACCCGTATCGCGCCTGGCCGGACGCGCGCATCGCGCTGCCGGTTGAAGATCGTGTGCGATCGAGGTGAGGCGCGCCCGTGTACCAAACACGCACCATCGTGGGCGCGGACAACCGCGGCCTCGGCGGGCACAGCGCACTGGCCACCTCGACAGCGGTGCAGAGCGCGTCTTCGAATCATCGTGATGGACGTTGGCGGTGGCGCGGACGTCAGCGTCCATGGTGGGCTCGCGGAGGACTGGGCATTCCCGTCGGGCGTCACGCTGCAGCAGGGCGCTGCCGATGGTCCGTGCGTGAAATAGTCGCGCGGCGCTGAACGCGACGGCGCCATCTACGCGCCTGTACGTAGTTGTCGTTACGCACGACTTTGTCGGTTTCCATCTTGAGCCCGCGGGCCATCTCGCCCCGCGAGCGTGCGCGAACTAGAACGCCGCCCGATTGGAGACGCGCGCTGTGCTCGCGCTCTCCGGTGCGTGCGTGAATATAGAGGCAGACGCAGATCCGTGCTGCACAGGTAGCAGTGATACGGGAGCTCTGCGTCCGTCCAAGGTGTGCGCCCGATATTTTGTTTTTCTGGCGGCGCTGCATCTGAGATGCGCGGCGGTCTCATCGCGAAACGCCCACACTGCTCCGCGATAAAATTCAGGGCGTCAGGCGCAGATTCCATCGTGGAAGGTGGTGGTGGGGGCAGCGGCAGCGACAGGATTCGGCAGGCCGGTGCGGAGGGCGATGAGAGCGAGATCAATGGACGCGACCATATGTTAACGCGTAGTGTTTGGGCGCGGAGTGCGGCGTACAGATCGCGGGACGCAGTGCCCGCTTGGACCTACAGAACGAGGGAAGCGGCCGCCGCATGGGGCGCAGTACGCGCAGGGATCGCGCCTTCGCGCGCGTGGAGGGCTTCGTAGGTGGCTGCAGCGACGCTCAACGGCAACGGCGGCGGTGGAAAGCGTGTCGCGAGAAGCGCGAGGGAGAGCAGAACGGGGCTGTGGCGGATGGCACGAGCTGCGCGCTGCGCGATAATGGGACGGGGACGGCGTGCGGCGTATCGCGAGAACGAGCGAGGGAGGCGGTCGGCTGGCGCGAGCACGCACGCGGAACGGCAGCAGCGGCGGCGGCGGTTCAGCCGCGCAGGTCGTGGAGCGGCGCTGGCGGGTCCAGCGCGCGGGGACGACGGCGGTCGGGCTTCTGGCGGGGAATACGCGGAGAGGCACCGCAGACTGCGTGGGGATGGGGCTTGTGGTGCGAAGTGCGCGCGGGATGGGCGTAGGAGGGCACAGAGGGGGCTGCCTCATTGAGCGGGGCCGGTGCCGGTGGCTTCGGGCGCGTGATTCTGCGGGGGTCAGCGCTTCAGCGGTGGCTACAGAGGGCACGGAGGGCGGGCGCGGGCGCACCTAGGGCGAGCGAGGCGATGACGTGGGCGTCCGCGGCGTGTGGGACGTGGTCCATCAACCCAGGCTATTTTTAGATCATTTACTTATACTGCTCAGTTATTGCATGCCAGCTCTCCCGTTTACGAATACGGAGCACCTTGGGTTACAATAAATCCCCACAATCTTCCAGAACTCACGGTCGCGGTGCACCGATCTCAGACGCATACACGAGCGCGCCCGCCCTTGATAGTTGGCGCTTGGGCCGGTGCAGGAGCCACTGATACTGCGTGCAGGGAGCAGGGCGCCGCCCGGAATCGTAATGTCGGTGGGATCTGCAGATACAAATTGTGTATTCTATGCCAGATGTGTGCTTCTTACTACGCGAATAAAATGCTCTGATATACGCAGTGTATATGTGTCGCGCGCACTGGAGCTGGGGCTCAGACAAGGGTCTAGCGCTAAGCGATCGACGTTAAGCGCCCCTCCGCCGATCGCCGGCTCTATCGAAGACCATTGCCGGCTCCGTCAAAGACGCCTAGACACCCTGTACATACCGACGAAGCGCGCTATCGCACGCCACCCATCCACGAACACCGACATATACAAAGACCACGCAGGCCAAAGCTTCCCCATATCTCTAAAACCAAACACGATCCATACGAGGAGAGGAGCACACGGCGCAACGCCACCGTTGGCCGCCCTCGGACTGCAGCCAATCCTCGCGAGACTCAATGAGTATCTGCGGAGGCGTACTTGCACCAAATCCCCCAAGATTTAAATAAAACGCGCCGAGTCGACCTGTCCTCCGCCAGGTGTTACCAATCGCTTCCTCGCCAATGCACGCACTGGAAGCCCTCAGGCCCGCGTAAAGTTGCGATCGGAACAGACAAGATGCTCGAGACACAGCCGCCTCCGCGTCTTCGAACGCATTCCAGCATAGAACGCGACGTTGAGATCGCCGCGTAGTCTAAGCGCCGGGGGCGGGCGGGGAGCATAATGCGCATCCACGCGGAGGTGCAGGGCTAGGAAAGCGCCATCGCCGTCATTTTCTCGTACCGGCGATCGCGCCGATGCTTGCGCACTGCTGGATTTAGTATCGAAAAACGAGATGGCAGGGGAAAATATATGTACACGTACTAGGTGGGCGAAGGAGCCGCGACGGACGTACAGAGCAGGGCCCGCAGGACCGCGCGAACTGAGGGGCATATGCTCAACGTGGGCAGGGCAAGCCGGAATGGGCGCACCCAGGCGACAGCGCTACACAATTCACAGAAGAGTCGGCGGGTAACCAGCGCTGATACGCTGCCGGGCGTCCTGCGTGCGAATAACGGCGACGAGCGAAAAACAAAACAAAACAAAACAAAATGGGACGAACGGGACACGCAGAATCTCGACGAAGGGTGCGTGGGGGTGCGAGGGTGTTTCTACACGGCTTCTAGCCAACCGGAGATCGAAAACGAGAGAGCGTAAGCTACAGCGCTAGCTTCGAACCGCTCTGGGACGCAATAACGAGACGCGACGAGGAGGATGAGTGCGATTAGTAAGACGAGAGAGGAACGACGAATTTAATGCATGAATGAAATGTTCTTGATTGTTTTGTAGAGCTTTTACAGTCTTTATATACCTACTTTGTGTACTATAATTTGTATGTAAAATGTATGTGCTTATAAAGAAAGGAGAGCATAGAATGTACTAGAGTGTGAAGGTGAAGGTTTTTAGGGAAGTGGAATGGACAACTAAGCTACAGAAACGGAAGTGAAGGCAGTGCGATACCAAATGTGGGCGCCTAATTTACACGGATGACGAAATGCTGCGCTCTAATGAATTAATAAGCGCGCACCGGCCGCGGATACGTAGAATGCCGGAGGATAGTTTTGGGAATGTGTATGCGTGGTGTGGAATGGAGCGGAATGTGCTGGAAAGCGGGGCGGCGTCGGGCGCGGTGTGTCGGCGAATGTGGGAAAGCGGCGAAGGGCGCGGGAAAGTATTGATCCGGTCACATGTCGATTAGGACTTCGTCGAATTTCGTGGCTGGGGTGAGCTCGGGCTCATCAGCGCCTGGGATAGAACTGGGGTGCGCGCGCTTGGACAGGGAGTACACCGTGGCCCGGGGAATGCTGCTGTGCAAGGTTGCATCTGCGTCGACCGCGGAATGCATTTGGGGGGGGGGGGGGGGGCAGCGCACGGGGTCATTACTGTTCAGATGACGCGGGATGGACAATTGACGATGATGATCATGTCAGCATGCAGCGCGGACAAGGGAAGGGCCGCCGCGCGCACCTCGTAACGAGCCCCGCACGCAGCTTCATCACTGCGTTCCACGCGAAATGCGACACCATCGACCGCAACTAGCAGCGCGTCTTCGATCTGAACCAGCTGCCGATGAAACGTGCTAAAAAAACAGCGCGCGGATTCTCGCCGCCTCGTGGCTTTATGAAGTCTACGTGGACGCAAACGCACGCGCAGTGCATAGGCAGTCCAGGCTGAAACAAGGGTGCGGTGGATGGAGGTCATCAGCCAGGAGGCTGGTAGAGGCGCGAGGGAGAGACACGCACACTAGGTGGGGGCGGTGTACACCATGAGTGACGCCACTGGCGTGTCTGCTCAGCCAGGCCGTGGAAGGGCTAGGGCAGCGTACGTTTACTATTGGGAAATAATCTTCCCTACACAAGCATCAGCACGATGCAAATAAACCAAAGGCCCATCTTACAATGACTCCCACGGCGAGCGCGCCGTCGCCGAGCCAGCTACTCGGCCAGCAGCGAGCGGAAGTGCCCCGCACCGCGTAACAGCCGTGCATGGAGCCAATATGCGCGACTCCTCGCTCCTTCCGCGCACTTGCGCATCGACGATACTTGATACCGTCGAACACCACCGTGAGCGCCTCAATCTACGGGGGAGGCTGCGATCGCGGGGCAGAGTACGAGCGGTGGCTGATGATCTGCGTCGGTGTATCAGTACGTTTTCCGAGTCGATGCCCCTATAGTGAAAGCTCCGCAGAATCCGGTAGCGTATAGGAGCAGGTCTGCGGCGGAGTATCGGCAAAGTATCGAGCAGGGCTTGGTAAGTCTCCTGTGCTCTTTTCTGGTTGGTGTTCGTGCGGCGGCTGGCGAAGAGAGCAATAATAGGGAGCAGAATAGCCTGCGGCGCCCAGGACAAGCGCGGGATGGGTCTTGGATGTGAGCGCGCGGGGGGGAGGGTGGCGTTGAAGATGTCGAGCGAAAGTCAAGCAAGGCAGGCCAGCTGCGAGAACGGAGTCGATAGCGGCAGCCGTACTCCTGAAAACTGCACACCGGGCTGGGCGCAATGAGTGCCACGCGTGCGGCGGCGGACCATGGAGCGGAGCGCGGCCGCCAATGCTGGCGGCGCTTTGGGGGCAGGCGTTGTCGACGCACAAGAGGTCGTGAGAACACCGCGGCCCGCCCAACAAAATGAGGGCCGGCGGAGTGGCCCGTTTGCGGCCGCGAGCCCGGCTGCTCACCCCACATATTTACGCGTCGCGGCTCCCGACGCTGCAGACAGTAGTACGTCTCGCGATTGAGCTTTATGCGCAGTGTATTTCCAAGCTCGAACAGGGCCCCCCGTGCGTGGTCTGCTTCTCATCTCCCTCGGGTCGTGTCCCGTCCCTCCGCCGGCTCGTGCTCCGTCCTTCCGCCGGCCCGTCCGCGTTCCGGCCCGTCGTAGTACCGCCGCCGGCGCACCCCGCAGCGTATTACGCCACGCACTCAACGCGCCTTAGTGGTGGGCCGCCCTATATCATAGTAAGCCGTACTATACGGAAATTATATGCGGGTACAACGAAGATGTTTACTCAATTACCGTAGCACACGGTCACCTTTAGACGTAGCTTGCGTGGTCCGACTTGCTGCAGCGTGTAATCGTCCAGCGCACAATGCAATGTCCCAAATGCTTCATCCACGGAGAGCTCATAGCTTGGCATTAAACACAGACTCTACACGCGAGAATTAGTTGCCGGATACATTCCGTACAGTGAGCCTTCCCCGTCGACGTCAAAGCTAATGGTGCGGTAACGGCGACCGTGATGGCCATAGTTATTCCTATTGCCTTCGCCAGCGATTGCGGCGTCCCCGGATTCATCACATTCCTCACCTCTGGCAGCTAATAGATTACCCAGAAATTGGAGCCCGTGCAGGAAGAATATTACAGCCTCGAAAAACCATTCATTCTGAGGACTTGGGCAATTCCAGTGAATTCAACCAGTGGACGTACTGATCCATTTCTCCCTCCTTAACCTCGATATATGCGTCGACTTCGTATATCCTCCCCAAGCTGGCCCGCTATTAGCGGCAAATGTGCAGTGGAATCGCCCTATTTTACGGCTGATTTCAAGAAAGCGCGCTCAAAGGTCCTGACAACATTTCCCAGACTGTCCGCTTCCTCTCAAGTACCAGACAAGATAGCCTGAGCGGGGTGTGTGAGATACCTGATGATTTTGTCATAGGAAAAAATAGATGACGGTGAGGTGCAAGTATCCGGCAGCATTTCCAGACATTTTCGGTAGGACAGAAACAATAGCTAAAACTGGTGCCATCAGGACCCAGCGGAGTAAAGATCGCTTTGGAGGATTGGATGAGGGGATGAAGGATAACAGTACTTGACGGCACCCGGACTGCGTACTCGGGCTATGTATTTTGTCATTAGCAAATACAGTTTCTATCCTTATGACACGTTATGGTATAGCGTATTACTTCAAGCGCCCTAACATGAAATTCCAGCCAATTGGCGCACCCGCGAACTGTCGAAGGAGCCAACATGAGATACCGCCGTCCTCACTATATTCTGGGTGGCGTAGTGTACCCTAATCAAGTACTTGATCAAGGAGTATATTTACTCGAACATCACAGCCAAAAAATGCAGCAGTTCATCCGACCAGTTTAAGCGCTGGTAGACGCTTCTATCCCCTGCAGTCGGGGTGGGAGTTCTGATCGACGATTCCCACGCCGTTAGGACACCGGCGACTGGGTGGGCTACCAATGCATCGAGCTTTCCACGAGCCTATTGGGAAGTTGAATACAGCGGTACGGCTCCGGGTGCGAGTTTCTGCGGTGCATGTTGGCGCCCAAGTTCCACCGCTTATATCACTGACATAAACTACTTACAAATGATCTGCGCCCCGATTTCCGTTTGCCCAAAGGCATCACATAAGAATTGATATTGATTACCCAGTTGCCCTTGGCACCGACGCGTGCGGCGAGCCACTGAAACAACCATGACTGTTCCTCATGTCATTGCATCTGCGGCCGTACTTATACCGTACTTAGTCGCATCGTCGGTAACGCGTCGCAGACCACCGTAAATAGCGGTTTCAATATTCCCGGTCGCGAAGTTTCTGTTCCCGTTCATCAACCTGAGGGTCTTGGCCCTTGGTCGTCGGCCAGGAGGACAATTTTGATATTTGTCAACTAATTAACTCCAGTTATCTCCCCTGCAGCTTGCGTTTGAGTACGTCGGTCCTACATGAGCATACTATAAAGTACTGCGCGTACCGGTCTACGTCTTCTACATCGATCTGAATAATTCTTGGACACCTTCCCCTAACCTGTGTTGGTGTGAAATAGTGTAACAGAACATAGGCCCGGTTGTGCTTTCCAATACTAAGTAGTCGATCAGAGCATTTATTTGAATCCTCCTTCGACTATACGCAGAAAGAGTCGCTATCTCCTCTTGGATGGAATAAATTAAGTGCGAATAATACGCTCTATACGATTCAAATTAGTGACTTTGGCTCAGAATTGGGGGCGCCAGCGGTTATAACAATGCCTTGGTTTGCTTGGGCGCGAAGCCAGGCACCGAGCGGGGACAGAGTGATCTGTACAAGATCTGTATTAGACACCCCGGTACACGCGACTTTCATTTCGGCGTTTCAATATCACGGGGCATCGCTCTGGACCATCATAACTCTTCAATTAGGTTTCGTAGTGGGTCTTCAATTCTAAAGGGGAAAAAGAAAAAAAGAAAGGTGTGTTTACTGGTATTGTCTGACAATCCTGAGTCGCAATCGTAAATATCAAAAAGCAACTACTAGGCTCTGCCCCAGAGAGACTTGAACTCTCGATCTTCCGATATTCTGCAAATCTAACGAATGGCTAACAGTCGGACGCCGTAACCAACTAAGCCATGGGGCATATATATTGTCGCGTCGCCCATCGTCGGTTGAGGCGGTCCGATGAGGCGGTCCGAATGACGCCGAATTAAAATTTAACGGCATACATTCGTTCTCCGCTCAGCTGACCGACTCGGGAGGCGTTCGTCTGCCACGGGCTGCATCCTCCGACGAGTCTCCCGGCCATGTTCTACTTTCCAGCCGCCGATACACCACTCCTGCCATTCCGTCAAAGTTAATCTTGGTCGAAGTTGCGATCGCTCCAGCAGCGTTCCTCCATTCTTGCTACGTGGCTGCGTCGTGGCGACCATAAGGCAAAACTATCAGACACACCTCTGTCGCTGATGATTCCCCTTTCCCTTTCACGAAAGACGACATCTGTGGCTAGTCTCCTCTCCAACACAGTTGGTATGGGGATGGCAACAGTACTTTTGCGACACGGAACCGCATACCGTGCATGCACCTTGCATGGTTCTCGGTCTTGTGACTCTGCTTCTTGGATGGTGTGGGTATGACGTCCGCGTCAGGGTCTATAAAGAGAGCCGTGCCACCAAGATGACGGTGTTATCATTGCTTGAGTTCCCAATGTTGCCTCTCCTCGCCCTGTGTCTGTGGCTAGTGACTGTCGGGGGTGCGCAGGACCTAAAGTCCTTGTTTGAAACGCAACAACCCGGGTTCAATGTTTCTCTGGTGCTCCCTGGGGATCCGACATATACCAACGCAAGTAAACCCTGTAAGTGTAACCCTATGTTTCGCCAAGCGGTAATAATTCAGGGGCAGTCAATCTTCGTTTCGACTTTGAGCCCGCAGGGATCGCGTTCCCCACCACAGTCCAAGAAGTGTCGGAAATCGTTAAGCTGGGCCAGCTCGTAAATCACCAAGTCGTTGCTCGGAGCGGCGGGGTAGTTGACCGTCATCATCCTCGTTGATTCGCTTCTGATCAATGAACCAGCACAGTTACATCGCGAACGGTCTTGGCGGAAAAGATGGCGTTATTGTCATCGACATGCGCAACTTTCAGTCCATCACGGTGGATGATTCAGCTGGTACAGCGGTTATACAGGCGGGAAATCGCTTGGGGGACATTGTGACGGCATTGGCTGCCCATGGAAAAGGACTGCCACATGGAACATGCCCATATGTTGGCTTCGGTGGCCACGCAGGTGCGCGCTGTGTCATCTCGGCCTAGACGATTCTAGTGCGCGATAACTGAGCTCTGTATAGTATTCGGCGGCTTTGGCTTCACGTCCCGCTTGTGGGGTCTCACTGTCGATGCCACGCTTGCCGTGGACGTCGTCCTCGCCAACGGCACGATTACCACTGCATCTGAAGCCCAGAATCCTGACCTCTTTTTTGTACGTCGCCTTCCGTTTCCACGCCTATCAGACATTTCTCTAATATTAGTTCTACATCACCGTCTTACAACCTCTCTGCAGGCTATGCGCGGGTCCGGCTCTTCTTTTGGTATAGCCACCGCATTCACGGTCCGTACATTCCCGGCACCGCCAACCGCAACCATATTTTCGTACAACTGGCAGTTCACTGCACAAGGCGCCGCTGACGCACTTGCCGTGTACCAGAACTTTGTACTCAGCGCTCCGCTTCCGCCCTCGTTCGGCGCGGAGATCGTCATCACTCGCGGAAATGTACAGGGCAATGTCAGCATTGGACTCGCAGGCGGATGGTATGCGCCAGTCGACCAGCTGAACGCGACTCTGGGTCCGTTCCTTGCACAGATGCCTATCCCGCATAGCGAGAGCTTCGACACCGGCGACTATCTGCACAGCGCGACCAATCTCGCAGGGGGAAGTCTAAATACAATGGCGCAGCCCGACAACACGGACACGTTCTACGCGAAGAGTCTTATGACACCCGAAGGGGCGCCCATGAGTGCGCAGGCGCTGCAGGCATTCATGAATGTGGTTGCAAACGAGGGGTTTACAACGGAAACAGTATATTTGAACTCCCTATAACCTGTTTTGTGTGGACTGATGACCCCCTGTGGCAGGGCTGGTTCTTCCAGGCAGAGCTCTTCGGCGGCAAAAACTCAGCCATAAACGCTGTCCCAACCGGCGCGACTGCTTTCAGCCGCCGCGACTCTCTTTTTACAATACAGTTCTACGCGTCGTCGCCTGGAAGTGTGCCACCTTACCCACAGTCAGGTTTCACATTCCTAGATGGTGAGCCGCATACATTTCTCCTGTTAGAGGCTCTGCACTAGATTAATTTTTAGATGTGGTCAATTCGATTGTCCATAATTCCCCGGTCGACTGGGATTACGGGTAATTGCGTAGAAATTACATTGCATGCTGCCTGTCCGAATAATTTTTCTGTCCGTCCAGCGCGTATACAAACTACGTAGATGACCGATTGGTGGACTGTACGTCTTTGCTCCATCTGAATGCGAATTGAATCTCATGTACTGTTGAATGACCTTTCGCAGGGCAACAAAGATACTACGCAACAAATTACCCGCGTTTGCGGAGCTTGAAGGATGCCTACGATCCGAGAGGAACATTCGCGTTCCCTACATCAGTTCAGGAATGATTCCACCGCGCCTCCACGTAGTCTGCTCAAAAAATTACCTCCAACCGTAAAGATGCGTAAGATAATATAAACGTCACAGCCCCGTGCTGCATCCCTTTTAAACAATGACATTCGTCTTTGTGCGATGGTTTTGGTTTGTCACCTCCAAATCAGTGGGCTATTCGGGGATTAAAAGTGTTTCAATACGTCTGAAGCACAGTAGCACTGCCTGTATTATTCAATCGTGAACGGTAACTGAGCCACGATAGTTCAGCCGACGTAAGACGCCAAGGTACAAAACCGTCCGACATACTTATTACTTAGTAAGTACTATCGGTGAAAACCCGAGCAGATACAGACAGGTGTCAGAAACAGCCAGACGTCACTGATTTTCACCGCTCGAATCGGAGAACAAGTTCGAATAATATATTTGAGAAATTGTGAGTCAGAAATAATCTGTATGGCATATCAACGTTAAACTCATGGCAATTACTGCTCGTCGAGTGTGTTACTTCGGCATCATAAACATGTGAAGATTTGAAGGGAGTCTGAATGCCAAAAATTCAAAAAGGATGCAACGCGGGTGGTTTGTTCGAGACCTGATCCTGGTCAGAGCGGGATCGCCGTTAACGAGATGAAACTCGGCGTGTAATCGTACGGAGTCTATTGTAGAAAACCGAGGGGCAAACCCAATGCAAACCGGCAAAGTTTAAAATCTCTTGGTATATTTCATTACGGTTGTTACAATTCTACTCGGCCCTTCGAATCGTATTGAGTGAGTAGTCGATACAAAAGGAGAGAAAAACTGGGGCAATCGACCCTCAGGACAAGTTACATCTACCGACCAAGTTCACAGTAATCCCCTACTTTTCGCGAATCGCATCTCGGTAGAGCCGATGAAGTCCACATTCACCAAGCCTCCCCTCGATGGCTCTCTCAGTCTTTTGGACATCATTTTCAGTCACGGAGTCCATAGTTTCCATCACCCCTTATTCAAATATGTGGACGTTGACAATGGTATTCGAGCCATTGTCTGGAGCGAGGCAATCAAGGCTTTCAACATAGCCACTCAATATACGATGAAGAGTACTGGTACAAGCAACTTAGGATGTATTGACTCGACTTCTGCTTCTTCCCCTCCTCCTGTTGTTGGAATACTGGCCAATCTGGGTTTGTATTGCCTGTTTGTCACGGACGTACCTGCTGCTGATTGGGTCACTTCGCTAGATTCAATCACGTACTATACTCTGGTTATTGGAATTATGAACGCAGGATTTACACCATTTCCAATCTCACCAAGAAATTCAACGGAGAGCGTAGCTCATCTTCTAGAATCCACTGGCTGCGAAGCCGTTTTTGTCTCAGATGATCTACCTATCCGGAGATTAGCGGAGTCCTCATTTGCTTTACACCAAGAACGCAACCCGCGACGTTCACCTATTCACAGCTTTTATACCCCATCCTTCCAAGATCTATACTCCGCCGAATGCAGGAGTAATGATGAGAATTCCCGGGTTTCTGTGCGCAAGATAGCAGACCATAGCACGCCTTGCGTTATTATTCATTCTTCGGGAACGGTATCTTTCCCAAAGCCTATTGAAATTACATATCGCATGTTCTTTGAGCATGCTCTTCTGATAGGTACGTGTCAGAATACACTCTTTGCCCTTGCACTCCTAGCTTAAATTGACATCATTGATAGGCCTTGAAGGTGATATTTGTGGAGGCATTCTTTCTATACATGCAACCCCAATGTTCCGTCTGTATTATCCTCTCAATTTGCTCTGGAAAAAATTCTGACACAATAGGCTAAATAGACCTAATGGGGCTGCGATCAATATCCTACTCGGTGAGTTACCGAACGCCACTGGTCATTTTTTCGTCCTTACTCATGCCAAAATTTTTGGGAACGTAGGCCATCCTGGGAATCACGTTATCCGTATTTCGGCCAAGCAAGCCACCAATTTTTGCGTCGCCGGACGCTGTTCTCAACAGTTCCGTGGCAACATCGGCGTCCCGGATTTCATGCCCCCCAGCGTTTGTAGAGGTGAATATCGTGATAGAATTTTCACACAGACTCACATTGATGACATTTATGAAGAGCTGGGCGACCGATCAATCTGATGTCAAGAAGTTGAAACAATTTGACTGGATAGTAAGCGTCTCTAGAACTAATAAAACATTTTTATTCATCGCCTTTGTCATTTTCTAGATGTTTGGAGGCGGGCCTTTGCAATCATCAACAGGCGATATGATGGCGCAAGAAGGTGTTAATCTAATGCCAACCCTTGGCCTGTAAGTACACTTGAGCGTCCTTTCTTTGCATGATATGCTGACGTCGGTTGAACATTGACGCATTAATATCCAGCACCGAAGTCGGACCCATCACTTCGTATTTTCCTAGTAAGTTACAGTTGATGATTTATTATGTAAACTGAAAATTCATCGCCTTCCCGTTGAATCAGGGCGGAATCGAGCTGAAGAATGGAATTGGTTCACTGTCAGTTTTCCACCCTGAAGCATGTCTCTTCGCTCACCGGAGCTAACTGGACCGTAATAGTTCAGTCCTTTTTTAGACTTGAAATTCGTAAAAGAAGAAGGGCACGTGGACGACGTCTATCGGATGATTGTCAAGGTTTGATCTCTGGTTGACTGGATACATCTCGAGGCTCAGTGTCCGTATATTCAACAGAAAAATGCTTTCAAGACCCCAGCCGTGTTAAATACAAATATAGAGGGTGTACCAGCGTACGATACAAAGGATCTATACATCAAGCACCCCACTAATCCCGAGCTGTGGAAGATAATTGGACGATCAGGTATGCTACCAGGGTACTTGAGGGTACTTGGGTGTCATGCCACTAATGTGATCCCGACGTTAGATGACCTGATAATGCACAGCACTGGGGTAAGTCTGGGAAACTGGCCATTCACATTCTGATCTGAAATTGACAGCATCTTGTTTCTATCAGGAAAAGGTAACTCCCTTCATCGAAAACTTTCCGAAAGAATCCGCTCTTATCTTAATTGCTGCCCAGACAAACCCAAACCCAATTGGTCTGTCATCGCTATCTCGTCTTTCTGCGAATGCTAATCAGGATACCCGTTATCAGAGGCTGAATTGCAAAAGTCCCCGGAAATATCTCATGCGTTGATGTTTGGACGCGCCAAATTTCAGGCAGGAGTCTTGATATTCCCTGCCCCCGATCACGCACTTGATACTGAGGAGCTCGAAAACAAAGAGGCGTACATTGAGCGTATCTGGTACAGTTCCGCGCTAGCGCAGATCTTTTCTTCCTGGCCCCAGCAACCAATCTAATGTGTTATTTATCATCCAAACAGGCCAACCATAGTCAATGTCAATACCTCCTCCCCTCAACATTCGAGAATCTTCAAAGAGGTATGTACGTAAATTTATACCACCTTAATCTGCGTCACATGGCCACTATAGACGATAATTATTGCCTGCTCAAGTAAGTATTGCGAATACACAAGCAAGGGATTAGTGCGTCGGGCGGTCACACTCGACAAATACAAGGCAGAAATAGATGCTGTATATCGCACTCTTGAAGTCGGCCCTCAGAATCCCGCTGTCTTCAACGGTAGAACCCTAGGGCGCATGCCTGATTTCAAAGAGGTTCGGGATTTGGTTAAAGCATCCGTTTTTAGTGTCCTCGACCAATCAGTCCGCGACGAAGATGATATTTTTCAAGCTGGTGTAGACAGGTATGCCAAAATAACTCTGCGTTCAATATTTCATTAGCTAATGTTTCGTGTTTAACTAGCCTATGTGCACTCTCCATACGAAACTTAATTGTCCAGCGTCTCCGATCATCAGCAATGTTGAGCAAAGAATCGATACAGATGCTCCCCCGAGACATTCTATATGTTCTTTCCTCGATTTCCAAACTTTCCGCCTTCGTATACGGAGTTATTCATTTTGATACCGTGAAAGGAGAGAAATACCCAACAGCACGTAAAGAAACCAAGAACGAAGCTCCAGATAATCGAACAGTCGATGAGAAGTGGCAAATTATCATAGAATCAAAGGAGACTGTGGTAAAAATTGTAGAAGACGCCCCAGCAGCCTCAATCCCGCTGATAGTTCTGCATGGTACGTGAGCTTCCTTTTGGGGGAATATAAGTTCATCGGACGTTATGACAATCTGGTCGAATAGGGGCTTCTGGGACTCTCGAAACCTTCCCTGCTTTTCAGCGGTGTACCTCTTCAATATGGGCGATACAGATAACTGATGAAGCACCTGACGATTCAATTGAAGCCTTGGCTCTGTTCTATTATCACAAGATCAAGGTAGCTTCAATAGCTCGAATATTTATCATTATCAACTGACGAGAAGTGCTTCTAGGCCAGCCGGCCAAGCGGTCCTTATCGTTTGGCATCCTACAGTGGATCCTGTGTTATTCTAGTGGAAATCGTCATGATTTTCCAGCGCAATAACGATCAGGTCGTGCAATTCGACATGCTGGACCACTTCCCAACGTACTACTTCCCAGAACTCAATCCGGATCTGGTACAGCTTGACAACCCCGAATGGTTTGAAGCACATATCAAACACTCGCTTCAGGCCGTCATGGGTCTGATTTCCCGCACTGAAGGCGAGCTGAGTGCTACAGCGGCCTTGCGTAGCAAAGAATTAGAAGATGCGTTCAACGGGGGGTCTATACAACCAGCAACAAAGCAGCTTATCAAGAGAGTGTCACAGCTCATTCGCATGTCTCTTTCGTATCTAATGAGCGATAGATTCATGGAAGCTTCCGACCGCCGAGGCGATGGTACTCAAAGAAAACACTGGTCTCCGACATTGTTTCGGTCATTCGTTTCTAGCATTCGCCCCAGACTTGCCGTGTACGTTGCGAAAGAGGGAATTCGTGTTAAGACTCCAATGGCCCTAATGGATGAATTCGGGGATGATCTCGGAGCTAAAATTCTTTTCCCAGAGGCGCGTGTTTTACATTTTGAAGGGGGACATTTGGATTTCTTGGGAGGCAACGATCTGCTGAAGAGTATTCAGAATAACTTTTCTTAAACCGACGCTAAGATATATCAGACCTCATTTTGTATTTATGTTTCTTCAACTCCTGGATCGCCCAAGGATCGCTCTCGAGTACTTACTTACTTGCAGTCAACTTGCAGTCTATTTATGACTCCGTTGTCAGGATCATGGCTTGTTTACCGGCAGCCAAATAAGGTGCAATAGCGTGATTCTGCGGCGATAGCCGACAACCGCCCGCTCTTAATGTTCTCACTCATTAAATACGCTCTGGCTCTCCTTCTCCCCGCTTCCTACCTTTTCTATCGCCGTTTGCCCAACTTAGGATTCTTGAAAACTCGTGTACCTACCGCACCTCCACCAGCAGAGACTGAGCCGAACAAACCACTCAAGAGCATCATGCAGGCACCACGCGACGACCTTGCGCCTCCTAAAGATGATCCATATACCACTGAGGAATTGAGGCAATTCGACGGATCGGATCCATCGAAGCCAATTTACGTGGCAATTAAAGGCTTGTGTAAACCCTTGGCGCATGATGCAGCTTGTTGACTTGTCTTCCAACTCCCGCTTTAGGCACAATCTTCGACGTATCGAACAAGGCAGAGGTGTATGGTCCTGGAAAGTCGTACAGCATTTTTGCAGGGAAGGACGGATCCCGTGGTTTAGGAATGTCGAGTCTGAAGCCGGAGGATGCGGTCGCCGATTACACCACTCTCGACGCTAAAGATGCGAAGGTTCTCGACGACTGGCATGCATTCTTCTCGTGAGTGTTGTTGCGTCACCTTTCACCGTGATCCAGTAACTCACTTGCTTTCCTCTCCAGAAAGCGATACAATATCGTTGGAAAGGTCAGCGATGGGCCTGCCTCCGTGAATTGATGCCTCGCCTTATCTTTATACGCTATTTGGCTGCTGGTGGTGAATGTAATTAGAATGCAAGTCAACCCGCTCTAATCGTCCTATTTTGTCGTCATTTGAAAATATCGAGAAGTTTACTGCAATTCAGAGATTCGTCGCCTTTGAGCTCTATAACCAAATGCAAACAACGAAGGCCCAGAGTAACAACCCCACGGCCAATCTCTCGCTCCTTGTATGTCTCCCTACCGCAGCAGATATAGGCTGCGACGACGCCGCTGTGAGGCTTACACTCCCTCCATTGCTGGAAATCTGCTGCGGGGTGGAAACCCCAGATGTGGTATTGATGAGTGTTATGATGCTAATCTCTGTTGAGGTTTCCGAATGCAGTATCGTGGCAGTAGGAGCGAACGCCGACACAGACAATTCCGCACTCGTTCGGGAACCTGAAAAGGTGGCGAAGGTGACGATCACAGCGGTATTTCTGGTGCTTGATGCTGATAAAACTAAAATTCTAGGTCAACTAGAATCTTATGCTCGATGACCGCGAGATGCCCCGTACCCGGTTCGCACAACGCTCCAATAGTCCCATTCACCTTCACTATGTTCGCTTCCGAGCAAGTTTCTGCTACGCATTCGAAGAATGACTCGATGAATGAGAAATCCCCACATAAACACCCAACGTTCGTGCAATTGCTAGGCACTGCGGCGGCGCGCGCACAACTCATGCCGCATGCTGGTAGATCGACGTCGAACCCTGAAGTACCATCGTGCGCGCGCGCTTGTAAGCACAATAGTGTATATGCCAAGAAAATGCGGAAATAGCGGAGAGAGTAGCGTGGTGCCCGCACCGATGACATGGATCTTTCTGAACTGGTGGTCGTCCAAAAGAGAAGTATGTAATGATATTTTCTCAGATCCTTCCTTCAAGCCGTTATCTGACAAGCCGCAGGGAGTTGTCTACCACCGGATCTGTGGCATAGTGGGTGGGATGATGGCTGAGCCTGATGCACGCCCGTCGCCAGGAATACAACACCATGGTGGCATTCGACATCCACATTTGTACGACCCATCGTGGAGCATGCCCGAATTCTGCTGACTTAGTAATAGATACCTGTTCGTCGATCGTTTTTCGCTCTAGTGTTATTGCATGGGCTCAAGTCCGACATCAATTGCACTGATGCGCGGAGGATATGACGAGCCTGTTACATGTATTCAGACATACATCAATCACTACGTCACTTCCTTCAGCTACAGAGGCGCTACCAAGGTCCAGGCAACAATCAAGGCGGGCACTGCCCAGGTCCCAATATGCTGATCATGGACGCTATTTGCACTGCCAGAAGTGGATACCGTCGGCAGGGGTAATGTGGTGACCGTCTGCACAACCACTGTCGTACTGCTCGCGGATAAAGGGATGGTACCGGGGGTACTGCTCGTCAGACTTGTAGCGGATGTCACCGTCGTGACCCCGGTGGATTGTGTTGGCGTAAGAATGGAAGTGAGACTAGAAGGTGTGGAGGCACTTGAGGACGTCGTTTGTGTGGTGGAGGCGGAGCTAGCAGAGGAAAGTTTGGTACCCGTTTCGGTAGATGTTGTCAAGGATGACAAGCCGGTAGAGGTAGTTGAAGATGCACTCGATGTAGTGCTAGTAGCGATACTCGTAGTCGTAGTGCTCCCCGTCCCTGTTTTAGGTACTAAGAAATAATTATCGGTAAATTATCTTATGCACGGATGAACTAAAGAAGCTCACTGTCCAAGCACAACGCGTTCAAAGCCTGGCTCACTTTGGCCTTGTCTGAGGGCGTGCAGACACTGGTCGCGCATTGCTCTGTCGCCGGAGCGAATGTGCGGCTACTGCAAATGCACACCGTATCTGTTCTATTTACATCATATCAGTCTGGGAGCGCGTGGAGTCCAGGATGTCACTTGCAGCGCACATCCTATAGCTGTGGCCGCCGTTTGAGCGCAGGTGTCGGCGCATTGCGGAAGACCAGTTATGCCGGTGCCCGTTCCTTGTGCGACTGTGAGTCTGATCGGATTGAAAACACTGACTAAGAGCAAGGAGAGTGGCCCAGAGCGGAGGAATCGCATCGAGTGCATCGTGGTCCGGTTCAGAGGCTTCCCGTGGCATTCCGTAGTTGACGGATGGATCGACGAGGTGAGAAAAGTTGGAATGTATATATAGTCTTTGCGCTCGTTTGAATAATCTAATGAGGGGGATGGTCTGCATGACCGAAGTCACGCGGTGAAGCCACTGATATATAGAAGCATAGATGATCGCGAAGGAAAACTAGATGTTCGAGGTTGGTTCGAGGTAATGTGATCATATTAATTTCTCTGCGTATTCCGAGTCAAAGGATCTGGAATAAATCATCTTTATATGACACGGACGGGACTCACTCGCCTTAGATTAATAGCGACGCTAATGTAGCACTCGGTAAGTTAGTGATACGATTCTGAGCAGTTTTATAGATGCAGTGGTACAGCCGCGAAAGAAATGGTACTCAGACGGCAGAGTCACCCGTGCGCCGGACGGGTCGGCATGTGACTGAGATGCAGCGTCGACGCCAATGCTATGCACACAATTCTGCTGCGATCACAAGGCCTCGCTAGATTCATACAATTACATTTTCTACTTTTAAAGAGTTTGAGGCCCATTTGATGGTCAGAGACGCAACTCTACAATGCTATTACTTACTTACATGAGATAAATTGCACAGCGTCTAGTGTCGAGACTAAATGGAATGGGGGACGATTTCACGTCAGAGTATTCTGAATCCTCTCTCTAGCACTCTCTCTGAGAATGTCGTAAAATCTACTTGTACGTACTAAGTAACTTGTAAGATAGCTCAATCTTTCGTCATGCAACCACCACACCTGTACCCTCAAATAATAGCACTTACGTTCACGTGGTTGCATGTTTGCGGCACAAGAGAGGCGTTTCTCGTTTCAAAGGGTCTATTGGCCACAAATCCCCATCATCCCGTGCTTCTAGGAATCGAAGAACATGTTTTGCGGTAAGCAAACAAAAGAATGAATTGCCTATTACCTCAACCTAGAGAACTTGATGACAATGCCACCGGACTAATTAATACGAGATTTATGAACATGAAATTAAAATAGACTAAAATCCTGGAGGCTTGGTATGATATAAGAAGCGCCCATAGCGCGATCGTTGGGCAACATCAAGCGGAATACTACCCTACAGCAGCATGCGCGTTAAAAAACACATTACTCTCTGTGTTCACCTATTTACCCTAGATTTTCTCCGCTCGACATCAGCTACTGTCTATGGAAATGTGGGGGAACTATCAACCACCGTATTTGATTTCATTGTTATTGGAGGTATGATTCGGCGTATATTTCAATAGTTGGACGCGCTTACTAACACAAGTCCTCTCTACCATACTTGTAGGAGGGACAGCCGGTGCTGTAGTTGCCAATCGTTTGACTGAACGTCTCGATTTCGAAGTTCTGGTGCTCGAAGCGGGACCGACGTAGGTACATCTCGAATTACTGGTAACCTCAAAATCACATACTGGTGTATGTAGAAACGATGGGGTGCTGGATTCGATGGTTCCTGCATTTCCTGTAAAACTGTTCAACACAGCATATGATTGGAACTACACGGCTATCATCCCTGGGATGGCGGGAGTAGACACCCGAAGCTCAAATTATCCTCGAGGACACATTTTGGGAGGTTGCAGCTCGCACAGTCTGTCCAGTATATCCCTTGAGCTATCTTTAAGTCTAAGGAGTATATATTTAGATGCAATGTATTATACCAGAGGCTCGGCCGATGACTACAACGCCACTGTCACTGGTGACGCAGGCTGGTCTTGGGAATATATGCTGCCGTATATGCTTAAAGTGAGTGTTCGGACAGCCTGTATCTTTCGACCACTTTCAACATTAGCGAATTTATTACAGAATGAAAAATGGAGTCCCCCTGCGGATATGCACAATACCAGCAATGAATTTGACCCATCGGTACACGGCTTCAGTGGGATGGTGTTCACCAGTCTTCCTGGATTCCCACAGCCAAGCGATGATATGGTATTGGCCGTTTCAAAGCAACTTCCCAATGATTTTCCTTTTCTATTGGACATGAACTCAGGACGCCCGTTGGGACTAGGTGAGTGGATTATATTCATCAAATTATCTGTGTACTGATGGCATTTCTTTCTGACAAGGATGGTACCAAGGAACTATCGGAAACGGGACAAGAAGTAGCTCCGCGACTGCCTACCTCTCTGAGACGTTTACAGCACGGAAAAATTTACATATCGTGCTTAACACCAAGGTTACTCGAGTACACCCTACATCAGAGGTAGACATCCCCAGATTCAATACTGTAGAAATCTCCGGTAAATGATCTTTCCCTATTTTCAATTATCCGATGCTCATCCAAAAACCCTGTCATATAGGATCGTCCACCAGGTTGATTGCCACCAAAGAGTTGATTCTATCTGCAGGAGCTATCGGCACTCCTCAGATACTGATGAATTCCGGGGTGGGCGATCACCAAGAATTACAGTCACTAGGGATTCAAACCGTCGTAAACCTTCCGAGTGTTGGGAAAAATTTTACAGACCAACCATATGTCATAATTTCATTTTCAGTTAGCTCAAACAACACATTGGATAAGTAGGACCTTGAGTTTCCGCATTCTGCTGGATCTAGGCTAATTTACATGAATTTAGCCTTGCAAATAATGCCACTCTGCAGGCAGAAGCTCTGGCCCAATGGGAACTCACTCGAACGGGTCCATATGTCAACGGCGGCCCGAACCAGATATCGTGGTCTCGCCTTCCAATGGATTCTTCTATCTTGAAAGAATTTGGCGATCCGTCGGCGGGGCCCAATACACCTCATATAGAGCTCACACCGCAGGTGAGTGTATTGGTGTGTAGATGAGCCAACACATTTACACTTTGGAACACATTATAGACTGGACGTATATTTCTTCCCAACCTGCCGAACCGTCATTTTATTTCAACGGGAATTCAGATCGTTACACCGGCATCGCGTAGGTCTCACCCAGTTTCATTTTTACCTTGATTTTACTTACAAAAGCCCAGGTGGGACGGTTTCCCTCAATATGACTGATCCCTTGGGAGACCCTGTGATCAATCTTGGATTTTTCACGGCAGGATTTGATCTTCCTGCAATGCGGGAAGGTATCAGGCTGGCACAGAAACTATTTTCGGCGCCGATATGGAAGGGGTATATTATTGAACGATTCTCTCCACCTGAAAATACAACGACTGACGAAGGTTTGGACGCGTATATACGGAGTACTACATTTTCGTCTCTGCATGCTGTCGGAACGGCAGCTATGTCATCCGAAGATGCTGACTACGGGGTTGTTAACCCTGACCTCTTGGTAAAGAGCACGACTGGACTCCGGATCGTCGACGCATCTGTTCTGGTAAGATGTCATAGATGTTATCTGAACGATCGGCACATTGAATACTCTTAAAACAAATGCAGCCTTTCATAACTTGCGGACATACTCAGGCACCGGTTTACGCAATCGCCGAGAGGGCCTCCGACCTAATCAAAGAGGATTGGAAATAGTTTGGCTTATTTGCTAGTATTGAAGTGCTACGCTCTCATACAATGTACCTGAACCCGCTCCACTTATCACCTTTAGCACTGCGAGCTTCGTCTACACTCGCGTAGACTCCGTTTCGCTCCTGTGCATTATCATTTGGAATTCCTTGTATTACTTCGTCTCTCTCGCCACGATCCCGCCTTGCATTTTCTCTTCTTAGCATTACAGTGCATATCGCAGACGATGCGAGGCCTATGCCAATATATCCAAGGACGACGGCATGTCCCAGACGATAAAACGGGGTGTCCTGTGCCCGGTACTGTTCGCCTATGATGTTAGAAAATCCGAGCTCAGTGCTCAAAGTAATTTGACGTACAACGTTCGAAGTCACTGCTCCATTCAGGTTTCCAAAACCAATAACAATGGCTACTGTGACTGCGCGCTTGTAAGATCCCTCAAAGTTACAAGCAAACCATGTGGCAGAGTTGGCTCCGGGAAAATCAAAATAAGGAGTGAACGGTTAAACATGATGCTTACCAGCAACAGGATATATGGATCTAAGTACGGCGGATGTTATGAGAAGAAATCCGCGCTCACGGAGAGTACCATTAATGGAACTCACGCAGCAGCAAGATAAACAGCAAAATAAGAAAGCGCTGCCGATTTAGAAACAAGGAGGATGATATACCCAATTCCTCCTATTCCGAAGAAGAAGCTGGAAGTTTCGTGAGCATCAATGTTGCTGCATGAGCGGCGACCTGACCAGTTAATGTACCCTCTAGAATTGGTTCTGTCGCCTAATACCCCAACACCACATGTTATCAGGCAGGCCCAGACGTACACGGGTACGGAGAGAAGATTGGCGACCGTGGGTCCGAATCCTAGATATTAAATATATTAGACCTGCCAAAAAATTCAAGGGAGAGCGATGAAACCAAGCTACATATTTCAGAGTCAGGCATGTATAGCTTGATTATGATGAATACATACTTGATGAATGATGGAAGGTGTGAAAAGGGAGAACGCGTATAATGGACCGTCGCTGTTGAAAAGGAGATTAGTCAATAGGGATTTTAAAATTTCTCAGATTCAAGTATGCACTCACAACCCCATGAATATCCCCACTTCCGGGATGTCAGTGTCTAACTTCAAAGCTGGAAGAAATCAATAAACGTACAACCGACGTAGGTATGCCAGTCTGTTAGACTCTGCACAATGTATTTCATCGAGAAAGTTTCTCCCGAGGCGCTCTGTTTGCTATCATTTTGTAGCCGATTGATTACAAATATCCCTGTATCGAAGATCAGCGCTCCGTCACAATCTACGCGCCTTCATGTTGAATCATCAAGCATCGACTTACGCTCGGCTTCAGTCAGAAACTTGGCGGTAATCGGAAAATCTTGTATGACCCAGAATGACGATATCGCCACAATCACCGTTGCTAGGCCTTCCAAAATAAAGATCCATTGCCATCCTTCGAGATGGAAAGGGACAATGACGACTGTAGCATTTAGGACGAGTATACGGCCTACCTGCTTTCCCCCCCACTCCATTCATGTTTGAAATCGCTGCAGCTAAAAGGCCACCTGGACGTGGTATGCAATCGGTATAAAGACTGGGAGTTAATATGTTACCCAAATATGCTTACTGAAAGCGCCAGCGATTGTCGCCGCAGAGAAAAATATTGCGACACGAGTACCCATCTCGGAACGCTTAAACCAGCTATCAAAATGCAATATAAACGTCACTTCTTAGAAGGTTATCATTCGGTTCTATTCGGTGTGCATACCTGGACATATAGAATATCACGCCGGCATATAAACCTCCCTCAGTCAAGCCTAACAAGAAACGAACAGCTGAAAAAATTAAATTTTTGTCAAGTTTAATCAAATACATCAAAGGTTGCCTCGACCGGCGTACCGATGAGGCCTCCATAATTGGTAATGATGCCATGGCAAGTCTAGTGAAATTGGAAGTGATATTAGTACGTATAAATGGATGCAGTGCGCGTCATAATCCTACCATAATAACTCCCCAGGCAAGCATGATGGACGATAGATAGACGGATGGCCTCAGTCGCCGAAGAAAAACATTACTGAGAGGCTGTGATATCAGGTATGTAATATTTAAATCAAATTTGTTATAGCAGCCAAATTGACCACGTACCTCAATGAAGGCGTACGGGAAGAAAAAGACTGTTAGTCCGTTGAGGTATTGTCGGTCGCTAATATGAAGGTCGCCCTCCAAATTATACAGCTTATAGCACAAGGTCGGTCAAACGTCCTTCTGAAGTTGATAGTTGCACTGCTTACCTTCGCATTGCCTATGCTTCCTCTGTCCATAAAGCTCAGGAGATACAAAAGAGTCATCCATGGGACGATGAGGTAGTCAATCTTTCTCAGAAGCTTCTTCTCGTTCACAGTGAGCTTCGCATTGTTTCCAATACCATCGCTCTGCGTATCTTCAATCTCGGTAGTTGCTGCTTCATGTTTCTCGCTGTCGATACGTGACGCTTTAGAGATAGACCCCGTTTCTGTCATTCCTTCGTTTGCTGTGAATATGGGGTCTTTGGACGGACGAAAAATACTCAAGAAGCAATGACTCGATATATGATACTCACTTCTCTTCGACAAGTATAGGATACTCCGCTCGTGATGTAAACAGAGATGGGAGCCAAATGTATACCAAAATAAAAATGGTTCCATGATATAGGTTCTCGCCGGGTTGGGAAGAACATACACAGCTAGTTACACATGAAGAGTCAGTAGAGCGTACATAAGCTTATTCGAGATATGAACGCGTGGGATAATTTCGGCTCAGCTGACAGACATACGCAGTATGATATGCACAAAGGTGACAGATCCTGCGACCGCCAAAGCTTCAGGATCTTTCCTTTGGAATTCGACTGTAATGGTTGAAGCTTGAAGTCCCACTGTGTCTATGCATTCCACCTAAGAAAGCACCTTCCTGAGTCCGGTGACGTGGTTGGGAAGCCAGCCACTCAACTTTAACTGCGTGTCGATGATGTGTGTTTATGGGTCATCACCGGTATAGGACTGGTATAGGAGGACAGATAAGGTGTCGTCGTCGTAGCGCTGTGATCATGTCTACAAGGTCGTGAGTCTTGCACTCCAACGCAACGGTATAGTTACTGAATTGAACCTGAAAGGATATGAAAAACCGGGGTCGAGGGGGTCAACGAGAAAGGACTTTGTTGCATTCACTTCGGTCGAGAACTCCGTGTGAACAAAGCTTTGGCGCGACTTCTTGCATCTTTCTTGCGGTCTGTGCCCATCACTGGTGAGGGCGCGTCTTCATCAGGAAGAGGCACAGTTGAAATGACCGGCCCATTTAACAACTGCGCCATCAGCGGCGACCCCAGTGGTACCGGAGCAACGTCGGCCGTCGGTGGAACAGGTGGCAAATCATCGGGAGCAAGCGGGACAGGGATATCGACCACCACGCGTGTGTATGAGGGGGTAGGTGCACCCGGCGACAATAATGATACATACATGGACTGAGGAGAAAGATGGGCAAGCGTGTAAGGGCTTGGATACAGGCTCGGACTACCAGTGGTCGGTGAAGAAAGCGGCGAGAAAGTGTAGGCGGGACTTGTCACTGTCGATGTCAATAGATGGGAAGATCCGTACGATGTAGGAGGCGACGTTGGGGGAAGCGAGGCCGACGAGCCTTGAGTAGGGGATATTGGAAAGTCCTGTTGATGCCATGTTCCCGGAATCAGCGCGATAGGAAGTAACCATGTTGCTGTAAGTGTTACGCCATAACCTAAGCATCCATATTTTAGGGTGAGCAGCAGAATAGTATATGTAATAAGGACCGACCAATGTCGTAACTCTTGATTGTACTCCAGCTCCAAGAAATGAATGTCCCGATATACCCAAGAAAAGGCGCCAACCGTTGGAAAAGGAGAGCAGCCGGCATGACAGCGGGAGGTAGACTGCTTATCGGGAGATTGTTGAAAAACCATGTCAGAGCCGTCGTAATCATCGCCGCCCGTTTCGTAGCCTCCAATGTTTTATCGCTCAGTATAGCTAATACAGGCGGCGGGAGGTATCTATCAACATAATTATTCATATGAACCGAGAAAAGATGGTAAAATACACGCACAACCTGTATCCCCACCACATCGCTTGAACGGATAATTTCGTATTGGAAGGGACCCAAGCACGAGTCGACTGTACTCTGAGTGGCTGTCTAGGACTGTCGGTACTCGATTGACGGGGGTTAACAGTCTCACCGGACAGCCGTCGAGCAGGCATGACGGATCGCTGAGTTTCTAATGAAGGAGTGGCGTACAACAACGAGAGCGGCCATATTGTCGACCATGAGGTCCCAGGAATCGGCAGCTGTCCTTCTGTGGCAGGCACCTCTTGAACACCGACAGGAACAAATTCTGCGAGCTCGAGCAAATCATCGTTTGTTGGTATGAGTGGTGAATAGATCATCACGCTCGATGTATCCGAGAAGATCGTATCTTGATCAACTCTGTCGTCGGTGCGGTTCGGGAGATCAGCGTCCTCTGCAACGCCAGGAAAGGCATGCCGGGGAGGACTCAATCCCTCCAAAATGCTCCACATACTCGGCTTCCCTTTGAGCGTGGAACCGTTCATAACGGACGGACTGGACAAGAGACCTACGAGATTCGAGTCATTGATTGCAGGGGTATCCACAGGAGGAATATGACGGCCATCGCTGTCGCTAGTGGGTGACTTGGAATCCTTGAGAATGGGTAGTTTCTTATCCACATTAAATGATGGAAATGGTAGAGAATCTATGAGAGCCTCTATGCGTTTTGCGAGTGTTGTCCGTTCTGGAAGATCGATTGCATCCAGTGTGCTTTCCGACGTCGGAGTACTCCCAGACCCCTCGAGCTCTGCCACCATGCTCAACAGTTTCGCTTGGCCAGAGCCAAAGTCTGGTGTTTCATATGGCTCTGGTTGGCTGGATATTTCATTTCTTGGAGACTGTACTTCGTTTATTGTTACTCGGGGTGAAGCCGGTACTGATTTGTCGTTGGTTGGTCTGAATTTGCCGAAATCTTGGCCGAGTTTTCTCAATCTATCTGAAAGATTTGTTCTTTTTCTCGCAGGAGATAAGTTGAGAGCTCCTTGAGACGACCCAGGAGACGGAACAGCGTTCGAGGATCCAGGAAATTCAGCTGCAGCCTCACCCTCAGTCGTAGTCTGAACAGAAGCGAGAACAGCGCTGTTCTTCACAGTTATCGTGTGTGCTAGACGGTGATGAATATCTTGAGCTTGCCTTTCGGGTTCTGATGAGTTAGGCGGAACAGGGCTAGAAGCCATGGGCGACGAGCAAGGGGCGCATGTGGCGGCGGCAACCGTCAGGCAGGAGTCTGCCTGAAGAGCAACGATGTCCGAATTGCCGGGCACGCACGTGCCTCAGAGTCAGATTCGACGATAAGATAAGACGTTGATAGTAAGACGGATTAATTCTTTCCACTTCCATTTTGCTTCCATTCAATTTGCATTCAATTTCTCAATAATTTCTAGTAGTGATACACAAGCTCGCATACAACATAGAACGAATCCAAACGGGACCGAACCTTGATTGCACCACGCAACATAAAAGGACTGCATGTGGAGGAGTACTTATGGGTTAATTCTTGGTTACTAATTCCAGGCTGCTTTGATGAGGTCGGATGCCCTCTCCGCAACTGCATAAACTGGAGCCTGTGTATGTCCACATGTTATAAACGGCTAAAAATATATAGTACAATTTAGTGCCAGTTAATCGGGAGCGGAATGGATAGCGCCCACCAGAACAGACGCGTCAACAATCCGCAGCCCATTTGCGTTTTTGACCAAAAGATCAGGATTAACAACTCCGTACGTTGCATCTCTGGATGACATGGCCGCTGTGCCGATCGCATGCGCCGACGAAAATGAGTTACTTCGTATGAATGCGTCCAATTCCTCGTTGCTTGTGGTATTTGCAGGCGGGGAAACTTGCTCAATGACGATCCCTTTGAATACGGGTGCCATGAAAAAAGTCTGGCCGAGCTTAATAGCTTCCCGCATGGCAGGAAGATCAAATGCAGAGGTGAAAAACCCCAGATCTATCACAGGATTTCCTAACGGATCCGTAGTGTTGAGCGACACTGATCCACCTGTATACATGAAGAGTAAGACTAACGAGAGGGTCGAGGCGTAGATTTTTAGAACGTACGAGACGCAGGAGTGACGACAATAATTCCCATTCCGAAAAAATGACCTTCCATTGGTCCCGAAAATATTCCTCCTCCTCCAGTCTACGGAAGCGAGCAGGTAAAAACGGGACCAATACGTAAATATGCCAACAAGATCAGACGCACAGAGGGGGCAAGCTCAATATGCGGAGTATTTGGCCCAGCAGAAGGATCGGCGAGGTCCGCGAAGATGGAAGAATCGGACGGAATCCGGGCCCAAGCAATGTGGTTCGGGCCGCCATTGACATCTGGTCCAGTACGATTGAACTTCCACTGAGCGAGAGCCTCAGCTTGAAGAGTTGCATTATTTTGGAGGCTATATTTGTGCCCAATTAGGAGTGAATTGATGATTCAAGTCTTCAAACCTCACTTATCCAGTGTATCGTTTGTCCTAACAGAGAAGGATATAGAAGTAAAGGGCTGATCTGTGAGATTCTTCCCAACACTGGGAAGGTCAAGAAGAGTAGGAATACCAATCGACTGTAGTTCTCCATGATCACCGATTCCAGAATTCATCAATATGTGGGGTGTGTTGATAGGCCCCGCGGACATAATCAACTCTTTCGTAGCGGTTAATCTTATGGGTGAACCTGGTCATTTAAAAATAAAATAATAATCGCCTCGATACGAGGTGGAGCGTCAAGGGAAAACTCACCGGATATTTCCACGGAATGGAAAGTCAAGTTCTGTCCCTGGCTTGCATGTATCCGAACGACCTTCGTGTTCAGGACCAAATGTAAATTATTTCTGCTAGTAAATTTCTCGGAGAGGTAGGCAGTCGCGGAGCTGCTTCTTGTCCCGTTTCCAACGGTTCCCTGATACCAGCCTTTCATGAATATGTAAAAATATCACCGAGATGTTTTTTCATTGGGTTGAGGCATACCTAGACCCAGTGGTCTTCCAGCATTCATGTCCAATAGAAAAGGGAACTTGGTGGGGAGCTGATTTGGAACCGTCAGGAACATGGAGTCGCCAGGTGCAGGATTTCCCGGTAGGCTGGTATGTAGCATGCCATCAAACCCATGCACCGAAGGATCAAATTCTCCGGTAGTGTTGTGATTATCAGCAGGGGGACTCCATCGCTCGCTCTGTGGTAATCAAGAAACACTTGTCAGGTCGTTTATAGAGGCGTCATTCAGATATTCTGACTTTGAGCATATACGGTAAAATGTTTTCCCAAGACCACCCAGAGTCACCGGTCACGTCAGCGAAGCGGTTGTAGTCATCAGACGAGCCGCGAGTGTAGAACATAGCATCTAGGGAATCCCAGTTAGGCAGCTACTGCGAAGACAGAACATACACACTGTGTGAGCTGCACCCTCCAAGAATATGACCCCTAGGATAAGCAATACTCCTATTGTCCATTCCAATCCCAGGAGTGGTAGTATAGTTCCAGTCATACACCGTRTTRAATAARTCTGTCGCGAAGGCTGGAACCATTGAATCAAGAACTCCGTCGTTACTGAAAAGAAGAGACCGTGAGTTCTTGATCAGATCGTTTAAATAACTAAACATACGTTGGTCCTGCTTCGAGCACYAACAYGTTGAAGTCTGGTCGCTCTGTAAGAYGATTTGCTACCACTGCACCAGCTGTTCCTCCTAAGAAATGGATCAGCGTGAAAGTAATGAAAGAGAAGGTRTTTGTCACGATATGCCAACCTCCGATAATGATGAAATCGAACACTGTCGTAGACAAATCACCTACATCTCCGTAGATAGTAGCTGCGGTAAAGGGGAGAAAGGATAGCGGTACCAGACACCACTTGAAGAAATGATACATCCTTTGAAGGGTTAGATATAAGTTCGTTTTGCAGGCGCTTCTTATATATATATTCTGGCATTGCGGCTGAGACGGACTGTCGCATCAAATCAGCTATATAAGCTACCGCAGTGCTGCTGAGGACTTTCTAATATTAGGGTTCAAGAGTGCCCATGACAAGAGAACAGGCAGTAATGTGGCTTTCGACGGCGACACAGAGAAAGTCAAAGGAGGGCCGGGAAGTTATAAATAACATGGTCGCATATGCAGCACACTCGCTTTTATATATTCTGAGAAGTACAACTCACTGCGGCAAGAAACTTTACATAGATGAGAAGGGCGTACACCTGTGGAATAAGTGTACCGATTCAGGGATTCAACTGGCAATATCGATGAAGAAGGGATCTTGACAGTTAAACGAACCACGGCATTGGAGCTACGCCGTACGATCATCTATAAATTGTAATCGTCTCTGCAACTGCCAGCGGTGCACCGGGGCCGGAGCT
>KN817543.1:379656-427863 GCA_000827495.1 Hypholoma sublateritium FD-334 SS-4
ACCGATGCTCACGAAAGTGCCATAGCCAGTGAGGACCACACGGGACTGAGCCGTGCATGATGGGCGGGATATATCACGCCGGCAGCAATGGGCAGCGTGATGAGGTTGTAAACTGTAGCCCAGCCCTATAATCATACTGCCGTGAACATCAAGGAAAATAAATGATAAACCAGTGGCATACAAAGTTGAACTTGATTCGTTTGAATACCTTCCGCGACAAATCGGTAAGTATCAGCAGACTGTGTAGATTGGACGACAGCAGGACAAATTTTGCGCTGGAGAGCGCGATATCACTCCCCGACCCCATAGCAATGCCTACGTCGGCAGCGGTTAAAGCCTATAGTATTTTGATTAGCGCATGCGTTGTTATACCAGGATATGGACGCACCGGCGCATCGTTGATACCGTCTCCAACCATAGCAACAATTTTCCTCTCAAGTTTGGCATCGTTTTTTTGGCCATTCGTCTTTCCCTGACCACTTCGCTTGTCCAGCCGGGGTAAAGTCTGAAGCCACTGTATCTTCTCGGCCTGATAATGCACCCGGGCCGTCAGCGACATTTGTCGATTCTAAATGAAATTGATTGCTACCTTTTGGTGCGGGAGTACTCCAGCGATAACATTCTCGGCCAGGATCCCGACGGACTTGGCCACCGCCCTCGCAGTAACCGCGTTGTCTCCAGATATCATCCACGTCTCGATGCCCTGCGCATGCAAGTGAGCGACGACGGCCGGCGCCTCCGGCCGAATCGGATCAGCGATGGCGAACATCGCCACCACTTCGAAAGAGGCGCAGGGCGTGATGGAGTCTGCATCCGCGTTTTGAATGCTGAGTCCGAGGAGCACAACGCTCTTGCCCTCCAGCCGCATTTGATGGAGAGCTGCGGAGTCCCCGGCCCCAGGAACCGCGCCGTGCTCACTCAGCCACGTCTCGTTTCCTAGAATAGCGCTGACATCCAGTGCGCGGCYCCCGTGTGCGACACGGAAGGCWCCCTTCATACCGCAGCCCGGGTGTTCTTTGGTATCGGCACTAGCCACAGCGAGGATATTCTGGTCATGGAAGCGCTGTCGTAGGGCGACACAGAGGGGGTGAGAGCTCGCAGACGCCAGCTGGAGGACAATACCYGCAATCTTCAAGYTCCACTTTTCTGGATCCTCGTCGGCGGCCACAGAGGGAGTGTGGAYGATCTCGTCCGTTACCTTGGGCTCGCTGCCTTCAGTGAGCGTTCCTGTCTTGTCRAAAACAATAACATCGATCTGCGAGGCTTCCTGAAATGCTTCACCGCCTCCGCGCGCAAGGATGCCGTATTTCGCCGCCAGGCCGGAGCCAACAAGCAGAGCGGTAGGCGCGGCGAGGCCGATCCCGCACGGGCATGCAATAACAAAAACGGAAATAGCGAATTCGAGCGACCAGATTGCTATGCGAAATTCAGTGCGTGGCATTTTCGTAATGAATTAAATGCGACATACGCCATCCACCGACACTATTTGCGAGGTTGTCTGCTGCGAGCGCCCCACTGAGCCCGAGACTGAGCCACACGGCCCACGTTATAATCGCCAGTCCAGTGACGATGGGGACAAAGTACGACGTCACAACGTCCACAATGCGTTCTATGGGTGCACGCTTTGTCTGGCCCTGGCGCACGGCGTTGATTATCTGCTCAAGCCTGTAGGTGCAAGTTCTACTGTGAGAAGATTCGGGAGTCGCAAACAAGTCAATGCGTACATAGTCTCCCCGTCGATCGCTTCCACGCGCATGTCGACCACCCGCAGCTTGTTGATCGTTCCCACAAAAATTTGGTCGCCCGCGCGCTTTGCGACATTCTTACTTTCACCGGTCAGGGAGCTCTCATCGAAGTAGGTAGTCTCAACCTCAGAGGTAACGATGGCCCCGTCCGCGGGAGGGCTCGCACCTGGCGGTATGCGGACGATGTCGCCGACTTCGAGAAGGTCTGTAGATATCATTTCCACCCCAGGCGCAAAAGGTGGCGCAACATGAGCCCCGAGCTTTTCGTCGGAACCGTCGAGTGACGCTGACGAAGACAGAGAGCCGGTGTATACAAGAAGAGCTTCTGGGCTCCTCAGTTTTCCAAGGAGAGTAATCGCATTGGACGCCTGGTGCTTGCTGAACGCTTCAATAAAACGCCCTGGATAACACTATCAGGGTGAAAAGATACAACAGAGACCGACTACACTCACCGATTAGCAGGAACATCGTCAGGAATGCAACAGAGTCAAAATACGTCATGGACCCAGTTGCCGGATTTGCTTCAGMRGGGCTCCGACTCGATGAGATAGCAAGCTCAGCGATAGATGAAAAATAGGCCACAGAGACCCCCAGAGAAATCTAACAAAATTCAGTGGGGCTATCTAGATTTAGAAAACATGATTTAACGTACAAGCAAATTCATACTGCCAAAACGTAGAAAACGCGTCGCTATTGAGGCCCGACTTCCGGGCCTCCACATGAACCACAACTCCTGGAGCGATCTACGGTGGAATTCCTAGAGAATAGTCAGAATCGTATCGAGAAGGGAGGCTCTGAAATTATGCTCACCGAAGCAGAAAAAAACATAATAGGTGTGGCGAGGATGAATAGAGCCCATTCTCCCCTACTCACTTGACCGGCCCACACCGCTTGATCRAAAAATCGTCGGCCTGGGTTTTCTTCCTTGACGAGCGACATGTACACGATGCCTATTATAAAAATGGGAATRGCGAATACTACTGCCGTTACTAGCCGAAGGAGTAACTTCATCTGCTCCTTGCGATACATTTGGCGTGCGATATCATCTGATGAAGGAGGACGGAAAACTGCGACAGCGAGTGGAGGGGATGCAGAAGTAGATATAACGGACAATATCGTTCGAATCGTGAATTCAGGAGCTGAAGGGGAGTAATTGATRCGGAGCACGTTGCTGGGGTCGTTTGAATGTGGTTCTAATACCGTCAGGCGGGATTCAAACTGTGCGAGGATCGTTGTAATATTCCTCGGGCTGCGTCCTCTTAGTTAGAATTCCATTTATCCAGAATATACGCAAAGGGCCTACATAGATCGCATCCCCTTGAATTCCAGCGCCACTGTCCGCGTTCTGTCTATCTCTCCCAATTTGTCTCCACTTTTGATGGGCGTGACTGAGACCACCTGGCATTCGTACCCAATATCTTCGATAAGCGTCACTACTGAGTCCACAAGGCCGTTTCTGGCGATAACCACCGACGCTGACTTTCCAAGCTGGTTGACGGAGATTTCAGAGACGCCCTCGATCTCCGAGACGGCTTCAGTAATTGCGCGCACGCATGCTACACACGTCATCCCACCGACGGCGAGCTGTACTGCGCTAGGTATTTCCGAGCGTGCCTCGATGATCTGGCCCATGTTGTCCTTTTCCATGGCCGTTTGGAGCAAGCGCCCGGCGGCTAGGTGTCGACTGCAAAGTAGGAATGTGATGGGGAATTGGGTCGGAGTCGACGCTAAAATGACTCATGGGCTATTTGCATTATTTATACGGTATCAGGGACCTATTATTGTGCCCCTATCTGGCAGATGAATTTTCAGCGTTGTGGGGGAAGATTGTCCGATTGGGCAGCCGAATTACCTTCCAGTTGACCTTGAGTCTGATACCCTTCCGTCATGGGAGAGTCATAGTATTTTTGATAGACCAGCCGCAGCGTGTGATAGGGCCTCACGCCGAGTGAGCTGGCAATACCTACATGTCAAAGTAACTAGTCGACGACATCCTGAAGATTAATTAACTCAGCGCTATTAAACAGTTACAGGGCAATGAAAAGTACCTGCAGTCCTGGCGTTCGGCCGCTCTWATCAAAAGGGGAGAAACGGACTGTCTGGTGAGTTGCCTGGGAACTATCAATAAAAAGCTTCGACGCGCAGCTCGAGTGGTGTACACCGTGTCATGGAACCCAACTCCGAGTACCGGATCTATGATGACCGTCGGCCATATTAACATTGATGTAGGAATTTCATTTTTCGCACTGGCGCAATAATGGGTTAGAATGTCGCGCTGGCTTTGAAATACGTAGAAAGAGCCAACTTTCGGTAAGGCACTCTAGAAATTGTTTGTGAAGAAAAGTACAGGAGATGTCATTGAAGAAAGCTTTTGAGACGAACTTTAGATCTTAGTTTGCGAAATCCGGAGCAAAGTTCGAAAGCTACACGGTTGACTCGGAGACATTGATGGGAAGCGCATTTGTCCTTTGTGCTGACCTCCAAGAATGCTCCTGCGGACGTAAAGATAGCCCACAGTAAACGTAAATTGAAATGTACACCAGTACATCAAGCACGAGTTCCTCGGCAAATGAGACATACGTTGGCCATGCACCACGCTTCGAGCACCAACATAGGGTTTTGCGTCTGACCAAAACGACAACCACCATCCTGCGAAACAATCATAAAAGACTGACATCCTGCGACCGCTGCGTATGCCCCTGCTGCTCCCCAGAAGTATTTCCAAGATTTCAGTCCTGGCGTGAATTTGGTAGGTCGAGATAGGGAGGCACGGTGACGTGGCGTCAGTAATGGCGGGAAGTGACAGCACAAATACCCAGCGCTCAGCCCCATAGACACGGTCGAGTGCACCAGAATCAGAACAATAGGGAAATCTGATGGAAAATGGCAGACTCCTGTGACACGAACATATCGAGCGGAGGATAGATGGTGCGAGGGTTGTGAGATTTGATCTTCGAATTTTCACGGAAATTGTCGAAACTGATGGGCACGAGTTCGAGTTTTCAAGGTATCACTTATGGCAAAGGACCGCCAGCTTCGGAGGAACAGAGGGCAGTGACTACGCGCTGGTTAACGACTCGGAGGAAGGAGCCGGAGGGCTCAGAGAATCATGGTTCCGGACCTCGCCGAATCAGAGTCGGCAACGTGCGGGTCGGCTGCCCAATGCGCGACGGCATCGACCTGCATCGACTGAAATGTGCCTGCTTGCCCATGTACCGCGGAGTGGTACTCCTGAGGTACAACCCACGATGCACATAAGTTTGCTCAATCTATTAAGACAAGCTATGAACTTGTATCAAACTTTTACGGAGGTTTCACGGTAAGCATGCTGGTGGCACTCGGACAAAGGTCCGTTCATGGCCCATCCCCATCCCAAATTGAGAACGCCTCGCATCTGCCACGTACGTTTCTAATTTCTTCGGGATCTCCTAGTTCAGGCTCTTCTGTGCTCGAGGAGCAGGCCTGGGGCATTGGCTGTGTTTGGAATAGATTTGGTGGGACAATCCTATAGAACTTAGAAGACGAAACGACAGATAAGAGTACTTGAACCCAAATCAACCGTTACGAGATAAATTTGCGATTGACCAGCATGAGCGCCTCGAGTTGGAGAGACGTGCAGTTGGTATGACTGCATAGGGCAATAACTGTCTCAGCTCTCTCATTTTGAGATTGGACATGATTATTGTCGACGTGCACTCGCTATTCACATGATTTGTACAAGATTTGTAGTCGCTTCTCGAGAGTCACTGCCATAACCTACAATCCTTTCATCTTGCATCAATATCTTGGTCCAAATATACCCTCTTCCATGGCTTTAATCTCTGTTGGAGGGGGGATAAAACAACGTCAGTTCTTATCAGGGAGTGGTAGAATTGTTACTCACGAAGTGCAATATGTTTTGAATGGAATCGACACAACGCAAGGTTGCCTGACAAGAAGCAAAAAAAGGACATAAGCAACGTGTGAAAGCGCGTACAGATAAACGCTCTGCATACCGAACATGTACCACAGTCCGTGTACACCAGTATCACGCCAGGCCGCGTTTATTTCTCCTTCTTCGTCGAGGCCGCCTATTGGCTTTAACTTCTTCGTGACGTCATCGCCACACAAGCGGCGGAATTGCTCGACGGGATTACCTAGCCTGTCGAGCAATATGATATCAGCGTTTTTAATAAGTAATAAGTGCATATATTGGCTGATTATTGCTGACCCAGTGGCGAAGAGTACCACATCGGCATCGAGCGTTGTGCCGTTCTTGAATTTGAGGCCCGTCTCTGTGAAGCTTTCGATCTCGCTGTCGCTCTTCAGCTTAATCTTCCCTTCTGCGATGAGCCCGCTTCCTCCCGTATCTGTGCACATTTTGGTTAAAAAATGATAACGTCGACGTAAAACAACAGCACACCGAGGTAATAGCCACCTGCTCTACTCCACGCCAGTAGACCAAATCCGGATCCCCTGACGCCCAAGTTGGTCCGGAACCCTACTTTGTGCAGAGATTCTATAAGATCCCTGGTGGTGACATGATCATCAGAGGGCTGCGAATGGTAGATAAACGAGGGAAAACAATGCGTACTTATCCATTTCAGCGACAATGTCGACGCGTCTCTTGGTCAACGGGACGGACATATAGTRCGGGAAGGAGGCATTGAATCTGTCAACATCTTCCACAGGAGGTGCGCCCTCGGCGTATGCGTCTGAAGAGTTTGACAATGAGACACACTCCATTAACTGGCTTCGATATTGCACGTACCTTTGAAGAGCACGTCCCAGCCATTCTTGGTAGACATAATATAGGTCGATCCTCTTTGGAACATCGTGACATCTAGAAAGCACTATCAGTAAGGTGGTCATCCAATTATTGACTCGCTGAGCTACGAACCAACGCCATTTTGATAGTAGTCAACAGCGATATCGTGAGCTTTTCGCAAAAGCAGATTAGCCACGATAAACCATTGAAGAGCCGTGATCGCTAACCTGAAGTACAGGCCCCGATAACGACAACCTTCTTGCCAGCATGGTCGGCAGCGCGTTTGTGTTCAGTAGAATGGAGAACTTCCCCCTTGTATATGTCCTATTCGAGCATACCAAAATATTGGCTGTAAGTGAAGTTGCAGATTATAGCAGTCAAATTACTCACCCGACCAGGGATGTCAGGAATATTCGGCACTCCGCTGCCTATTCCGGTGCAAAATACGACGTGGTTGACGGTGAGTTGCCTTTGCGAGCCATCTCCCCGCGTCACAGAAACATGCCACTTATTGGCCGCCTTATCCTGCTCAACCTTCTTGACGGTCGACGACGTCCATACGTTTAGTTCTAGAGAGTCGGCGTAGAATTCGAGCCAATTCGCGAGCTGGCCAAAGACACCTTTAATCTTCGTATGTCTCTCTGGGATTTGAGAAGTCTCTTTACCTTCATCGCAGGGGTATAAACCGGCCACGTTAGTGGAAATCTTGTGGAAAAGTCAATGAGCCATTCAYAGATATACATGTTCCTCAAAACTCACGGAATGTATGGCATGTGGTCATACCCTGCATGGATTAACAGTGCGTCAGTCAATCAGACCGGTCATACATGGCGTGTGSACCCACAGACAGGATCGTGCAGACACAGCGCCTCGTATCTGTTCCTCCAWTYGTCGCCAATCCGCRYATTGCGCTCGACGGCCAGCGTTGGAACGTCAAGGTACTTCAAGCGCGCCGCGATGTCGAGCCCGCTCTGCCCCGCGCCGATGATGAGCACCGCCGGGTCGCCGTCCAGGAACTCGACCTCGCGCTGGCGCTGCGCAGCCCACTTCCCATGGTTCGGCTCCTGGTTTCGCAGCGGACCCACCTTCTCCGGGAACGCCGTCAGGCTCTCGAGGTTCGTGAACACGACGTGCGCCTTCCACGCGCCGCCCGCGGTCGGGACGAGGCGCGCGATGCCCGTCGCCGCACCCGTCVCGGTCGCGAAGTCGAACATGAGACTGATCCACGCGAGGTCGGGGAACGGCTGCTGCAGCTGCACGTACGCCTCGCGCAGGCGGAGGTCGTGCAGCTGCGCCGGCGCGAGGCGGTCGGCGAGGACGGCATGTATCTTCTCCRTGCCGTGGAAGGTGTGGAATTCCCATGTCAGCGCCAGCATGTCGCGCCAGAAGCCGTCGGGGAGGATGAGTGCRCTGAGAGCGGTGGCATCGCCGCTGCTCGCAGCGGCGGAGAAAGACGAGAACCATTCTGCTGCGACGAGTTTYACATCAAGATCAGGTGCCAGGGACGCGCCGAGGTGGTCCAATGTGGGGAGCGGATAATCAGGAAAGTCGATCATTTGATCAAACTGCGGGGTAATAGGGGTAAATGGGCAGCAAAAAGAGGACAGAGTGCCAATATCCCATCGTGGGGGAACATGTTTCTTATACGATATTTGAGAACCGGCATCGCTTAACTCACCTTCCCGTCGCCACATCCCATTATGAAAGTTAAGAATGAACGTAATAAACCAGGCTATCATGAGCGAATCGTGAAGCTGGTCACATGGGTATTATTAGTACATGGAGGAGTCGGAAGGACCTCTACTATTAATTAATTAAATACTAACACTGGCCTTGGTATGAAGAAAGGTTCTTCTATCTTAGCCACTACGAAAGCTTGCATATCGGCCCAGCTCAATGGAGCTCAAGATTAAAGAACCAACGAAGGAATATAGTCATCGAACTCACATCCAATTACACGGAACAAATTTACATCGCTCCCAGGAACATTCGCGGAAAAGATCGCACATCCCATGAAGCAGCCCAATCGTGGAAACGTTATTTTCATTTTTCATTGCAGGTAGACTGTAGTCTTTGAGAAAAGGTGCACGGAACAGTATAGATCGTGGATGATGATGGGGGGTGATTGTAGGTGGGGTGTTATACAGTGGATACGACAGTGTTGTCAAACTCACCGAGGGCTATGCCCCCGGTAGCGCTGGTGTATATAGCAGAAAGAGAAACAACAGGGTGAAAGGACCGAGAACCAGAAGATGGATATACAAAAAGCGAATAAGATGAACAGTCCTCTTTAAGGTGCACTTTATGCAACTCCGAACAGCCGTAGAAGAATAAGATACAGCTGGACGACGTACACTTGGAGGAAGGGCGATAGCGCARTGGAAGACAGGAGCCCCAGTTGCGATGACGCAGTCAAGGTAGAGACTAGTACGAATTTGTTGGCAGTATCTCTAGGCACGGCACCAGGGGACGGCGTCGGCAGATCTGCGGAAACATCGTCAGAGGCAGAAGACGAGCGCGCGGATGATGTAACCGATAAGGACGAGTCAACGTGGATGTCAATCGACGGATCAGCGAGATAAGAGTGGGAAACGTGGATGGGGGTGGCAGTTGGTGACGAGCAAGGCGGATGATTTTGATCAGTGGGATGATTTTGCGCAATCTGTTCTGTTCCATCGCCGCCATCTAGTCATGACACTTCACCCCAGGACGACTCAGAAACCGACGACGACGACGTGGGGGACCGCGGACGGGCCACAGGGGGCACGTTCTCGTCGTCGCTGTCGGTCGAATCACCGTCCTTGGAGGACTCCTCGTCCACCTCCTTGCTCTCCGCCTTGGTGTCGTCCTTCGGCTCCGTAGCATCGTCATCCTTGTCCTTGCCCTTCTTTTTCTGTTCCTCCTCCTTGTCTTTGAGCTGCTGGCGCATCTTCTCCAGCTCGTCCTCCTTCTCCTTCTCGGCGAGGAGTGCCTTGACGCGCTCGAGCTCTTGGTCCTTCTTGTCCTGCGCCTTCTTGGCCTTGTCCTTCTCCTGTGCCTCCTTCTTGCGTTTCTCGCGCTGGGACAGACGATTAGCCCCGCGCCCACGGAGTGACACACGGAAAGCAGGAACGACACATACCTGCGCCTTTTCGCGGATCTCGCGGGCCTCCTTCTCGCGCTTCAGCCGCTCGCGCATGTCGCGCTCGCCCTGCACCCACGCCTCGACGCCGTTCGCCGCGGCTTCAGGCTGCGACTTGTGCTTCAGGAGGTCTACCAGCCATGCACATCAGCACCGCACCGATGACAGATAGCCAGCAACAGAAAAACACGCACATCCTTGGAGTCCCGCCACGCTGAACTCGTCGTCGGGGAGGCCGTCTGCGAACTTCTTCGCAAGTGCCGCAAGCGTGCGCTTGTCCAGCAGCTTGACCTTCGTCAGGGATGGGTCCGGTGGCGGGGGCAGGTACGCCGTGTTCGTCGCACCGAATTGGTCCTTATCGAGCGCGGCCGCCGCCGGAGTGGGCGCGGGTGGTCCGGAAAGAGTGGGCGGCGGGGGCGACGCAGCGCCGTTGGACGAAGCGAGCGTCGGCGACGTCGCGCCAGAGAGGAGAGAGGTGGCGGACGATGCGAAGCTCGTCGAGAGCGACCACAGCGACGGCGGGGTCAGGATGGCACCGGGCGTCTCAGCGCGAGGCCGGGCCTCGGCCGCCGGGGCCGGCACGAAGGTGCGCACCTTGCCGTCGCGGTCCTGGACTTGCAGGTTCGCGTCGATGTCGAGCGACTCGAGCTCGGCGTCGGACACGGGCGGCTCGTCCTCCTCCTCGCACGGGAAGAAGTTGCGGAAGAGCGCCTCCGCCTGCCACTTGCTCGCGTTCTTGAACTCGACCCAGACGTCCATGCGGCCCGGGYGTGACAGCGCGGGATCGAGCCGCTCGAGGTGGTTCGTCGTCCTATCAGCGCAGTAAGCTTTTAGGCTGTGGKGTRGCAATATGGCAAAAGYACTCACGCAAATAATAGCCGGCCTTCCGACGCGGCGACGCCGTCGAGCGCATTCAGCAGCCCRCTCAAGCTGAGGGTGTTCATATCCGACAGSCCGTCGCTGCGCCCGTAGCGTCTCCGCCTGCTGGGCCCGAGGCCACCGAAGGACGGGAATGCGGTCGAGTCCATGCCGCCGCCTGAGTTTTGATTGTCGCCGGCCCCGCCTGCGTCGTGGTCAAGTGAGTCATCATCCCGGTTCGTGCTCCTCACAAACGCCGCATCAAGATCCTCCAGCAGCAGCACGCAGCGGGCGGGCACCCGGCCCATGAGCGCAGTTAAAGTGTTATCGGAGATCCAAGACGCAGAGAGGGAAACAACATAAATGTCCAGCTGCAGCTGGCCTGCAAGCGCGTGGATGAGGGACGATTTGCCGGAGCCAGGGACACCGTGCAAAAGGTAGCCACGCCGGAAGGGGATACCGCGGTCTGCGTACCACTTCGGAGCAAGGTTAGTTCATGGTCATGGGCACGGGGGGCATAGCTTACTTTCTCGCTTTTCAGGAAGTCTCTTGCATCATCCAAGAGCATCTCCTTCACACCAGGGTTTAGCACAATACTTTGCATGGGGCGCTTATGCCTCGAGTCGGTCCATCGCCACGAGCCGTGGGCGTCTGCGAAATAGATCTGGATCCGGTGTACGGCCTCTGCCTCGTACTCTTTCTTTGCCTGTAGGACGAGCTGCTTTAGGATGGCGTTCGAGCGGGCGACTACACTGTGGGAGAATGAGGAATTTAAGCTTGCTTTCTTCCAAGGCAATCGATAGCCGGCAGATATGAAAGCTGGCACGAACCTTATCGACAGCATCTCGGATAATGTGTCTTGCTTCCTGCCCCGGCGAACGCGGAGCCAGTGCCCACGATAGAAAATGGTGTGCGTGGTATCGTAGGTCGGCTGGAAGACGACGCGCGTCTTGGGTCGGCCCTCGCTGTCTGGGTCATGCAACGAACCGCTAGACTCGGCGACTTCCCACTGGTCCCAGTCGGCGTCTTCTGCTGAGTAATGGGACGAAGAGGAGCCCCCGGGACCCGCACTTCTCGTTGTTGTTTCAAACTCGCGCGAACGTTGCCACTCAGGTCGGCGGGACAGCCATAGCATCAGCCAGTCGTACGGGAAGTCCTCTTCGCTGAAATGGGCTGTGAGGAAGAATGCTGCAGATTGGAGGCTCGTCAGCTCATGGGACAGACAACAGTATGATAATGGCTGGCATGAGCGCCAAATCCGAGTACGCGGCAAGTATGACTCATACGGTCCTTCGACGGGAATGCAACAGACGAAGGCAGGGAGGGATAAGGCTCACAGTTCACGAAATGATTCCTAGTGGCAAGTGACATCAGCGCGGATACGAACGACGCTCAGGAGAAATCGCTACCAAGCAGAACTGGACACTCGTCGCGCAGTCTCGACTGTGCCACCGAGTACGACGAGCTTCATGCCGTCTACGACGGACGAGCCGCCAGCGCCGCCGACCAAGGGCTGGATGAGGGATTTGAGGACATCCATACCGGGGATGGATATTGGCGTGGTGGTGGTTACGGTGCAAGGGAAGACGGCAGCTTGCTTGTATTTACACTGTGAGAAGATACGCAGCAGATATGGGGAAATGAACAGCTATGCTGTGTGACTAGTTAGCGGGACCGAGGGGCGAGGGCGCGGACGAGGTACAAAGACGGGCTGTGGACGCAGGCTGTCCTGTTCTTAAGCACAGTTGGGTGCGATTTGGTGCGAGTCAGGCCTCGTCACCCTCCTTCCCACAACATCCCCGCATATCCTGCAAGTGCCTCGAGGCGAGCGATACAGACCCCGTGCACGGCCCGTCCAGGTGGCGCACGCCACCGGCCACCGGTCACCACGCCTCGACGTAGCGCCGAATTGAAAGGCGAATTCTGTTGGGCGTCAATCCAGCTCGTATTTACAGCGGCTAAAAGATAGCTCACTCGATGACAAACCGTCCGCAGACGTATCCAGCTGCGCAGGATCCACCCGCCAAGACATCTGACTGCAGTCACCAAGCAGTCACCAGGCAGTCACCGGGGAAAGAACGCTCTATTCTAGATAAATGAACTCATCTGCATTCTGCATAGTTACATCTTCCGAGAGCTGTGAACACAGGTTTGACCTTTGGCGAAACTATAATTACCAGCCGAGCATTGACAGGGGCTTTGGAGGCTGAGGCGTTCGTCACGATAACCCAGACGTACCGTATTTCTGCGTGCAGATCTTCACGGCATTACTGCAAGCTTTCAAGCTTCAGGGATGTCATCTTCGTTGTCGGAACGACGGAAATGATACAATCGAGTGGTGGCGGTGGTCGGGAGAAAACGTGTAAGTAGAATGTCATTTCGCGCGCCACGAGGTGTGATCTTATCTAATCTAACGACTTCGGCGGATAATGCGGCGAGAGAGTGGGACGACCGCTACTTACCATTTATCGTCAAGTTGTTGCCAATAAATAAAACAAGAAGAAAACCAAAGTTTGCCGCAAGTTTACAGCGCAGTAAAGCATCAAAATGCGGTCGGAATATTCTTTCAGAATTCTTGGCGATGCCCGGTGGAAGTGCAGCAGACCGCACGCTCTGAATCTTGCGCAGCATCAGCAACCAACCAAAAACATAAAATGGATCTTCTTTTCATTGAAAATACAGAAGCCCGGAAGCTTTGATCTGGTCCTCCTGTCTTCAGCAATCCGCGGGAAGAGCGTTACATAAATGGCCCACCCACCGTTTTGGAAATAAATACTAAATATAGGTGTCCCAACGGGGTTTCCTGGAATCCGGCTTCCGGTCACGCAGACCGGTGCTGAAAATAGTGTAGGAGACATAGTCTTTTGTTCTAAGAAAAACACCGCCTTCCATACCATTGCCTACTGATAACTATAAATATAGGGGTGCCTTTCAGGTGGAAACAACAGCTGTTATGGTTCTCTGTGCGGTTCACCTAAGGCTGATACTTAACGCTACTTCATTATCTGCCTGGAATGATTCTATCTGACGCTGGTTAGACGCTGGCGTAGTTGGTTCGCAGACACTATGGCACTGGCGGTGAAATACTGCGCTCAGTCAATTCGACGCTAAAGCTGCGGCGTCGGCAAGAGTGAGGCTCCGCCAACATTTGTTGCCATTCCCTGTCCTCCGAGCCATGTCAATAACTCAATTGGTCAAACCCCCATTGATTAATGTGTACAACTGTCGTCAGACATCAATTACAGGCGTAGGCAACTTATATAACATAGACGAAACAGAGGACGCCGTTACCCACGGTAGAAAGAGGAGCACAAATACTTGTATTTCCTTTAATTGACCGCCTATTGACTTTTTAGAGACATTGAGAGTAGTACGCTGCGGGGAATAATTTTTAAATACTGTCGTTTGAAGGAAGCAATAGGCATACCGTTCGAAGCCTGGCAAGTGAAAGGCGACGCGCATACAGTTCCGCCAGTCCAGCCAATCCCGCCGCACTGACCGTAGTGCGCAACACTACCGCCGCCGGTGGAGGGGGTAGTGGTTGTCGGTGCGGGCGGGGCGCTAGCGGTAGTGGTGGGCGGGGGCGCGGCCGCGCCCTGGCCGATGGTGATCGAGGACGTGCCGCTGCTCTGGTACCCCTCGGTCGCGAGGATCTGGTAGTTGAACGCGCCCATCTGCATGCCGAGCGCCTTCCACGCGTTGAAGTGGTTCGACGTCGTGATCGTGCCGCCGACGCGCTTGCTCTGGCGGACGGACCAGAACTGGTTGAACGTCTGCGTGCCGGAGATCGAGGGCGCGTTCGTGCGCACGGTCTTGTAGATGTCGTACGTCGCGCCGTCGGAGGTGACCGTGCCCATGTGCGTCAGCCCCGTGCTTGGGTTGTACGTGCCGAAAGAGTCGCAGATGTAGTACTCGACGAGCGGGCTCGTGGTCCATCCATAGACAGAGAGGTACGCATTACCGCTTGGGCTGAAGGTACCACTGTACGAGATGGCCCTGGCAGCGCAATATTAGCGCGATCTATTATGAGCAGTGGGTGTCACCTACTGAGCGCTTCCCGGCATCCAGCCGATTCCGGCAACGACGTCTTGCGAAGCCGAGGACCAGGTAAGGCTGTATGTGCCAGTCCCGATGTTCATCGAGACTCCGCTGTTAACCTGCTCCCATAGGGAGTAGTAGTATCCACCAGATGTGCCGGTGCTGCTGGTGCTGATGGTGGCGCGGCGCTCGAGCGCGCTGGTCGAATTACCAGCGGGCGACGCCCACGCAACCGCAGCGGTGCAGAGAACGAATAGAGACGTGAATGAGACCATGCCAATGCAATGTAGACCGCAAATGACCTGTGGATCTGCGAGACGCTACGTTGCTTTTATCCTGCGCCTGCGGTGAAAATCCGGTTTGGAGTATTGAAACGTGCGGGACGCGTGATAGCCCATACGAGGGAAAGAAGGACGCGGATAATTGTTTTTCTTGGTTTCATGCACGTCAATATTCTCCGTTGCAATAGGCGGGTCCGTGTGATATGATCGGGACATACTGGAGACATATACAGGTATAAGGCCCCCGCGCAACGCGCTCAATTCCCCGCCGCGCACTGATTCCATAAATAGACGACACATCTGGCCCCACCCACTTTTCTCTCTCATGTACAAGTGGGCTTCTAAGAAACAGTGAAATCTGGTGTTAGTAAACGCAGCTTATGTTCAACTTAATCTACATGAATAATGGAAGTCTTCTCAAAGGCTCAGAGACTGGTAATTACTACTAACGATCTTCGTCGCAGTGTAGACCGCCCAATTTCGTAGATGGACTTTAAAAGCCGCTTGATTACAGCTGGCCACGAGGATCATCGACGTCGACCATCGATTCGAGATGAACGTCGGCTGTGTATAGATATCTACAGCTGTCTAAAATAGGTATCGTTTTTTGACCAAACACTTCAAGGAGACCAAGTACAGTGATCGTTCTTACTAGCTCTAATTAAGCTCTAATATGACTGAATTTATAATGTCTATAGGTGCATTAAATTGATTTTAGTGCCAATGTTTCTCAATCTACGGAACACAAAGTTCTCGTACTCTTGTTTGCCTGCTTGTCAGCCGTTTACGGAGTCAGTAGGAGGCAGGCATGTACCTATATCAGTATGCATATAAATGAAAGTACAAACAACTCAATCGCCAAGCCAAAGACGGGGAGACACCTGGAAATATAGACCTGGAGTGGCAAGCAAGTGGCAAGTCCTTCGTGCTTTTAGCCTCTGGGTCTATTTATAAATCGAATATCACCGACAATATTTGTGAACATGAATTTGAATTGACATAATGAAGTCATGCTCTCAGTGCCAGCTGGCACAAGGCAAACGTAGTCTGACGCGAGGAATCCCCGCTTCTGATTTCAGAATTAAATTGACATGGCCCGGACTGAAAATTACTACTCCCTATACCTTTTGAGCATGCGCGAAAGTAGCGCAGACTAGATCCGAGCATTAGGCCTCAGTAAAACGGAGTTGTATTCGAGATATGTATAAAATTCTATTCAACCCCTGCTAAAATCTATCCGTTCCCGAGTCGCCGTCACACATATAGTTCACTCAAGAGCCTTCAATTGACGAGGAATGAAGATTCCTCTCGCATCTCCATGCACTTGCTTTGCGATGTTAAGTTGGCGTTGAGAATGAAGGTTTCGAAATACAGATATTCAATTACAATCTTGATGTAAGCCATTAGATTTAGCATGTAGTCGAATTAAAGGATGTCCGGGAATTCAATTTGCAGCAAAATTTACGGGTGCTATCAGATAGCAGTGCTAAGACGGCAACGGGAATGGCCTTCCGCTCACATATCAATCTTTGCCTTTTTGGCTGCACGAAGTTCATCCGCACTGTCAGAGAGTCGTCGTCTGGTATCGTTTGTGGGTACCGCTGTAGGTCGGGCGACAGGAAGGATACCCAGCTGAGTTGGGATCGAAGGATCTGATTTGACCTTTGAGCACCCATATGACATCGCGTAGAACTCTAAATCCAGGGATAGAATTGCATTGTTGAATAATCCAAGAATTATCTCGTAGACTTCACCGGCAGTTGGAGTCCGATTGCAAGAGGTGGTACTAGACCTATCTTGATTTTCTTGCCGATCCAGCACAGCGGAGTCGATGTGAGTTTTGAAAAAATTGAATAGACCGCGGATAAGAGTGCGAAATATCTCTCCGAAATATTCCGTGACTTGGAGATAACTGTCCACGCCCTCGCGGTACAAGCGAACTTTAGATGCGAACAAATCTTTTTCTCCTAGCGTCGTCCACTCCACGAGGTTCTTAGGCTGCGGGTTAATGGACACATGGGGTGCTGAATATCCACAGCATATCGAACACAGGACGTAGAAGAACGACTCCAGGTCGTCCATGTAATCGCGCGGTCGGATGAAAGTTGCATTCGAATTAAACCTTTTGAGAAGGCTCACAGAAAGAAAGGGCCTAGTCCCCTGGGCACATAAATTAAACGATGTCAGTGCAAGCCTGACCGTATTCATTTTTGGACTCACGGGGACAGACGGCTCGAACGGCCTCATATCTTCAAGCCGAATAGCCATGTCCAGGTCTATGAGAATTCCACGATTTGGGAACTCTGGATTGGCGGAAGTTCTGATGAGGATATTATTCACGCTAACATCACGGTGAAGGATACCCTTCATCAGAAGATTTCGGTGCCCTAAAACGATAGTGAATAACGCAGAAACGCCTTTTTATTAGCATACCATTTATAGCATCATACAAAGCGCAAAGCAGGCTTCTGCGCGTTCTGAAGTCGCTAATAGGTGATCCATGATTTTCGAGAACGAGGCGTGAAAATTGCTTGTCTTGAAAGAAACGCCTCATCTTTTTGGACATATTGGTAACGTCAATGTTCCGCAATTTGGATATACTGGTAATGCGATCCTGGCGTGCCAGCACCTGCCCGACTCCAGGGCACCCTTTGGCATCTTCCAAAAGATCCGCCTCACTGTGACGACCCAGGATGTTCCAAGAGTCCTTGACGAAGAGGTATTTTTTCCCTTCGTTGTCGAAAACTATCCACCCGCAGGTTCCCCGCCCCAGAATATTTCGCCGATCAACCACTGGCATCACAGACTGCGGTGTAAGTCTGTATGTGACGGGATTCTCCTTCTCGTCGACCGTGTTGATAAAGCGCATGTTATTTTGCCAGAAAATGGAGCGGTCAAATCCGACAAATTCAGGTAAATTGGACGCCGCACCAAGAATGAGCTTGACAAACACATTGGCATTCTTGTGGATGTCGACTTTCGACGAGTATACAAGTCCATCTCGAGCGAAGACATAAAGACGCACACCAGACTCTGTAAGGAGGAAGCAGTTGACGAAGTGCCGGTTTCCCTGTTGGAGAAATACCTGTCTGCAAAGTTGATTCGCTTCAAATCTTAACTGAGGATGCAAACCAACCGAACCTAGCGTATGAATAAAGTCGAGCTCTGTTTTGCCGTGGATGGTCACCATTCTCGACATCTTCAAAATCCTTGTCTGTCATCACATTGATCAGAGAAACAGCCATGAAGTACTGCGCATTGCTAGTATGTCGCTTCTCGAAGCACGGGAAGTTGTTGGGAAGTGTTTTATCTTGAACCTTCGCCTGAATGCAAATACTCGGCGAGTTGATTTCGGGTCTGCATCGCACGCCACGAATAAGATCCTGCCCTTTGGCAACGCTCTGGAGTTCGACGTCGTGGATGCCATGGACCTCGCGTGAGGTGGATAGTCCAAAGTGTGAGACGATGGCAACCAAGATCTCGACGAAGGGGCGATATAGTTGTGCTCCCTCTGTCGGTCGCGCTGGAACCGCGATCCATCGTCGTTCGCGTGTGTTGTATAGTGAACATTGCTTTAGAAAGTTTTGAATGTCATGAGGTGTGGCGACATTTTTGAAGGCCCTTGTCGCCAGTTGCACGTCGTGGCACTCTGAGGCCGCCAGTTCGGCTTCAATCGGTGCTTCAGGTCTAGGCATGACCGTCGGGCCCGCCACTGTGACAATGCTCGGCCCGGGAAGTGGCATTGGGTGGTTGAGTTTCAGTGGACGCGTAAATGATGGGCAATATCCCAACTTGAACGCAGCTTATATACATGAGTGAGTAATCAGGGTGGCACGTACTACGGCTATCCGGGAGCCATTGACCTGTTGTGGCATAAAGCACAAGTTCAAAACGTCTATGTCGGGTGGCCAATGGACGTTGCTCTGGCCGATAGGTGAAAAGACTCATAAGAGACTTATTTCCGAGCTTGTTTACTCCAAAGAAAAGTATTTATTGAGAGAAAGATGTACGAAATAAGCCATTATACACCCGTCAATGAATAGATACAGCCAATAAAACGCTGTGACATTCATGTGGGAGTCGGATCACCGGCGGGCCATAGCGTCTGCAAAGGTGGGCCACTCCATGCCTTCCTCGACCCCGGTGTGAAGGGTGATCCCACCCGTCTCGTAGGATCCGCTGCGAGTTCCTGGCTTTCTGATTGTCGTGTTAAAGTCTGTGCGTACCAGTCCCATGCTGCTGCGACGATCCTCTGCTCCGCGACCTCGTCAGGCAAAATCCGGACACTGCGGCGCCGCGGTCGGTCGACTGCCTCAGCTGGCAGCTGCGGGAGTGGCAGCCAGCCCCATCTTCTTCTGCTAGTGTCTGGGCCGCTCCAGCGCATGACAGGATCGTATGCGATGTCAAAGCGCACGCCGTCGCCACGGCGCGCATGACGGGCATTGTACGCATCAATCCATAACGCGGATGGGGTACAGGGTGGTACACTGACGGCGATATAGTTGTACGGAGCCGGGTACAGCACACCTGAATCTCCTTGAGCGTACATGGCTTCGATGTGTTGGAAATGGAGTGCGTGAAGGTAGGTGATAATGTTCAGCTCTCCATGAACGACGAGTGAGATAGACGTTGGCCTAGAGCTGTCAGGAGATAAAGAAACTCCTGGGATAAACAGTGCCAAAGAACTGCTTGTTACGTCATTCTCGATGGAACCTATCTAAGCCCACGCACCTTTCTCTGTCAAGATGTGTTCTCGTATGGCTTTCCAGGACTTTTTAGTACGAGGGCAAGGGGCTTTTATGATAGCTTTGAGTGGAGAAACGAGAGTAAGGACCAAGTTGTGAGAGTGGAGGCTATCCATATTGTTCGCTGCGAAATGTAAGAGATTTACAATATGCCTCGGCAAGGAGGTGATGCTTTCGAATGCATTTCCAAGGACATATTTACCTAAAAGCGAAGGTAAATAGTTGAGCGATGGGTATAACTCCAGAATAGACTGACATTGGAAGCAACGAGTAGACAGAACGCGCAGCGAAACAATATGGAGGAGAAGCTTATCGACAGCGTCTTTTGCCAGTTCCAACGCCGCCACAAGTGTCATGAAATCGTGCGCCGTAGAGATCAAGCGCTTTGGTTCCTGATCATCCTCCCTCATGGATGCAAACGCGCTCCTGCAGCGATCTAAATGGAATAGCGCCTCCACCAATGGCATTCGGAAGTGAGCGTCGTCGCCCGATCTCAAGTCAGCCACAAGGTGTCCGGAAGCCGCAGTGTTCTGGGTCCTCCACATGTCGATTATTGCCATGTGTCGCGCAAATTCCACGCGCAGTTTGCGCAGCGTGTAAGCATACATCGTATGTCTGAAGGTTGTAAGAAGATGAATAAAAGATTCGCGGTCTGCGCCTCGTTTGTGTGGTAGCTTTGATATGACGAGCATTTGCCTCCATATCTCCTGAAAATGTCGCACAGTACCGCCTCGGATTGGTTCGTGGCTCGACAAGATGAATTCCACAGCAGGGCGGGTAGAGTGATCAGAGTCAAGACGGAGCGCACATGCTATAGTCTCATTTCCATCAGGAGAGGTCGATGCAGACACAGTGACAAGCGCATCGAGGAGATTACGCAGAGAATCCGGCGTTGGGAACAAGCATGTGAGCCGAGTGGGTATGTTGGTGTAGTCGAGACTTGGGGACTCTACAAAATGCGCGTTGACGTTGGACTTGAGGGTGTCGGAAACGAGTGCGACTGCAACATTTGGATCGGTGGTTAAGGACGCGATGGTAGGAAGGATCATGGAGGGAGGTGAGTAATCGTTAGCAACCGGCGCTTTGCCATGATGTTCAAGCGGAAGCAATATTTTTAGCGGAGAGTTGATTGCCAAGCGAGGTGATGCGGCCCGAATGTTTTTTCCAGCCCGCGAGTAATTTTTATTTACCGCTCACAAGCCGCTCGTTTCCGTAAATATTGCATTCGCACTACGGCAATCCCACGCAGCTTTTTCGAGTCTACGCCTAATTTTTCAGCTGAAATTTGACCTCAGAATATCACCCCTGCGTGATCCAACGGTAAATGAACCTCTTAATATATTATACTTAGCCTTGACTTAGCTAGTAAGCCGGTGTGGCGAATCTCTAAATACTAACAACTGAATTGAACCACACGAAAGTCAGCAATTGCAGGCGACGATTACTTACCGGAATTATGTATTTACAATATACATCATGTATTTAATCATGGAGGAACCAATTCAAAGAGGCAACCAGTACTGCAGCGAGGGATGCCATACGAACCTCGGACCGACCAAGTATGCATGCCGAAGACAAGCCGACGACAAGAAGGGGAGCCTGGAGGCGGTGTGAGAATTCTCGGCACCTTAGTTATGTACCACGGCTCACGCATTTTGTTTCTTCTGGCGGAGCCAAGGTTCTTTGTGATTTAAGTATTTCAAAACTGACTCTAAACGAGCACAGAAAATGAAAACGATTTTTTTTCTTATCTCAGTTCTGCAGTTGTTCTGCAGCTGATGTATTATTTATGCAACAAAGAAGTTGACGTCCACATACTTAGTATTGACCGGGAGTCATAAGCACTGCCAGTGTCGAGTATTTCTGTCATTCATATCCGCTTGTGCACAGTGAACGGTTCATTGAAGACAAAGCTCTGCCAGACGCATTGAAGCCTAAAAATCCAAGGTCCTAAATTTTGTTTGTTTCTTCCTTTCAACCACTTTCGAGCTTGGCCAACGTACTGCTGCACTGTCCTTTGTCCTGGACTCCTTTGTCTCATCAGACGGTGGCATTTAAGTACTGTCCACACGTGGTATCGTAAGACCAATTGAACCGTTATAAAGTTCAGTCGGAAAGGCGCCACTTAACCCTCACCATCATCTCAAACCCCACATTCTATCGAGTCTCAATGGACATTTCTTGTCTCCTCAATCCGATTCCTATTCCAATCTGTGGACGCTCAAAAGAGAAAGCAGGATCCCTTGACACCCCTCCGGCTGCGGAATCTCAAACGTATCATATGTCTGGTTTCTCTGCAGTGCTATCCCCCGATGCCCAGCTCGTCCGTTTCGACGAACCCACCTATCATAGGGAGAACGACACACGCCTCACTATCCCAGTGGATCCGAAGGACGACATCCGCATCTTCAGATTCTTCACGTTCCCAGTGCTGGCAGCTTACAGCTGCCCTTTGTTGTATTCCGAGTCGAGGCGAGCTATTCGGGGGCGCGGGATTTACGCGACGGCCGACGAGGACAATCCGAGTCACCAATATCTTGTGAATGCCAATGACTGCAATTTTTTCGTTCGCCGCGTCTCCGAATCTGAAATCGGCGATGGTTTGGGCATGTATGACACGCAATACCGTGGTCACGAGCTACGAACCATCACTGACGAGCACGAACCATCCAAGAACTTAACGTCGGTAACCAGCTGGCCGTTCCAGTGGAACCACCAATACATCACCTTTCCGAACGGCTATGAAGAAATCGACGAACCTACAGTTCGATGCGAGCGCAATTATTATGGTGGTATGTACGATATGTATAAGTATACCGGCTGTCCCATCAGCATTCCTTACGCTTTATTTTTTAAAGGATACCATAATCTTTACGACAACGACTCGGATATCAACCACCTTCCCGACTTAAGTCAGCCCTTTATTACCCAGTTTGAATGTGACGACCTTACGGCTATATCACCCACTGCAGAACGGGATTTCGACACCATTCATGGCATAATAGAAGCTCGGGCTGAGGGCGAAGATGTATGTACCTTGGATGCCGAGGAAGTAGCCAGACGATCTACCGCTTCCCTCAATGGTCGATCCGTGTCGCCACCTTCGGAAGGAGAATCGCGCTCAAGTAGACCATCCGCCGGAAAACGATCGTACGAGCATGGTGATGAAACATGGGGCCAGCCAGCCAAGAGGGCTAAAATGTATGCGCATACTCCGTGGAACAGCTCTCCAGGTCACAGCTCCTCGTCTTTGCTCCCCGATATATGGGGTATACCGTATCTCGGCGAAAGTTGGCAGAGTGTTTTGTATTGCTCTGGTTTGTCCCCTAATTATAAACGCCTCCTAGCCTGATAACCTGATAGTATATCATTCTTGCAATACAATACGCCCGTAATATTTAATCACCTGTCTGAAAATTTTGTACAAAATATCAGGTTCAAGCACTACGTAGTCGTTGAGTCAACGTCACGCCCGATTTAGTATCAACTTTACCGCAGGCGCGTCGCGTCGTGTCTAAAGATCACGTGAATGACTTATGCTACGTAAGCCTTGACCACAACTAGCCAAACGATAGGCGTCGAGCTACAGGCGTTGAACTTCATGTTTACCATCGACTCGTATCAACCAACCTGTGAATAAAATGGCAAATCGGTCAACCAATATGACGAGGCGCGGGAATGCGCCATCATCACTGCCTCTCACCTCCTCCAACCTTTCCTCGTCGTCGGCCAATGCATCGGGCTCAACATTGAACCTCTCTGTAGCAACAGCTCCACATACACGATCCAATATCAGCGTCGAGGATTGGGAACGCAAGGCACCTTTGGGTGATCTGCAGACGAGGAGCGTCAACCAAGTCCAGAGAGCCAGTGAAAAGACGTTCATTCCCCTAAAGGTGAGTTCCTGCCATCGAAGCCTCTCCTTAGCTTACTATACGCGCATAAGTTCTTAGTTTGCAGAGGAACCGCAAGGAAAAAGTCAACCAGGAACCCCGACCCCCACATTTCCTCGTCTAGCAAACAAGCTATTGAACCAAAAAGATGCTTCGCGCCCAGGGACGCCGAGCAGTCAAGTACATGGAAATGGACATGCATTGCACCCAGCACATCCTGTTCAGACGCCTCAACAGTTCTACGATTGGTTTGCATTGATAGACCGATCCGTTGCGCATAGCCAGGAGGCCAACTACCGTGCACACGTAGCATCATTAGCCGAGCACCTGCGGGTCTGCGAGTTGTTGGAACAGAGGATTGGCGAGATCGAAACAGAAGTGGACGGCATGATGGAAGGCTGGAGGGGAGTCGAAGAAGGCGGTAAGAGTTTGAAAGGTGCATGTGAGAGGCTTTTAGAAGAGCGGGTGAGCTTTTTTACCCTCGTCGAATGTAGACGCGCTGACATCGCAATAGGACAGCTTGGTCGGCTTGATGGAAGATATTGGCGGCCATCTGGAATATTTCCAAGAACTGGAACATGCTACACGAATGCTGAATTACCCTGGGGAATCGCTTATATTCGAGGCCGACTTCCTGTATATGGTGGAAAGGGTTGATATTTGCATAGATTTTCTCAAAGGACACGTAAGTTCATGAATCATACGTATCTCTCAAGCTCACAGATGATCAGCGACATTACAGGGAAGCTGAAGTATACCTGCTCCGATTTCAACAATGCATGACTCGCGCAATGACTCTCATTAAGATGAACTTTGTCGGCTCTCTCCGCGCTCTCACGTCTGAAATATCGAAACGCCTCGCAGACGACATCTCCCCAACCGCACAACACCATCTTCTATATACTCGTTTTCGTTCTGTCTCTGCTCGTGTTGCACCTCTTCTCGGCGAGCTCGAGCGCCGTGCGCGGTCATACCCCGAAGAACTCAGTGCCCTGCTCGCCGAATGCCATGCTTCATATCTCAATACCCGCAAGACTCTACTGGTACCCCGCGTCATCATTGAAATACGTGGGCTCGATCCCGGCAAGAGTGAGCTTGTCGAACTCACGAGGGAAGGGTGCGGGTACCTCAAGCAGGTGTGCACCGATGAATGGAATCTGTATCGTGAGTTCTTCGGGACTGGGGAGGAAGGGCTATAGTGAGTGGAATTATTGCCCCGTATTCCACTTTAATTGATCCCTTTCAGCCAGTTCTTGGAGACTATATGCGATCTGCTATACGACGACCTTCGACCAAGAATTTTACACGAACCCCGACTCACAGTCCTTTGCGAAGTATGTACGGTGTTGCAGGCGCTCATGGTTCTCGATGCATCAGTTGCAACACCAACGTCTATCGTCTTCTCCACATCGTCCTCTTCATCGACTTCATCGTCTGATGAGGAAGACGACGACGACGATAACGCGACAAGTGTAGGCAGGCGGACTATACCCGCCGACGACCTGCTATTGTCTTCGCCCACCCATGCTTTAGTCAGGAACAAAGTCGGAAAGCGGCTGCATATCAGTCACCTGCTTCAAATGGTTCTGCAAGACGCTCAGACACGCTTGTTCTTCAAAGCGCAGGCGGTGATTCAGGCTGAGATCAAGCACTATGTTCCCAAACCGGAGGAGCTTGCATGGCCCGATATACTCGTTTGTGAGTCGTCAGTCTTGCGTGTTCAATGTTTATCTCATATTGGTGTTGGTCATTGCAGCCGCGGAGAATTCGAAACAAGGGAATGAGCTCACCGAGAAAGAAAGCACGAACCAGATCTTCACAGGTGTATCCGGAATCCGAAACAGAGAAACGTGGTACCCGACATTAAAAACGACAGTCTGGGTGTTGTCACAGTTGCACGACTTTGTAAAGGTATGTAAGCATAATGGTTGACACGCCTATCGTTCCGGTGGGATATGTTGACGACAATTGATGTAGCCTGCAATCTTTGAAGATATTGCGCAAGAAGCGTTTGCTTTTTGTCGCATCTCCCTCGTCGCCGCATGCGATCACATACGTTCCCGGAATCCTCCTGCGTCACACTTGGACGGCAGTCTTTTCCTCGTGCGACACCTGTTGATTCTTAAGGAGGTATTTGCGAGTCTAGAGGAGCTAAGGCTGCGCGAGGAGGGCTCGGGACCCGCAGATAAGTCCAAAGACAAACGGGGACTGCCTGCCAGCGCGCGAGCCGGCGAGTTTGGCGGGAAAGGCCCGGTGCCAGGGGCACTTGGCGGGGGAGGTGTGACAGGTACGTGCTGAGCTATGATTTAGTGTAACATGCTGATTTTGGGACTGATGAGTTTAGAGGCGCTGTCGAACATGCTGAGCAGAACAACGTCGATGTTGCCGGAAAGCCTGTTTGCTTCTTTAGGGGTGACGCGGACTGCAGAAACCGACATGCGTGGCGTAAAAATAGTTTGTTTCCCATATTTTCTTTCTTTACCATTGCGACCTCACCTAGCTTGAATCGATAGGAAATCGATCAAACCCTGCGAAAAGGGTGCGAGGACGTCATATCAGCCTGCTCTGATTCCATTTGCGCTCCACTGGAGGAATGGGCCGCCTCCGTCGACAGTGCCACATCCTCCACCAAAGCGCCTCTACAGGTCAACTCCGCTGCCGAAAGACCCCCTGCGCTCAACCCACATGCGTTGCGCGACCAGGCGCCCGTATTGCACCTCCGTTTCCTGGAGGCCCTGCAGCGCGACCTGCGGGGGAGCGTCGCGCGCGTACGGCTGTACCTCGAGGACGATCGCACGGTCAAGATCCTGCTCGAGCACGTTTTGGAGCGCGTGGCGGCTGTGTATGAGCGCTGGGGCGATGTAAGTGCGCTGCTTGCACAGAGTGCGCCGGAGGGCATGGGCGTTGAGGTGCTGAGTGCGGCGCAGCTGAGGGAAACGCTGAGGGATGTATGCGGGGACGTGACTCTGAATTCAAGGGAGTGTGTAAGAGTGTAGAGCGGATAGTAGTTCCGTGTACACCCGCATTACTGTGGTAAGTAAGACGGTTGAGTTTGATTTATCGGTGGTAATCGTTTACGAATCACTACAACTTCTCCCCCGAGTAGCCCGCTTTGAATCTTAATTCGTTACCGTCACTGAGTGCCCACAATTTCCACGGAAGGCCATCATTCCTTACCCACAGCGCCGAGGTAAAGGCAATCAACCCATTAATCAGTCGAATCGACTGTTGTTCTACCTACTAGCACTTGGCTATCACCGGCGAGAAGCGCGTTGGAGAATCTGGTAATTTAAAAGGGCCAAGCAGAAGTATTTCTATCGTGCACATCTTTCCGCAGACACCTTCAACCTAGCCACACCTGACCACGGTACACTATGTCCAAAATCAAAGTTGTAACGATTAGTTCCCCTACGGGTATGTTCTACGCTGTTTTCACAGACAACCTGGCTAATGTTGACCGTTTTTGGACATCAGAAATGCAACTCAGCCAGATGGTGAAGCTGGCTGTAGCCGCTTTTGATGATGGTCAGTAGCAGAGGAACGCCTGCGCTGCAGCTGCCATACTATCAGGATTTGACACGATTTTTGCCACAAGATCTCATGACCAACGCCATGACCGGTGGTGTTCGGTCGCTCAAATTCGATTTATATCGTTTGCTCATGCGTGCTGCTGCTCTTGAGGGAAATATACTCGCCGTTCAAGAAGAAGGAACGAAAAACATCGTCGCTATTGGAGTCGGCTTTGGACCGGGAGTAGACTTTCTTGGAAGGTGAGGTTGCGACGTGTATTTCGTATGCACCCTATCTTATAAGTTGAGCAGTGAGGAGCAGCGTGCCTTAGGTGCAAACGAATTTTTTAGAAGGCTTCCAGAAGAAACAAAAAAATGGATCAACGACGTGGTATACATTAATTTTGTACTATACTATGGTATCTATTACTTACGCTTTTCTAGAATCGGCCACTGAGTAAGAAATATGTTGAGGACACGATCGGTCAACAAACGGTGCGGGTTTTCAAATTTCATTTTTCATTTTTTGTATTCGTCTGAAATTAAGCCATGAAAAGATCACGGATAATTGGTGGATTGATTGCATGGCAACCTATGAAAATGAAAGAGGGAATGGGTATGGTTCTGCTATCCTAAGGGAATTATGCAAAATGGTAACCTCATGTGGTCCTTGAGTAAACCATGCTAATCATGGAAAATAGGCAGCGGAGCAGGATAAGATCGTAGCTTTGAATGCAATCACGAAGGACAACGTTTGTAATATATCTCCCCAATTCAAGTGCATTCCTCAAAAGCGGTACTTAGGTGTCATTCTATCAAGAACAAGGGTTCAAGGTAGTCGGAAGTGCCGAACGGCCATCACCTTTTGGAACCTGGACAAGCAGTATGATGGTATGGAATACGCCCTCATCAACATCTCATATGTAGTATCTAGCAAGAAAGAGTATGCACTGAATTGAGAAATATTCGAGGTCAAGCTGTCGGAGGATGCTACTTGGGGCAATCAATCCTTCCATTCTCCTACTTAATGCAAAAGAGCGGTTGATCAACCAGTCCAAAACCAGTCCTCGGGTTGAGTCTGCACAATATGTTTTCAAATCTTTATGAGCTGCACCTAAATCTGGAAGCTAGAACCTGGGCTCCAATCTGACTTAAAGTAAGGTCAATTTCAAAGCAAAAGTTGAACTTGAGTTGAACGTTAAACGTTGTGAGCAACTCTGGTTGAATTTTAGGGGCTGAGGTCACCTGATGCTGCCAGATCGAGAACAAGGCCTAAGTTGGACAGGATGGCGAACGCTCCTTTCTCAAATCTTTCGCTATCCCCCTGTTATGCTACACTTCCCTTCCAAGTTACCCACCAACCTCGGCGCAAATGGTGTACCACGACGCTCAGATAGTCTGAACTTGAACGCGACACAGCAGCTACGTTCGGCGTCGGGAGCGGGGGCACACCCTCTTTTTCTCAAGGTCGAGGAGGAGCTACATGACGCTCGTAGAGTGCACTCAGATGGCCAGGAAGACGATCTCAGATATGCGCTAAACATGGTGATCAACCGTGTATCGAATTTGGTTCGTGCCTTGGATCCCGTCAAATAATTTCATCGGCGAACTTACAAGTTCTCTTTCGATAGTCTTCGTTGCTCAGTGAAGCGTACAAAACTCAGGCAGATCTCGAAGTGCAGCTCAATGTTGCGAAATCGAATCTGCAGCTTGTCATCGCAAACAATGAGATGCTCGAAGACGCGTTAAAGCGCGATACATCGGGGCAGGCCAAGGACGTTGGCTGGCGCCGGTCTAGCGCCCGTGACTCTGGGGGCAGCGCTCGTAGTGGTACCAGCGACCAGCGATCGTCACTAGAACGATCGCAATCCATCGAATATCCACTGCCTTCGTCCACGTCCTCTGCGTCTGTACCGCCCTCACCGCCATCTGCCCAGTCCCCACCCCAATCAAGCACCCCTCAAGATAATCGTTTCTTCAAGTTCCGATTTAATAACAGCGCACCGAATCCTGCTTCACAACCTGCGAGTCGCCCTGGATCCTTGAGTGGGTCGCCCCAGATTGGACATTCGGGCCTGTCGCAGTCGCAGCAGCATCTAACCTCCCCTTCGTTGCCTTCGTTATCGAGCTCCCGGACGAAGGAAGTCGAGGATCTGGAGAAAGAGCTAGAAAAGGAGAAGCAAGCGCGAAAGAAGATCGCAGATGCGAAAACTGCGTTGGAGGAGGAGTTGGAGTCACTATCGCAAGCATTATTCGAAGAGGTGCGTTCCTTCGAAGGCATTTCTCCGATTTCATTTTGGTTTTCACTCCTACCCCCTCCCACCCCTGTAACACCTCCGATGTCTTGCAAGGCCATACCAGTTATCGTGCGATTGATTCTGTTTTCCCTTTGCGACGGCTCTATGATCGTGTGCTTTTGGCCACTTGTCTTGCCCCCAAAACCTTGATGATTTCGCACGTTACAATCAGTCTCCAAGTCCTTCTTTTTTATAGAATCGTTGCTATTCTTTCATTTGTCCATAACTTTGCCATCTCACGTTCTTCACATTGCTAAACTATATTTATACAACAGGCAAACAAAATGGTCGCCACAGAGCGTAAACTGCGTGCCGACGCAGAAGAAGAGTTGAACGAGCTGAAGCGCGAGAAGGAAGCACTACGATCCGCCCTCGTCCTCGTGGAGGGCGAGAACACCAACCTCCGGCTCGTTTCCCCGCAGCCCGCGTCTGGACCGTCATCCATAGGCAACTCGCCACAGACCTCGATCGGTGGATCCAGCACCTCCTTTACCCGCGCGCACGAACGCTCCGCCTCTCAGACCGCTATCAAATCGCGCCCTGCATCGCTCGACTTCTCCGCTGACCCGTACCCGCCGCTACCCCCGTCACCCGCGCCCTCTTCGCCAGACGCGCAGCACAGTGCTCCACCGGTGGTCAGCGTACTCTCGCCCGCCTCCGCGGACAGCTCCGAGTTCGGCGACGCGCAGCCAACGCCCCGCTCGCGTGGCCCGGCCGCGCTGCCCGAGCACGTAGCGCGACCGGCGTCCGTCCCTCCTGCACAGACGGTCCCGCCATCGGTGTCGTCCTCGGCACCCGGGGTGGGTGTCGGCACGGTGGGCGCGCCGGGCCATCATCGGAGCTTCAGTGCGAACTCGCTGGGTATAGGCCTTGAGCTCGACGAGCCGTCACCCTGGGCAGACGTGCCTAGTCGCTCGAGGGCTGGGTCGCCTGAGGTCAGAGGCACTGGGGCGATTTGAGTTTTTGATCCAAACTGCGATTTTATGCATCTTTTTTCGATCCAGGAGGTATTTCCACACCACACAACTCACACCTACAACACACCTAATTTTCGTGACCACTACTCGTTCTCCCTCGCCCTTGTCAACGCAGATGAATCGATTACATACTCCTACATCCGCCCCCAGCTGATCTTGCTCTCGGCGCCCCGTTCCTATTTCTCTGCATCTGCTACTTACAGCGTCCTTTTCATTTACGTCTGGAATTTGCATTCCACACTTAGCCATATCACGATACACATATTCACGCTCCAGACGCACATCACTTCCGCCGCTTTGCGTTCTCTGTTTCTGTGCTACCTTACATATCCCATTGCTACCGCTATCCCATACTATTTTTTATCATCATGGTCAATTATGACGGTGCCAGTCACCCCGTTTCAGACACGCGACGTGATTGCGTCATCAAGAATCACGATCACGAGACGACCCGTCTTCCTCTTTTCACTTGAGCTTGAAGTTTGAATTTGAAGTCTGAACCAGCCACCAGCATCTCTCCACCCATGAAGAAAACGACAGACTCACTCTGAACACCAGTCTTCCCGTCTGAAAGTTGTTTGGAAGTCTTTGAAACTGGAAAAGGTGGTTCGAGCAGAGCTCTAGAACCGTGCTAACTTCAACCTATGGCGTGCGTCATTCATCGTGTCTGGATCTCCTCTCGCAGCTCATCATGGAGGTATAAGCCATCAAATGCTCTCTACATCAATCCCACGTATTTTGAAACGAAAATCATTTCAGGCCGTCCACATATCAGCCCACATCCGTATTTGCCCACTTTCTGAAACCAGGATCCGGGCAAGGTCGCTATCCTCTTTTTCGCCTACGCACCACACAAGAAGAAACGGGCTTTTTCTTTTCACGCTGAGACCTGACCGCATCATCCAAACTGGGCAGGAGATTGTAGATCTGAGCGGGCTCACCAGCAAATTTATTACTGTGCCCTTTGAACACCCGCGCTGGCCTAACCCACGCAATCCTGGGAAAAATGTCAAGCTAGTCGGCCGCCAAGTTGGCTCGACTACAGTGCAATTCCCGGCCAACACGCGAGGGTTCTTTTACTACCGCCACGGCATCACCGATCTTGCTGGAAGCGTTCGCTTTCGACTGTGCGACGGTGCCGCAGCATTTGAATCAGGGCGCGATCTTGTACGCACTGACAGACCTTGGCAGCCACAACTTGTCGACATCGTTGGCTCTGCAAACCTTAGGCCATTCATCCCTCTTTTACTTGCAGAACAGCTCGTGGACGAGAAAGTGCTTGTGGACGCGGCTCAGATTCGGGTTCAGTGCATGTCCGCAAAATCTCGCTTCTACTCTTTTTCTGAGCCGTTCACGCTCCCCCTCAATCTTTATACTTTCGGCAGTTTATTTATTACTCGAAAAAGCTGGCACACACACGGCTTTAGAGATTTATACCATGACCGTCGGAACGGGACTACCATTCAATTCCCATATTCAGGTGAGCATCGTATCGTATGGTCCATGCACGCCCCACAGACCCAGTCTGATTACTACCTCAGGCAGAATACTGGCTCGCTTCGAAATTTCCGCCTTTCCGGAGCATGCCAAACTTGGCCCGTGCTTGCTGCTGAAGTGTCTGGATATTATCGATCCCGTCGAATGCGTTATGCCTAACTATGACGGCTTTGTCGAACAGCCGACGCCGGGCAGCTATCATACGCGTGGAGGAAAGTTGTGGCACATCCCACTGATGCGGCACCTGGACACATTTCGCAACATGATGGAGCAGGAAGGGCTCCTCCCCAGGTTGTAGGTGTTGAATCATCGGCGGTGTACCGAAGGCAAGCGCGGGTGGCGATGGCCCCGAACGTGCTTCACAGACGAGACGTGCGTGATTGTCAGTCGGTTCGACCCTGAGAAAGACACGGGGGATATATGTTGCGCACTGCTACTGCTACATACACTAATGGAACAGGTAGGTAATCGTGTTGCACTGGATGTCGGCGGATCAAAATAGCCATGGCTGAGTGCTGAAGCGCTGAGGCCGGAGGAAGGATGGCAAATGTGATTGCTTTTACAGGACACCATGGAGGCTGTATTTCCATTAGAGCCGTCTACAGTGAACTAACGGTGTAGAGACGGTGACGCATCAAGAAGCCTATAACTCATGTATGACAATCGGTTAAACGACGAAACGCAGTTTTGAATGAACTTGATATCATAGATCTATGCTCTCAAGGACGGGGGAGTTCACACAAGCGCGTCAGCGCATTGACCCCGGGTGGGGTGTAAAATAATAATATTGTTACATACACACGAAAAAACGAACTGAGCATAATGGGCAAAGCATAACAAAATGAAGGAATGGGGGAAAAGATTTTTTTAAAATTGGACGGAAGAAGGTATTTTGAGGTGAAATAAAAATAAAGGAGACGAGGATGAGAAAAAAAGGGAACACACTTTGCGCCATATGTCGACTATCTTTTAGGCGGCCCCATATCGGATGTCTTGCTCGAATTTCTTGAAATGAAGACTACCTCCGGGGCCTCTGAACTTCGAGCGTCTTGACCCCGCAGCTACGACCGCACCGGGACTCGGCCAGTCAACCCCTTTAGAGGGCTTCTACCTTCTACGTCACCAGCCACGGCCACCTCAATCGTCTCCCAGAGACGCGAGATGAGGGCATCCCAGCCCCGCYAGCGGTCGTGCTGCGCCGCGACCCCACGAAGTTTGCTTAATCCGTCCATCACAGCCGGGCTTCCCCCCCAGAGCCGTCCTCATGGGAACTCGAGCATTGCACCACTAGGTCTCTGGGGGCTGGTCGGACTTACATCCGCCGGGAACCGGAGATGCCACTCTCAGCCCCATGACGCAGACTGCTTCGAATGCCAACTCGGTGGCAATCAAGGCTCAGGACTGTCGTCGGCCTTTTGATACTCACCTGGTTCGAGTGTTTTGAATTTTGAGTCTTGACATATGACGCCAGTATTGTGTTCGGGAGAAGTAGAACGTGAAGGGGGACAAGCGTCCGGCAGAATTGAAGATGGTAAAGGAAGAAAGAGAAAAGAGTGAGAGGAAAATTGCTTGAGCGGTGAAATGATCGGGCACGGAATAGAGAGACAGAGACAGAGAGACATAGGAAAAACCTGAAGCGGTGGCTAGTGAGATCGATAGAATTTCCACAGGCAGTCGAACTCACTATTATAAGATGTTCTTGAAAATATGTGGCAAGATCGATGACGAGGAAATGCGGTGCCAATGCAAATGTTGGTGTGTTGAATGTGATATCGGGGCGTGAGGAGAAGCAATGCGGAGACGAGAGTAACGGGAATATTGCGACGGGGGGATGAGACTTTAGAGGAAGGATGACGGCGGAGTGAAAGAAAACGAAGGACATTTTGGGAGGACGGATGTAGGGGGGGCGGAGCGGTTGATTGATCTTGGTGTTATTCAATGGTGATAGAGTACGGAGAATGAGGCGAGATAACGAGGATGTTGTGATGTTGTTGTTGAGGAAAAAGAGCGGAAAAGGAGACTTATTTTGGGAAAGAGAGTATGGTGATCATGGACGAGAAATTAAGAGGGGAATAATGATTTGAAGCTGGCGGCGGGGATGCAGGTTCGATGGGGTTTATTCCTCCAAAAGGCATGAATGCGATGAAGACAAAGTCTGTGGGTACTGTCAGCCTCAATCGATTACAAAAAGTACGGATTCATGGACAAACCTGAAGAACGAGACCCACGGCCTGGTATGTATTGTTGAGACGACGAGGATGAGAGGATAGTTTACGAAGTTATAATGTGCTAAAATTCCAGAGGCGGTGAACAGATGTTGCACTGCAACTAAGATTTCAGTACTTTCGCCTGTGTTCAACCCATAAACAATTAATAGGGACCTGGATAACAGCAAATGCCCGGCTGGCATTGCTTTTCCCTCGGTGTTGAGAAACTAGATTAACGTGTATCAGTTCTTCAAATACGAGTGTTATAGGTTGCGCTAAAACGTACCTTTATCATGGTTCCCGACTTTGAGGGGGGATATATCGATCTGATTGGTGGTACTGGACTGGGGTTAAAAAGTTATGCAGCAGCATGCTATATTATAGTTAGCGGATAGGATGCAAAGGCATCAGTCAAACACGCACATTGGTGGTACGTTGACCCTACGGCGGGCTACAAAGGACGAGACGTCCGTCGTGCAATAGCGATGGAAAGAACATGTTTGAAGCAAAGTTTGGGCGAGGTTATGACTTGAGCGCCGGGCGTAAGAGCTGTAATCGGAAAGCGGGGCAACTTGAAGGGCGATATGGTGGGGGTTCAAGTTCAAGAGCGACAACTGAGGTGGGGTTTTTATAGCTGCTACAACATATGGCAGTGTTTGCCACCGAGGAATAGTCTAGACTGATTGAAAATCGAGTTCCGAGGACAAACGTGAGGCCAGGAATGGCCGAAATTTGTCTGACCTCGGCAGCATTGGTGTTGCACATGGACGAGTTTCCAAATCCGGTAAAAACCACCAAATGCGCTGAAGCGTCTGCACGACAGATCTCCGATCATTGGGGTTCTCACCGGCAGGCATTTTAGTGGGTTACCGTGGTGTGAGAGTGGGTACCAGTGGTTGACCAGGGGCCCATCGATTAGGACGAAAAAACTGGCGGTAGTGGATCCAGCCGATAAGCAGGAGTTGCAGTCACTACAAGCCACAGCAACCCGTTGGATCGACTGATGGCCGGGAGCGGTGGAGCATTTGCTACCTTTCGGTGCGTCGTAAACAAATGTCAAGTGGAAGAGGACTGCGCTGGTGCTCGTTTGTGACGAACGCGTCTCCGATTTTGCTGCACTCAAAAGTCCGGTTCGGGCATTCCCGGCATCACCGAGCGGAGATACAAGGCGTTCCTAGCCTCGCCTGAGGCTTGCACACCTTTCATCCGATTTCCGATACACCGTCTCCAGGTTGCTTGACTCCAGGTTACTTGACTCCTCTATGCTCCGGGCCAACAGAATACGCAACAATGCACCACTTTGCTTATACCTTCGGGCTTCAGAGTCTCGTGAAAATTACTGGTCTGCCCAAATTCTGCACACTTGTGTCTTGCAACGAAGCATCTATATGCTTCCCCTGTCTACGGCAAACTCTCGAGTGCAACTCCTCCATATACCATACTGAACAAGGCTGAAACGAAGAAAAGCTACGCTTCGCGCCAGCAATTACTCAGCTCGATCTGACTGTGCCAGCTTGGAAGTCGGGATCGTTCGTTGACCAGTCGTTATCGATTGCGCATTTCTCTGGACGTCTCATGAGAATAAACGTCCCATCGCGTCAATCGTTTGTGGAGCAATTGGGACACAGCGGCACGCACCCTCGTGACGAATAAAAATTTCGCCCCTTCATCCTCTGCGATTTCTATCTGTGGGCAAATGGCGCCCTTGTTTCTGATTATCTGTCATCCAAATGTAGCTCTGACTTTGAACTCCAGGGCTTCTATCTCGGGCGGCGCATAATCAGAACTCCGCCAAAGCTGAGATCCCCTCAAATCCCCTCGATAATACCACGCTATGAGTCATTGAAAGACTTAGAACGTCCGAGCTGGTCTTTGCTGCGCGTGAACTAGCATGAGGCTGGTCCAGCAGACCAGAACCCTGAAATTCCTTAGCCGACCCAAGTTATCGGCGTTGATTGAGGCTGACACAGAACGAAACGAGACAAGACAGTGAACAAATATGGCCAACTCATTGAAATCTACATAAGCCGAGTCTCTTCTTACTCTCCCTTTTCTCCAAACGACCACCACCCCGCCTTTGTCGAACTGGCGATGGTCAATCTTCAACTGCCAATTTGCAGTCTACGCCGCGCCATGCTCTCAACACCAGCTCCGACGATGTAACCCGCTTCGTCGGACATCCAGTAGATGCACGCACGGCATTGCCTCCTCTGGGAGCTTCAAAGTGAGCAGTCTCCCATATCCTAGGTCCTAGTTTATTCAACCTCTTGCGTTAGAGCACCAGCCCTCCTTCACAAGTGGCATACCATATACCATACCACCCGCAACAACCCCGCCGTTCGTCCTTGACGTTGACAATGTCATCTTGTCCTGGGCGGCCCGCGGAGGTGCATGACTGTGTTAGGTGCTCACAGCCTTGCAGGAATCGCGGTGGCCAATTGTAAGCTCGTCACTTCACAGCCGTCTCTCAGCTATTAACCTTTCGGCGTGCAGGAGACCGACTCACGCCGGTGGCCACTCCGCCCTTCCTCTTGACTCAGCCGTTACATCGACCGTCCTGGATATCATCAATGTCGTATCTTATTTTGAGATCGTCGATTATATCTCAGAGGTGGTGCATTGCTGCATATCGTATGTCTATTTATTCGCTGCCAATCGTCAACCCGCTAACCCTTCTCCTGTGTATCAGCGTATCGCCTAGCAGCATCCACTATTTTACTCCATTGGTACGTCGTTGCTGATCCCTTCCTTTGCTGTCGCTGACGCTCGCTATTTCACAGGGCACCCGGATTCCTCATCCACAAGGGTCGATCGTGTGGCTTCCGAGGAATATCTCGATGCCACAGCCCAACTTTCCTTATATTCTCTCTCTTTTCTTTTTCGTCTCATCTTTTTCTTATTCGTTCGTATCACACATCTCGCTTATATTGGCGTGGATTTTTTTTCTGTTGCAGTTGGGTAGAAAATCCGGACCACCAGCCACGCTCAAGAAGATCACAATTGCCGAAGACCCGTCTGTTACCTGTGCTCGCAAGCGATCATTCTGCACCGTCGAGTATACTCCGGCGTGGGATGTGAACGTATGGGAACCCTCGAGTGCATGATAATTCGTGCTCGTGAAGACTTCCCAAGCGACGATTCGGCCCATCCTCCGGGGCCGAATATGTATCAATGGAGATGGCTCAAAGGTGCCTGCTCGAACCTATGATAATTCGGGCTCTCGAGTAGGCGCCTTTTCGAGCTCTATTCCACTCTCATCCTCCGGGGTGGAATAATGTGTCAACATGGAGAAGGCTGCTCGTTTTCGTCTCAATTCCGATTCGAGCAGCGGCAACTTGAATCTGCAACACGACTGGTGCGTCAACGAAGGATGGATGGTCTGGTTTTTTTGTCGTTCTTTTGCTTTTTCACCTCTCCGGAATCTCATTGCCTCGTACATTCGCTGGAGCGCGTACTTGCATGCAATAATCGCAAACGCGTAAAGCTTATATCACTCCGCGAGCCAAAATTAGCTTGCATATTATAATTACATAAATCAAAACCAAATTCCAACTCATTTTTTCCCGTAATTGGTTCCCTGCTTTTTTGTGAGGCAAACAATGCAAGTGACAATCCTGTCAATCATTTGAACTGCTGTGAATGTCACCTCCTCAGGTGTACGAGGCATCAACACAACAAGGACTAGCACGAGGCCATTAGAAGGTAACTGTTTTGCATATGGTGGTATTCGAAATCGAACAACGGGTGTATCCTTGCGCAGTGTGCGTCAGGAGGCACAATCTCTCATGTTTTCAAAACAGAGAGCGAATTTACAAATTGTACCTATATATTCCAATGAGAACAGTACACTACAATGCAAGGAGATAACGTAGGTACATAATCGATGACGGACTAGTAATATGTAAATGAGTGAACAATATATCGTAAGCGTACAGAGGAAGATCTATCAACGAGATGCTTGTTCTTCGACATCCTCGGAGGTGCCATAGCTGGTGCTCAGAGAGTAAGCCTGAGATGCACGAGTCTCGTAGCGATGTTTGCGCTTCTTCATGGAAGAACCGCTCAAATCGTCGTCATCTGCATTGTCGGAACGTCGCTTTCCTTGCCTTCGCCGCCCTGGAGGCGGCAGCGCCGGGACTGCAAAATTACCCACTGTAGGTGTTTGGGCAGGATCGGGAATATGTTTACTCTCCATCTCAGGGGGTCCCGATTCCAGAGCCTTTATAGCTTCGTCGACATAGCCCAAGACAGTGTTGTAAGACGCGGTTGACGTAGGCATCAGTTCCATGAGGGTAGGAACTGGTTTGCCTTCGGAGTCCACGCGCTTCCTGTACACGTCGGCGAAGAAACCTGAGAGCTGACGCATAAGCGTGTCGAACACTGGGCCGAAATACGGTGTTGCGCGGTAGGTGGTCTTGAAAAAGAAGGTGATCGCGCTCATCTTGGCGTCGATCGCATCTCCGGGGTTCGTAGATTCCCATTTGCTCAATCGCATCGGGAATTCAGCGAGTTTCCGTCCTGGTCCAGCAAAGCCACATGAAATCCAACAGAGAACGTAGAAAAAAGATTCAAGGTCGTCCATATAGTCATGTGGCTTGCACTCAGCGGCGGTGGCAGGATTGTAGCTCTGAAGTATATTCATGGATTGAAATGCGCGTGTTCCCTGATGACCAAGTCAAAAAAACGAAGATAATTTCGGGCGAACTTCACCGTACCGTTTTGAAATCGAATCCGTACGCGCTTTCGTCGCGGTCAATACGAATGGCCAGATCGAGATCGATCACAAGCCCGCTATTCTTTTCTTTGAGTGGGTCTGAACCGAGGAGTATGTTGTTGACGTTAATGTCGCGGTGAAGGATATTATTGTTCCAAAGATTTTGGTGGCCTGGCCAAGAATCAAGCATGTGCCACCATGAGAAGCATGTAATCACTTACCACATATGGCGTCGCGGTAGGCGTATAAGAGTTGAAGACGTGTTTGAAAAGCTTCGATGGATCGCCCATGGCAATACAGAAGCATGCGAGACAAGATGCGATCACGAAACACCTGCTTCAGATGACTTGGTAGGCGTTTCGGGAGCCCTCGTAGCTTAGAAACGAATGAAATTTCGTCTTCGAATGCCTTCATCCGACCAACACCATCGAGTCCGACATCGGCGATCTTGACGAGGCAACAGCGCGTACCGCGCCCTCGAATCGCCCGTTGGTTGAAGACAAGTTCGGCATTCACTAAGCGGTAAGTGGTGGTGATTCTAGTTTCAGCATCGCGCATTTCGATGAACCGGTCCCCGTTCTTCCAGTATACAGATTGGTCGAATCCGACAAATTCAGGTTTGTCCGACGAGGCCCCGAGAATGAACTTAACGAAGGTTTTGGGGTCCTTGTGGATGTTGACCGGCAAGGAGTAGTGCAGCCCATCTCGAGCGAACACGTGGAGTCTAACTTCACTCGGGGAGCCGGTGAAAACGTTGACGAGATGGCGATTTGCTTGCTGTCGGAAGATCTGTCTGTATATACCATTAATATCTCAGAGGAGAACACGATAGAATTATGTGCACTTACCTCGCGTATACGGCGATTTGATTTATGTTCCCTTTTACGCTGAATGCACTTTCTGTCTTGATTTCAAATGGAGTGACAGTCATACGATAACTGGGAGCTACTTCGGGGCCAACATATGGGAAATTGTCGCGGGATTTTTTGTCAGGAACAAGAGCCTGAAAACATATGTCGGGGGAGGTCGACAGATCAAGAATCTTCGGGGCAGACCCGGTCACCCATCAGCTGGAGTATCACCAGGCATGGGGTACTTGGGCCCGCTTACCTCCTTGTGTGGCATATTCTTGCCATGAGTGTCGATGGCGACACGCTTCTCCGACAAGCCAAAGTGGTTGATGACCTTGTTACAGATATCAACGTAGGAGCCATAGAGCGATCCCTCAGGGAGCGTGGTATCTTGAGGAATCTTCCACTGCTTTGTCCTTCTGTTGTATAAATCGCACTTCTTGATAAAATCTTCAATTGCGCCATCAGGAGCTATGTTATGAAAAGCGCGGTCTGCCGGTCCCTTGTCTTCGTAAGAGCACGAGGCAAGCTCTGCATCGATGTCCGAGGTATGGTCCCTGACAGTCGGATAGCCATGCTCCGATCCTTGTGAACTCGCAGACCGCATGCCGCCATATGGTGTTCCCAGTTCTGGAGGTATCGAGGAGGAATGATGAGGAGTCTTCGTTGCCCTCGCATTCTTCCCTTCAGAATCAAGGCTGGAGGCGAGAAACTCAGACATGGTCAGACGAGGATATAGAAATGAAAATGGAGCGAAGTACCTATGCGTGTCTGGGCTTTATACCGTGACAAAATCACTCGGCCAAAGTAGCTGAAATTGTGGATCGCGGAGATAATTATAGAGTAGGACACCCTTGTGGTTATAGTTAAAACAATGCTGAGCGGCGAGCCACCGTTGACGTTGAAGACGGTTGAACGTTGAACGTTGAGGTTGACTCACACATCGGGGGTGTCGGGATTTAAGTGTGTCCCAAATGTAAAGTCCTTATGTAATCCCACATTTAATATATAAGTACGCATAAAAGTGAGCTTTTTGTATAAAATGTTAGTCAAGGGCCAAGATTGTCTGATTTTTAGAGATTTGGGTTAGGTATAGGATCAACATTAATGTTGCCCAACATTTAAAACAAAATATCGGCTTTTACGCAAGCCGTTTCTTTAAATAATAGGGAAGATATTAGATTTATTTTCATTTTAAATCAAAGAAAATCGTCTACAGGAGCCGATATTTCGAATGACGGACAACGATTTAGATTATCGTATAATTTAAATGACAGTTTGCCGGATACGTTACCCAAGTTGTTGACTTCCCGGTGCCAGGTAAGAAAATTTGTCATTTAAAATAAAAGCTTGCCCAATATACAGCCCGACATTTACGAAGTCGGATTACATGCCGGATTTTCTGACATTTTAAATTTCGGGAGAGATAAAAATAAATCTGCCATGTCACCCGACATTTTAAATGTAAGATAATCCTTGAGTAATCGCCCACTCATCGCCCACTCATCGTCCACTCATCGCCCATCCATTGCCCACTCGCCACCCACTTGCGCTCCAGGCCTTCAAGCGTGATGYGTGACCCACTCATCGCCCACTCAACACATGCGCAGCTTCCTCTATCTGTATACAAGTCCTGAYTTGAAGTCGTCGACATGAAGAACATGCYGCTACCGAGCCGCCCAAGACTGCCGCGCTCACCGCGGCCGGGCGACAAGGCGGTCCGCAGCAGGCCTGCGCGGACGGGCGCGAAGATCGCRTAGAGCGGGATCGCCAACCCCGCCGCTCAGAAACGCGCCCAGCGTCGGGCGAGAAGCTCCTCGCAGCCGTGAACTTTGAAGGTCGCACCGCGGGTGATGCGAACGATGCTCGCGGTGGTGTCGAAGGACTACGACACGACGTATAACGTGTCCTCATGCTGAGCGTGAAAGAGACGGACGAGGTATGCCGCTTTGCTTATAGTTTACAATTCATTTTGGAGCTGATGGGCCGAACGACGTCGGCGCGGCGAAGCAGACGCACAAAGATGCGGCCTGCATCCCATACATTATGTACTCGGAATTAACAATGCTGGGCATCGAGACCACTGGCAGTGTCTTCGCGTCCATTGTCACGCACAACGTCGTCATCCCCACCAAGAAGAGCCCTACGTAAGTATTGGTCTGCGTGAAATGCATTTCGTGTGGATATTGATATATCCCCGCCCCACCCCAGCTTCTCAACAGCCGTTGACAACCAGCCTACGGTCACGATCAAGGTCTTCGAAGGCGAGCGCGGACATACGCTGTTTGACCACCTTCTCGGCGAGTTCGACTTCCACGGGCTCCCGCCCGCGCTGAAGGGCGTTCCCCAAATTGAGGTCACCTCGATACAAACTCGATCCGAGGAAGACACGCTGCATCGCAGGAAGACGGGGGCGCCCAACGCACTCGCATGGCTCATACCGGGGCTGCTTGAGCAGGCCGCGGACCGCAGCGCTGGGCAGGAAGCTCACGCGCGCGGACAGGGCCAAACGATTTCGACGAGCGATCTTGACTTTGCGCTTGACGAGGTATGCTGTGCGCGCTCTGCAATGCGCAGATGCGACGGATTGATCACATCTCTGTGTCGAATACGGTCCACTTTGCAGAGTCGACGATCGGCAGGTTGTACACGGAGTGGTTCATCGAGAACACGGAGCGCACACGAATCATCCCTTGACGACCTGAAGAGCATGCCGCTGCCCGCGCCATCCAGGACTGCCACGTTCGCGATGACGAAGACCAGAGAAGGCCCGCGCTGACGGGCGCGAAGGTCGCATGGGGCGGGGCTGTCATTACATCCAGTGTCAAGTGCATTGTTGTCTCGTGATCCGGTACGTGCGCTGCTTCCTTTCGAATGCGCCTGTTTACACGTCGTATTATAGATGTACTTGCAACGGTAGCTTCGGTTCGGGCCGTTCGGCGCGGTGGAGGTGCCTTTGGTCAATTTGTGCTTTCAAGATCCAGGTGAGGCGGTCATCGTTGTACGCCCCATCGATTGCATGAAGCTGCGCGGGCACCGAAGAGTAGCCGCTACGCACCCGCGCGCAATTCAACTACCTACCTCGACACGCACCCCGAGGCAGAGGGATCGGTTTTTCGAATGTTGTCAATGGATTTACGTTGGTGGTCTGCAAAAACAAAAAGGTGAAAGTAGAAATCGTCGAAGATGGGAGGGTCGGTATTATGAAACGGATCGTCTTTACTCTGTATTATCTGTATTAACTTGGTATTTAACGCGAACAGATCATTTCATATGAGTCCAGAATTTGGACCTGTCCGAAGTCTTAAAGAGCTCCTCTTAAGCTTAAACGCCAACAATTTTGCAATACTGATCAGGTTACAGACATAAACTTGTAGTCAACGTTATCAACGTAATGTACTCAAAACAACCCAACAAGGACAAGTCCATTAAGAAATGTGACGCGGTCAGAATTTGCGAGATACAAGCAAAACGGTGAGCAACGCTAATAAGACGAAGGCATAGAACCACAGGCTGGAGGGATACCGAGTGGGGTATGGTTGTCCGTCTTCCTGCTCCATTTCCTCCGCGGCAGCCGCTGCTACTATGTGCTGGGAGTCCGCATATCGTTGCTCTGTGAGACGGTCCAGTTCGCTGAGAGCTCTGCTACATTTGACTTCGAGTCCGTCACGCGACTGTGCCAGTAGCTTCATCATTTTCGGAGCCCATACCAGACCAAGTTAGATACGTACCTTCTGAACCTTGCGCAGCGTAGAAACAACTTCGGTTATATCACGTCTATAACGTTCTTGGCTCTTGCGCGACGCGTTAGATCTGGAAACATCCACAGCGAGAAAATAAACGTACAACAAGAGCCGCCTTCCAGCCCGCCGTAATTTTAGCCTGTTGAGCGGCAGAGCGTTCGATTTGCTTCAGCAACGTTTCCATTGCCTATGGGTGGGTCAGTACGGAGAGTTTCTGAAGAAGGGAGCGCGATGTGTACTGGCCTGCTGATGTTTTATAAATATCTCAGCCTGGAGATTCTGTTCAAAGAGTTCGGGCATTGGTGTGTTGGTCGTCGACTAGGAAGTGCCGGGAAGGTTTGAGAAAGGGAGTGCATAATTTGTGCTCGACTTTATATATTCACAAGACAAAGGGAATCGCAATGCGTGCCCCGTACGCGTGCCCCATACCGAGACTCACGTTATCATGCTTGACTACTAATTACCTCCACCGATCGACATTTCCTCCATTAATTATTAGAATTATGTTTGCCGGAGGCTCGACGTACGAATGCTCGACATACGAATCTCAAGGATAATTGCTCCCCGGCTGCCTCTGTATTTTAGATGAGCAGGGACCAAGAAGACCTTGCCAAGATATCACATTGAATGCCTGAGTCAAGCGATGTGGGCCAGATTATCGCCCACTCATCTCCTAATAATAGAACATACATCATCTCCCAGCAATACTTATGTGTCGACGCCAATCCATTGCATTTCAAATTTCGAAGTCTATAGCTATTTATCGACAGCTTCTACATTTAGATTTTGTAAACGAGACTAGACAGTACGCAGAAGTCCGTCGAGGCCCGAAGCATATCCCGCTGGAACGAGGGGTGGTGGAAGAGCACATCCAGCTCCTTCGCGGTTTCGTCCTCATAGAGGAGTTGCCCAGTGTCTAGCGGAGGCGGCGATGAGCAGACGGCGCGGTGGGTGTGAGAAAGGTACTAACCGTGGAGTCCCCGCCGTGGGATATGCCAACGTTGAGGGTAGGGAAGTTACCCCGGCGATGGCGCAGTTCCTTCTTTGGGAAATTGAGGCGCGTCGCCGCCCACAGGATAGCTTTGTGCCCAAGCCGCTGGACGCCTTCCCAGCCCCAGTTATCAGGATGGCCAGCCGGGACAGAGATGACGCGGCCGTCCTTGTGGACAAGGGCCCATGACTTTCTACTTGGAGGTGCAGGTCAACGTCGGTGCCAGATTGAGTCTGGTGAGAAAAGCTACGTACCCCTCATGACGTTTGACAAGCTGAAAGAATGGGCCTTGAAGCACTGCTTCCAGATGGGCGGTTCTGCTGCCGTCCGTATATCGACTTGCGACGAACCCGGTGAACGCAGACGAAATGTCCCTCGTATCGTAGCTGGTTTCTGTGCATTCGGCTTTTCTGAGGCGCTTCACACTTCACGAATGTGGCGTCGCATTTTTGTCCTGGTCTTCACGCTCGGCCTTACGTTTTAGGGTACGTTGTTTATGCCCCTTCTTCCGACTTCGACGGTTCTTCCTATTGATTGTGATGCCTTGGGTAGCAAAACGTGGCTCTTCGGGGGACAGCAGCTGCATTACTACGAAGGCGGGTGAAGCGGAGCGAGATGAGCGGGGTGACTACGGAGGCATGCTGAGAAGGGAGGTCCCAAGAGGTTCAAGAGGTATTCGGGGACTTCTTTGGCGCAAGGGAGGAAGGGAGGTGGGGCGGGGTGTGGAGCGCGATTGCGATTGCGACAGCGAGTTCAAAAATGATGCGCCAAAAACGCATCGTACTTGCGTTTCAAAATCGAAGGGGTCCATTGCATCAACGTGTCCCAGATCGAGGTGGCTCGACGCGATCTCAGCGGCGACACCTTGCACAGCGTCCTCGAAGCAATACGAATGGCGGAGCGATATTGAAATCGGTGTAAACGTGTTTGTTATCTAAGGTATTGGATTGCATCAGCGGTAAGGACGGGAAGGAGTGGCGAGAAAAAAATGTACGCACCAGTTTGCCTGAACATAACAGACGGGAGCGGGCAACGCCTGCAAGAACGTTCACTAGTCAGCTTCGTCTTCTGATCAGCGGAATGCGACCGGTGCATGCAGCCTTAGATGCCCAGTGCCCCAAGTGTCCGAGGAGTAATGCACCGGTCGCTGCCAGAGAGACAAGGAATTCAAGTACTCACGCGCACGATTCATCGTAGACCTGTGACCGATCTCTGCATGAGCAGAACTCGACGTAGGTTTATCGCAACGACGGGGGTTGATACGACGGTGGCATGCGAAACTTGTACGGTAACGAGTTACGAGCAAGGCAAGGCAAGCCGCAAGACAGAGCAAGACTCAAGTTGATATTTGTTGACACATAGTACCGTTACACAGTACCCTATAATATGATCCACCGAACGCATACAATGTACATGTATGATATGCCTCCACCGAATTCTGTGGACTCATGAATAAGTATTACTATATTAGTATACTACACTGTAGGCCTTCATGTGGTCCACCGAATTCGGTGGACTATGCTGCGGACAAGATATACTTGCAACGGGCCAATGTCTGTGGCCGTCCGTCAATGCCTGGCCGCCACCATTGGCCGGGAAGCATTACTTAGGCTCGTAAAATTTCCGGCCATGAATATACGCCGGCCACTTCATAGCGGACCCTTGTAATCTACTAAGTTTATGATAGCGGCACATTCTCAGATATTATGAGGCCATCCGTGGAACTGCCCGAAAAGGTTGCAGATGCGTGGCGCGAAGGTGCTCGGCCAGGCCTGGACAGTACTGTCCGCCCGATGGCCATGCGCACATTCAACTTTCTGGCCATGAAGTCTTGTCAACCAGACTCCGCTAGATGGGATATTTAGTCACTCATAAACATGGGTCGAAGCGTTTCGAACTGATATGAAATGGCCYGAAACTCATGCCATCCATTTGGAAATGACCGAATGAYGGTTGTCCGGCCAGATGAATAATGGGCACTGGCACAAATGTGTGGCCGCTAAATGGTTTTGCAGTCAGGTAGGTGCGGCACTCATAGATGATAGGAAACGGATGTCAAATGGACACTGCGCGGCCATTTATTCCCTCCAGAGGTCACTAGAATTTAAGGTGGGCATAAATGTACTGTGGCCGCAGAGGTCAAAGTGCACGTTAACTGCACGGCCTGCAGATCTTGCRTGCAATTTTCAACACAATTTGTGTTAGACATTTCCCGGCCAAGGACATACCGAGGCYGGCATGAGTTTATTAGGTGTGCAGGTCTATCACACTGACATCTTATTGCATTCAAATGTATGATGATGCAAATTTTGTTCTCCATTTAGCGGGCAGCTCAACTACCAATCACTTCAGGTCAGGCCGGACGATTCAACATGCACAATCTCTTCCTGGCCGAAACGGAATGCATAACTACATACGGCCAATGGTATCTACTCRACTGWACGCGGCCACATTTACTTGGAGCCATCTTCTTTCCTTATGGCATCTCGGATTCCCTTCAAATAATACAGCTCATCGGTGATCATCTTCTCCAAGTCTCCCCATTCCCTCGCCCGGAGGTCGGCCGCAATGACCCGCTGATGGTTCATGTTGTAAATCCTGTTGCAGGCTTCCTTGTACGAAATTCCCAGACGTTCCATGAGGGACATGGCCTGGTGATGAATTTTCATTAGTTCAAAATCTGTTGGGGGCTACGTCTGTGTCAGTATATCATATAATGGAATGACATTGGCCACTCACTGGGTTGGCCGGCACTTTAAGCTTCAYGTCACCRAGGACAACGTGATTGCGTGGCTGCACTAAGACGGGCTAAGAAATAAACTGATCATAAATACTTGAATGTAAGACAACTGTGCATTACTTACCGTGGCCGAGGCATTAGCAACAGCGGGCAGCTTCTTGACCTGCTTCATGGCCAACGAATGTTCGAGGGCAGGTAGGAAAAAATCGGGCAGCAGAGCGAGATCCTTCTCTTGGCCGACAGTAGAGTAGTAGAAGCCATCCGGGCCATCATCTTGATAGGGGAGGYTTTGCGGGTTGGAGTGTTCAGCCGACATGATGGTAATGGATAAGGGATCAGATAATGATGGGCCACGGCCTGTGGCCGGATGTGTGGTCATGTTTGATATCATGTGATGRTTGAATTTCAGGCTCTCGCACTTGATCCTCAACCACATCCTTCTCCCTGGCCGTAGCCGCACACCCGCAATTGAGCCTCGCCGCCCATTTGATCCGCTCCCAATATAAACTTTCGAACTACSCCTCTGACCCGCACACCATGTCCAACATCGCCAACTTCACCCGCGACGAGATGATCGCGTACGTCGACGCGCTCGACGCTGAATTCCAGGCGGCCGTCGACAACGGGACAATCCTGCAGGTCACGTTGGACAAAAAGGATGCCGTGGTAAGTTCATCAGCCACCCGAATATTCTCGAACCTCACCCTGTTTAGATGGCCATGCGCTCCAACCCGCACTGCCGCGAGGTCACTGCCGGCCACCGTGCGTACCTGTGGGAATACTCCCAACGTTACAAGGTGGCCGCCGGTGCCAATATCCTCAGCCGTGGGTTCCTCGAGGCGGAGCAAAAATATCTCGCCCGGTATCGTGCAGCCACACCGGCCAAGAAGATCTCCACCCGCGAGCTTCCACCACCAAGGGGAAACGGGCGGCCCACCCGGCCAGACGTCCTGAAACCGGCGGCCGCGACAGTCGATAACGCGGACATCGAYGACGCGACGGCCAGCATGAAGGGGTTGCGGTTTGGGGACATGGACATGGACGTCGACGAAGGTGACCGAGCCCYGCAGGAAAACCCCGTCAGTCCGGACATTCCCCAGGGCCGCAAAATGTACGTYGCAGTCCCGCAAYGTCCGCCGAAATCGAAGAACGCGGAAGCTGGTCCATCGAAACCTCGCGGGCAGGCAAAGGAACCGGCCGCGGCCGCTGCAGGAGGGCCGAAGCGGAAGCGGGAGGCGGGCGACCAGGGCGCA